>JAJOZX010001178.1:212500-760000 GCA_023014485.1 Bathynomus jamesi
ACAAACAAGACTGCTTGCAAGTGGTTTGGAAGGTTTCGAGAAGGAAATGAGTCTTTGGAAGATGATGAAAGAAGTGGTCGTCTGTCCGTCTTGTTTGTAACACCTTCATCTCCGTAGTCAGCTGCAAGCATTCCGTGCGTTTCTGTAGCCGTCTTACCAAAACAAAATTTGATGGTTGCATGTTGCTCAAATTTCGACATTTTCTGCAAAATCGCCAGACGCCACAAAAACGCCCTCACACAAAGCAATGAC
The DNA here is from genome assembly GCA_023014485.1 of Bathynomus jamesi. NCBI lineage: Eukaryota > Metazoa > Arthropoda > Malacostraca > Isopoda > Cirolanidae > Bathynomus > Bathynomus jamesi. Next base: position 212,753 of record JAJOZX010001178.1, read on the forward strand.
ACGGCGCACTGGTGCGTAGTTGAATGGTGTTTGTTGGCATCTGGCAAGTGGCCAAGGTTACGTCATCAGCCATACACACTGACATCACCTAGTGACACGCGTTCATTAGTTGCGGGACTATTTACCGAACTTTTTGATCATACCTCATATATATATATATATATATATATATATATATATATATATATATATATAAGGTTGAAAAAAATAAATAGACTGTTTGATTTGATAATAAAAGTCAATAAATAATAACCGATTTATCGAATTAATATATTTAGAATCGTGTTGCCTTGCCATTTGCATTATGGAAAGTTGATACACTTTCTGGCATTTCATTGATGAGCTTTGCCATTTGATTTTGAAGACAATCATCGTGGTGTCTATTTACTTTTGTCAACCCCTCTGTATATATATATATATATATATATATATATATATGCAATAAAATGAATATGGATATGGATGTTCTTTCGACTAGACCAACACAGCGCATTATTTCTTTCAGTGGTGATGAACCACCTACGAAAACCTCGTCAGTACTTTCACCCCTATTTGCTTGGCAATGCTACTGGAAGCTGCTCATACCCTGAAATGGGCGTATGGGCTAAATGATACTCTATGTAAAAAGATGTTTAACTCTTCATACTTCCTCTTAACCTGAAGTAACCTAAGAGAGCCTCGCCGAAAACTACAAAGAGGTGTCGGCAATACATATTGTCCGTCATTTGAGTAAAGGATTAAAAAATATTTCTTCGCAATATTTTATAGTATAAACGTCGAACATTCATCAACATCATTGCACAATATTGGTCTCCACTTTTCATATATCGCGTGATTTGTTTCAAACATGTGACAATTTAAAAGGTTTGTATTTTTTTTATTAACTGAAATTAAAGCATGACATTTTTACTGTACCTTCTCTACACACGGGGAATTAGTCCCCTTGCAGCAAAACATACTCTATGTGATGTCCTCTCAGAGTATTAATTCCGCACACAAACAACAAAATTTTGCGGTACTCTGAACAGAGTATCTGTTGAAATCTGAGAATTTTCTCGTTCATTTTGATACTTTTAATTCTTCTGTTGTGTGTGAATTGCGTTTAAACATTCTATCTTTTAAATAACCCCACATACTGTATAAAAGTCACGCGGGTTTAGATCTGGTGATGTTGGTGTCAGTGATGTAGGACTCGAGACCGGTCTCGAGACCTTTCTTTTTTCTGGTCTCGGTCTCAGTCTCGACTGCATCACTCACTGGTCGGTGGCTATGATATTCCCAGTGGTGGGCACCGTTAAGCGTTAACCAAAAAGTTAACTTCGATAACGATAATCCGTTAACCCCAATTTTTAACTCCGATAACGATAATCCGATAATTTTACTACAAAGTTAACGGAAGTTAACGATAGTCCGTTAACGATAACTATTTCTTTACTAACATTTAAAAAAATCAAGGAAAAAGCTTTAAAACCCATAGAAAATGTTTATTTATGCAAAATCCAACAATAAATAGGTATTTAACTGTATTTTTATCAAGTTTTGCAACTTTTTTGCTTAAAAACTTTTTTTTTATTTTTAATAAAAAATGTACTGATTACAGGTTTTGAAACCCTTGTAACCACTAACCATTAACTAAATTTTAATTTACCAGAGAATTATTATGGCGGGAACTGAAAGGTAAAATTTAATTTTAGGCACATTTATTAAAGACTATGACACAATGTGCTGGTTGCCCTTCAGAAAGACCAACTTCTCAAAGTTAGGCCCAACTGCCAGTCTTGACCTCTTGGGCCTCAGGATGTCCTTGCCGAGAGAGAAGAGCCGTTCCACTGCGGCAGAGGACGGAATTGGCGTATTGTACTTCAGGAAGAGGTTGATGAAGATCTGCTCCCCCATGAAGTCAGAGTCGGCCATGTCTAACGTGTTAACGGACTTTAACAGACTAAATATCGAGTTATCGGAAGTTAACTGGTCCGATAACGATAAATGGAAATTAACTTCCGTTAATAGTCCGTTAAAAAAATTAACTTCGTTAATTAACTGTTATCGGATTAACGCTTTAGTGCCCAACACTGGATATTCCTTTATCATAAACCGCGAGAAATCTGTTGAACAGGACGTTTCCTTCGAAAGCATCATGTAGGTATCGTGAGCCGAGTGGACATCACATGGAGCATGTTTTGCACAAGGGAACTAATTTCCCATCTGTAGAAAAAGTACAGTAAAAATTTCATGCTTTTATTTAACTTAATAAAAATAATACAAACCTTTTGGATTGTCACGTGTTTAAAAACCACCCAAAATTCAGTCTTATTCGATGTACTGCCAACGTTCTTCGGTGGGAGGAAGAAAAGAACGCTTCTTCACTATATTATTTTGAGTAACTGGTATTGGAAGTTTAGCTTAGGACTAATGAAATTGACCGTTATTTCATTTCCTGGGCAAAATATACCCTTGGCTATAATATACCCTTGGTACAGTTTACCATGGTTATGAAATGAGGGTTAATCTACTGTAAGAACCAAAACTGAAGTTGACTAAATATATGATAATTAATCATTGGTTAACCTTGGCTTTGCTTCCGCTCGAGAATTGTTCATTTTGACGAAGCTCAAACTTGTTGCTCCCCCTTGGGTGTCAAATCGTAAAGGAATAAAAGCAAATTTGAAAGGCATGTGAATATATCCGTGAGATCATTGCAAAAATTTTTACAGCCTCACTAAATATTAAGTAAACGCGCATCCACACTAAAAATATTTTATAATGACTCATGAAACAGGTGTTTCCACACCTGTTAGGCATCGTTAAAAGTGCTGTTTAAAATGTATGTGGATCAGTGACGTACAATTTTGGTTCCACAAGCAATGTTTCACAGCCGGAACTGGAAATAAAATCAGAAGCCTTTTTCAGAATGGAATCAAAATTGGAATTGATTCCAGGGTTCTTATTTCAATTAGGTAAATCTAAAATTTCAATATATTTCTTTGAAGTCGTGATTACCCAATAAAGCCTATATTATTCGCCCTTGGCCCCTTCTTCCGCATAAAAAATATGAAGTATATGCAATACGATAACTATTACAATTACTATTAGATATACTACTGTAGAATAGTACTTAGTTTGAAAGAATTTAAATAACAGTTTATACAAGACTGTCAATTTATACGATTTCCTTTTACCTGTATTCATAATGGCAAAAATACCCTCCCCCACCAGGATTTGATTCAAGGATCTCCTGAATAGGAATCTCAAACGCTACCATCACACTACAACGGGATAAAAGTTAACATAACTTATCATATTTAAAGACCGAGAAAACACTTAACGCTTACTCATCCCGGATTCGAATCCTGGCGAGAGCATTTTTGTTTCATACAAAAAACACGTGTGCTCAAGCTATATATATATATATATATATATATGCGGTGTGAAAAGAAAAAATTATGATGTTTTTACTATGAAATATTTTCGAGATTGGACGAGTGGCTGAGTGCTTGAATGGAGGAGCGCTGGCGGATTAATGAGTTTGATCACTTATTGCGGAATGACAGTGATGAAGGAATTCACAGAAAGTAAAAAATTCCACTTTAAATTTATTACTGATGTAAACACGGGATAATTATTCTGAGTTAGTTATTAGTTATTAGTTAAATGTTGCTTAGTTAATGTCGCTTGCCTTTAGTATACGAGGTTTGTTTAAAAAGTATCCGGAATGATGCGATTATAGAGAGAATATGGTACTTACGGGGTTTGGGGCTTAATCTCCCTCAAAGTACGTTCCTTCTCAAGCCACACACTTTGCCCAACGATCCTGCCACTGTTGAAAACATTTTTCGAAACCATTTTTCGGAATGGCCAAAAGCTGCTCCGTTGAATTTCTTTTAATGGTCTCAACATCATCTAATAGGTGTCCTTTCAGGGTTTGTTTGAGCTTCGGAAACAAGAAAAAGTCACATGGAGCCAAATCCGGCTAATATGGAGGCTGCTGTACTTTGGGGGAGGGGGTTAGCGTTTTTGGCAGAAAACAGCTAGAAAAGTTGCGACGAGTGAGATGGCGCGTTATCGTGATGAAGCACTCAGTCTCCGGACTCCCACTTCTGCTGGCGTTTCCTCCGAACTGCTTCACGTAGACGTCTTCACGTCTCAAAACTTCAATGTAAAATTCTTTGTTGATTGTTTGTTCCTGTGGGGCATATTCATGGTGTACAACAACTTGACTTTAAACACGTTGCTCGATACTCTTCGACATCGTAAGAAATCGCCGCGAAACAAAACACGTTTAACTTTATCGGTTCACCACAGTGGACTGACGCTACGCAATGAAGTGCAACCCTATCACTCAACTTGTTTCGACATGCAGAGACATGTTTAGCACAGTCACAACTCCAAGCGTGACCTTGTTCTAAAACTGAACACCCTGTCCGGATACTTTTTAAACAGACCTCGTACAACCAACCCCACAATTTGGACCTTCCCAGTCCGAACCTTTCAACCTGACTACCCGTTAAGGACCTCTTGACTCCTTTCCTATCCATCCTTGGGGGATTTACATCCTTGGATTTTTACAGTTTTAGATCTGATAATGAAAGTCAATAAATAATAACATATTTGTTGAATGAATATATTTAGAAAGGTGTTGCTTTTCCCTTTCCATTATGTAATGCTGACACACATTCTGACATTCCACTGATGAGCTTTGCCAGTTGTTCTTGAGGACACCCATCATGGTGCCTATTTACTTTTGCCAACCCTCCGTAAATTCGAGATCAAGGTCGATATTATCGTCACTCAATTTCATTTTCAGGGACTACGTCGCGGCAAATGTCATAAAACCTTTTTCCGTCGATCAGCGAAGTGACACTGGGTGTGGATAGCAGTTGGATGGGAGACCGTCCTCCAGAGGCGTAGGAACGCATTTAAAAGTGAATAGGTCAGGGGTAACTTTCGAATGTACCGAATATATATATATATATATTTTTTTTTCTGTAAAAAAAACAAAAACAATGAGTGACCAGTGTTGCCAGATGACGCATATCGACTATCTGTAGAAATTTAGCAAAATTTTCCGAAAGTCGGGCTAAATTGCTTTAAATATGGTGGACCATCTGTTCCATTATAATAGCAAGCTATTACCATAATATGAGTTTGCAATAATTGATTAACAACTCATTATTGTAAGTTCAACTGAATTTCATTTTAGAGCTGAAAAGTGGGTGGGGTGAGCCAGTTTCCAGCAGATAGCTGATGAGGGAAATTATATTTTGGGGCCTCTTTGCGAGTGACCCGTTGCCCACGTTGGAGTTCCATCATGAAAAGGAAAAACTATAGTATTTGTCACTTACCATTACTTATTCGGACTATAGCGGATTTAATTTTCCTAGAAGAGTTCCTTGTTCCACGCACGGTCTGTGTGTAACATACTGTATATACTACTATGTATTTCTATATAATGAGGTTATCGAGGATATGAAGGATAAAACACAAAAGTATTAATTTGCGAATTGAATACTTGCATGAAAGAGATGTTAAATATTGGCTGGAGGTTCTCTTTCGATTACTGACCTTTCAATGGCATTCTCATTCTCGTTTGTGGTCTGCAAATGAAAATACACAAACTGAAACATTCACATTTGACTCTTGAGAAAAGTGTTTCTTGATTTGAGAAACAATGTTACTTCATTCCCATCCGCGGTAAAGGCTCCAAGTGAGAATAACTAATAATTACTAAATTAACTTAATTTAAAACTCCCTAACTTATCGTAACCTGACCTAACCTAACCTGGATCAAAGTGGGAAAGACGTGGGTGAGACTGAGAATGGCATGAATTGGAAATAGACCAACTTGAAAAGGACTCTCTTTAAAACTCCCTTTTAGCTTTTCCACTTGTTGGTTTACGTCGTCGTCGTTGGCCTAGGCAAGCTACGGCTTGGGACCGTAGCGCATCTATCCGGTATAGGTTAACCTGGATGATGTAGCCATAAGCACTGCCGCTAGTTAAGTGCCAACCAGTGATTATCTCACTAGCCGTATTGAGTCCGTTAGGCGAAACTGCGACAGTACCAAAGGTGGAAAATATAACCTTTGGTTTTCTATTATTTATTTGTAAAATGGACATGGCATTAGATTAAAATAAATATTTGAATATAAATAATTAACTGACAATTGTGATATATAATTAATTATGTTTACATACAATAAAATAATATAGTATACATAAAATTAGTATTAATGTGGTTCACAATTGAATTATAATGGGGTAACTAATTTAAAATGAATTTATACTATTCCGAAATTCAAGACTGTAAAATTAACATTTAACTTGAAACTAAAATAAGAGTATTCACTACACACTCCCCCACCAGAGAGGAAGTTCAAAGAGTTCCGAACGACACAGATTTCCGCTGAACCTTTTTGGTAGCTACATGTACCTCGCTTAAGGTTGATTCCAAAAACGCAGGCTTAAGACGATCGATAGAAACCTTGTCGACCTTGGAACCGCGCTGGATGAGGAATGATTTGCGCGTACGTCGGAGAACTTCATAGGGTCCGTCATATGGACATTGGAGAGGCCGTTTTGGGACAGGTACACGAACGAAAACGTGGGTGCAAGACTGGAGGGCTGGGGAAACAAAGATGTTCTGTTGGCTAGTCAATCGAGGGGGAACAGGCTGAAGGGACTGCATGTGAGAGGAAAGTGTTTGAGCGAATTCCGTAGGATCACATGACTTATCCCCTGCAGTGAAGTAGCCACCTGGTAGCCGCAGTGTTGTTCCATAGACTAGTTCAGCCGCTGTAGTCTTTAGATCACTCTTAAATGCAGAGCGAATACCAAGCAACACGAGTGGAAGCTTATCCATCCAATGGGAGTCTTCGTGACACATAAGGGATGACTTCAGCTGGCGATGGAAGCGTTCGACGAGGCCGTTAGCTTGCGGATGATACGCACAGGTATGCGCATGTACTGTACCCAACAAGCTGGTAAACTTCTTCCAAAGCGAAGACTCAAATTGGCGACCTTGGTCAGTGATGACTTTTGTCGGCAATCCAAATCTTGATACCCATCCATGAAGAAAGGCTCTTGCAACAGTGTCCGCTTGGATATCAGGAAGTGGGATGGCTTCAGGCCATCTGGAAAAGCGGTCGAGACAGGTGAGCAGATAACGTTGGCCTTGAATCACTGGAAGAGGGCCAACAATGTCTACATGAATTATTTCAAATCGCTGGGATGGGGGCGGAAATGCGTCAAAGGGGGACCTGGTGTGCCTTTGGACTTTGGCACGCTGGCAGGCAAGGCACGTTTTGGTCCAATGTTTGACATCCTTCCGCATCGAGGGCCAAACAAAGCGAGAGGTAACCAGGTGTTGCGAAGCACGGATACCAGGATGGGAGGACTTATGAAGATCCGTGAAGACTGCTTGTCTGTGACATGGAGGGACATAAGGGCGAATAGCAGCTGTTGATACGTCGCAATAGAGGGGCACAGACAATCCTGGCATACTCATTTTCTTGAGGGAAAGTGAGTGAGTGGAGTCTTCTCTGAGCAGGTCTTGTAGTTCCGTATCCTTATCTTGATCCTGTGCAATAGCATTCCACAGTGTAGAGCTGAGGGTAACAGAAGTAATCTCTATTCTTGAAAGTGCATCCGCTGGAGTGTTCAAGACACCTTTGATGTGGCGGATATCTGTGGTAAATTGCGAGATATAATCGAGTTGCCTGATGACTCTGGGAGAGTGGTTACAGCTGTTTTTATTGAAGACAGTGACCAAAGGTTTGTGGTCGGTAAAAACACAAAACTCTCGGCCTTCAAGGAAATGTTGAAAATGCTTCACGTTTAAGTAAATAGCAAGAAGTTCACGTCCGAAAGCACTATAACGCGTTTGGGCTGGCTGCAGCTTTTTCGAGTAAAACGCGATGGGTGCTTGTTGACCGTTAATGGTTTGTTCCAACACTCCACCGATCGCAACATCTGATGCATCGACCGTCAGAGTTAGGGGGGCATCACTGATAGGAAATGACAGAGACAATGCACTATTGATAGCATTTTTGGCATTGTCGAACGCCTGTAAACTATCGCTACACCATACCAATTTTGTTACCTTGCGTTTGTGTGTGATCATAGCGTGTAGAGGAGCAAGAACACTGGCACAGTTTTTAATGAACTTGTGGTAATAATTTACCAAACCTAGAAACCGCCGTAACTCACGCTGATTATTTGGCATAGGGTAATTTTTTATCACTTCACACTTGTCCTGAAGGGGGGTAATTCCGTGCTGCGAAATCGTGTGACCAAGAAATTCCAAGGTTGGCTGTGCAAACACACACTTAGATGCATTAATAGTAACACCGTATTGTTCTAAGCGTTGAAAGAGGAGTGAAAGATGTTCCTTATGTTCCTCTTCCGTTGAGCTGGCCACAAGCAAATCATCGATGTAGGCATAAACAAAGTCTAAGCCTCTGGTGACCTCATCTATAAACCTCTGAAAGGTTTGCGCAGCATTCCGTAGCCCGAACGGCATCTTCAAAAATTCGAATAACCCAAATGGTGTACAAACTGCAGTCTTGGGAATATCCGAAGGCTCTACGGGAATGTGGTGGAAAGCCTTAACGAGATCTATTTTACTGAAGATAGATTTGCCGTGGAGAAGAGAAGTAAAGTCTTGGACATTTGGTACCGGATATCGGTCCGGGATGGTTGTCGAATTCAAAAACCGGTAATCCCCACATGGTCTCCAGTCTCCTGACTTCTTCTGGACCAGGTGTAGGGGAGAGGACCAACTGCTTTTGGAAGGTCTTATTATCCCAAGATCCAGCATAAGCTGGAATTCCGATTTGGCAGCTTTCAATTTGTCCGGGGCAAGACGTCTGGGTTTTGCAAACACAGGGGGACCTTTTGTTGTAATGTGATGGGTAATGGTGTGCTTAATGGTATCACCCATCTGCATCGGTTGAAGAATTCCTGGATATCGCTGGAAAAGGCACTGGTACATGGAATTAGGGGGAACGAGGGAAAGTGCAGAGTTCGAGGCGTCCGGAAGGGCAACCTGTTTGGCAAGAACAGAAAGCAGTGTGGCCTGGTCGCATAAGCGTCGCTTGTCAAGATCCACCAGGAGTTTGAAATGCTGGAGGAAGTCAGCGCCGATTATGGGATGCTGCACTTGAGCACAGATGAAAATCCACTTGAAGGATCGGTGAAGGCCCAAGTTTAGTTCACGCGACTGAGTACCGTACGTGGGTATGCGTGAACCGTTAGCAGCGTATAGAGGCGGAGATTCCGAGTGCGTATGACCAGATTTTTGAGGGAATACACTGACTGATGCTCCGGTATCGACCAAGAAATTGACACCAGAGTTCCTGTCCTTTATGAATAACAGGTTGGCAGTGCGAGTACTAGACGCCATTAGGACTCGCTGCTGGGGTTTTCCGACGAAAAATTGCAAGGGGAGATGCACTTCCTAGCCTTCTTTCCAAATTTCGAGTGGTAGAAGCAGATCTTCCCGGAACTCGAACGATGCCTCTTCGTAAATCTTGACCGAGAATGGCTTCTTTGCCGTTGATTTTGTAGCAGAGAACAAACGTGGTTGAGTTGTTGACTTAACTCTTCCACTTTCAACTCCAGTTCCGATTGTGTGTTCACGTTGTTGACCGGAGCTGTGTCAATCTCCACTACTTTGTCGGCAGTTTCTGCTAGTTTATCAACTGGAGTAGCAGGATCCATAGTGGCCAAGACACGCTGAGCTGATGGAGGAAGTTTCTGCAAGAACAACTGTCTAAAGATGTCCTTATCGAAGGTTTGTGCGCGTTCGCCTAGAGCGCACTGCATAGCCCTCAGCATTTGAGTGGGCTTACGGTCTCCAAGTTCTTCTTTTGAGATTAACTGATGTAGTTTCTCACGCTCGGAGACAGTGGTGCGGCACAGGATGGCAGACTTCAGATCGTTGTATGGGTCCTCACTCGTGGAAGTAGACACGATGACGTCACGGACTTCAGAGATGATGCTCGCTGGTAGAGAGGACAAAACATGATCGTATTTCGTCCTGCTAGTGGTGATCCTTCCCAAGTTGAATTGTGATTCCACTTGGTGGAACCAAATAAATGGATCGCCCGGCCAGAAGACGGGGAGCTTTACGCTCAAGTGGGAGATGGCACCAGCGTCGTCAGGCATCTTCTCCTATGCTTGCTAACGTACAAGCAAGACGACAAGTTCCCAACGAAGGAGTGGAGGTTGAGACGAGCGCAGGCACAGAGCGCACGGGCAGGGGTGAGGGGCAGAGGGCACGAGCGACATTACAGTCTGGTCCTAGTCGCTCGGGTGAAGGGGGTGATGGGCACGAACGACGTTACAGTCTAGTCCTAGTCGTTCGGGTGAAGGGGGTGATGGGCACGAACGACATTACAGTCTAGTCCTAGTCGTTCGGGTGAAGGGGGTGATGGGCACGAACGACATTACAGTCTAATCCTAGTCGTTCGGGTAAAAGGGGTAATCCAGCTCCGGGGTCACCAATTGTTGGTTTACGTCGTCGTCGTTGGCCTAGGCAAGCTACGGCTTGGGACCGTAGCGCATCTATCCGGTATAGGTTAACCTGGATGATGTAGCCATAAGCACTGCCGCTAGTTAAGTGCCAACCAGTGATTATCTCACTAGCCGTATTGAGTCCGTTAGGCGAAACTGCGACAGTACCAAAGGTGGAAAATATAACCTTTGGTTTTCTATTATTTATTTGTAAAATGGACATGGCATTAGATTAAAATAAATATTTGAATATAAATAATTAACTGACAATTGTGATATATAATTAATTATGTTTACATACAATAAAATAATATAGTATACATAAAATTAGTATTAATGTGGTTCACAATTGAATTATAATGGGGTAACTAATTTAAAATGAATTTATACTATTCCGAAATTCAAGACTGTAAAATTAACATTTAACTTGAAACTAAAATAAGAGTATTCACTACACACTCTTTGGCGCGGAACAAAACACGGGAATCACATTGAGGGGGATCATACTTCCATTTTATTGTTATTAGAAAATATAATTAATTTGCTCGGGTCTTTGTGAGAGATGTCAAAAGTGAGCAAATGCTCAGAGGTTTCACAAAATATGACGCTAATTACTTTGAGAGTAATTAACGGCATATTTTGTATGCATTTGATTCGATATGAACTTAATTAAATCGAGATTTTCCTAAAAAAAAATTTCTCCCTCTCTCTTTCTATTTATACCTACATTTATTATTCTAAACCTAATGACGTCAAAGAGTGATGTTTTTTTAGACTGAAATATATTATAGTGGTATCTCATTTATTTTTAACTAATCCAACTGGTCACTTCTTTTGTATTTCATATTATTAACATTCATAATCCGCTTGATTATTTTCATTATTTTTATTCAAATTAAATTTCATCAGAATACAATGACTGGTATGCAATATTAAGGTTTAGCTTTATATATATATAACACTAACAAATAATGGAATTCTACATTCCATATAAAAAACCGGGGACCTGAATAATATTAATTCTAATTCTAATTAATTTTTTTTCATGCAGGGAGAAGGGGACGAAGGGGTAATTCACGCATAAAAACGCCCGCCTCACCTCCAATACAATAAAAAGAGAGCCAAAATTAAGATCCAAAGTTTTCGAGATGCCTGGACACTCTGCGTTTGAAAGATTGGTGGTCATAAACGGGGAGAAAGATGGATTCAGGAAAATTGTTCCAGTTGACCCGTTGAATATATGAATGACGGAGAATATCGATTAACCCTTGCATGAGAGAGTTGGGCAGAAAAGGAATGAGAAAGTGTAGAAAGTCTGGTACTGCGTGCTCTCCTTAAAGGAGGAAGCATGCAGTTAGAGAGTTCAGAAGAGCAATGTCCGTTATAATAGCGATAGTAAAGAGAGAGTAAAGCAACATTACGGCGAAGAGAAAGGGATTGAAGACAGTCAGTAAGAGGCGGAGAATTGATGAGACGAAAATCCTTTGATTCCATCCGGTCAAGTAAGGCTGTGTGGGTTGAGCCACCCACACACATAAGCGTACTTCATACAGGGGCAAACAAGACCCCTGTACAGAGCTAGCAACTGGGTAGGAGTAAAGAAACTGCGAAGCCGATACAGCACACCTAACTTCTTAGAAACTGTTTTAAAGAGTAAGTGACCTTTCCAGGAATGACGAGAAAAGGAAACATCGAGAAGAGGAAGGATTAAGTTGTGTATTGTTGAAGGTAAAGGGATAGTCGTGTGGAAGATTGTGACGAGTAGACGGATGAAGGGACTGAGTTTTTGAGGCATTGAAACCCACAAGGTTTTCTCTACCCCAATTAGAGATAGTAAAAAGATCAGAGGTCAGATGCACCATAGCCGTCTCACGCGAATCATAGAGTGACTGTTGAGAGGAACGCTTTGTAAAATTAAGGATTCGTACCAGACTCTATAAAAATTTTTTGATATGTCTAGCGCAATAGCAAAGGTTTCACCGAAATCTCGAAAAGAGGATGACGAAGAGTTAGAGAATAAACAAGTAGATCGCCAGTATATCGTCCCTCGCGGAACCCATACTGACGATCTGAAAGAAAAATTGTGAGTAGAAAGGTGTTTAAGAATCTTTCTATTTAAGATAGATTAAAAAACTTTGGAAAGGCAAGAAATCAAAGCAATTGGACAATAGTTGGAGGGTTGAGAGCCGTCACCCTTCTTTGGGACAGGCTGAATGAAAACGAACTTCCAGCACGAAGGAAAAGTACAAGATAAAAGACAAAGACCAAAGAGTTTGCTAGGCAGGTACGTCATTTTGTTAGACTCCGCCAGTAAAGTTCTGCATCTCTTTCATTTCTATGATACTTTGGCACTTCATAACTTTTAAAGTTTCATTCAGATGACGTAACATTTGTCCTTAACATCAATGAAAGCCTCGTAAGTGCCACCTCCCCCAATTTAGTTTTTATCCCTCTGTAATTCGTGTTAGTACAATTGTAACAAATTATATCTGAAAAGTTGGAAAATGTTCCCTACATTAGACATTATTTAGGGTTTCCCTTTTCTGTAAATTTGAAAATAATGACCGCGGATGTAGATATTAAAAACAGCATCGCATCGTTCTTGGCGAACTATGCAAAAATATGCGAGGAAGTATCAATTATGAACGTGGCAAATTATAAAATGATACTTAAATACTCTTCAGGTGAGGGGAAAACAATATATAATATGAAGTTTAACGAGAAAAATTCCAACTTACAAGATATGGTAATAACAAGCTGCTACAGAATGAAGGAAACGAAACTTCTCTACAATACAAACAGATAACACCAAACCCACAAGTCAGAGGGATCTTGGAGTAATATAATGTGATCGGAGGCGGAATTTAAAGAACGCTGTGGCATTAAACTCGTAACAGCTAAAAAAACAATGGGAATTACCTAGAGGAGCTTCCACAGCAGAAATATCATGCTAAAATTATGGAAGCGTCTAGTACTACCAATAACTGAGTATTGCTCATTGCTAACAAACCGATAGAGAAAGCGAGACATTTGCATTATATAATTCGTCTTGCAGTATACTGTACTTCTAAAGCGGAATTTCAGCAGAGGATCCAATTATCAGAATATTTATGTTTCTGACGTACATTCTGCTTTATTATGCATTCTATATAATGTACTATATACAATGCTGTTTTACACATTCAAGGTCACTCAACGATGGTGTGACGCGCATGTTTGCCGTCATTTGGAATATGGTAAAGTATTTACATTTTGGAAATGTGTACATAAAAGCTGGAGAAATACCATTTACATTATTACATTTATGTACACCGTACACGTAATATTTTAGTATCTGCACTTTATGAAAAGGTATACAAAATAATTTCAAGGTCACACGCATATTATAGTTGTAATGCGCATGCGTAGATGACATTAATTAAATTTATATGATAAAGAAAGTAATAATGGCATTATACAGACATTTAAATACATGTCTTATTCCTAGTACAACTCTTTAAACAAACATAGATTTCAGAAGGTAACGATATTATAAAGTCCGTGAGATCGGGAGGATATTTTAGGCTAAGATAAAATAGAATTCCTATATCATAATGACGTACGTGAATTAGATCGATCTGGAATTAACTCGGATTCGATATTATTCCAGTTAAACGATTCGAGATTGGATTTAATTACGGTTAGTATGAATCGATTAATTCCGGTCTGATTTCATTACGTTCTGTCTACCTCCGCGTCCCCTATATTATATAACCTATAACCAGTGATGGGCATCGATACATGAAAATCGCTAAAGCGATACCGATACATCGATACATGAAGAACGTCTTAGGCGATACCGATACGCCGATACTTTCTAGATGTCTTAAGCGATACCGATACCGATACATGTATCGCCGGTACATTTTTATAATTATTCATTTAATATGTAGGTATTAGATATTATTGTTTATACTAGTAATTTGTACGCACTGTAAGTAAAATCAACGACATTTTAATGGGTTTTATAGATGTAAATAAAAACAATTGCTTTATTTAATGAAAGTATGTTTTAATTTTGTAGGATACATGAATGACTGAAAATATTACACTAACAATTAAAAGTAATTACTATTACCCTTCAAAAATACCAGCTGGCTAAACATCTGGTCAGACAGTCTATTCCTTTTTTGGAGCGTGAATGTGACCAGCCAAACTAAACAACCGTTCTACAGGAGCAGAGGATGGTAGTGGTGTGTTATACTTCAGGAAGACCCGTAGAATTCCTGGGTACTGCCTCAGAGATTGGAGAGAATGACTTCCGTCACCCAGATACTGTAAAACTTCCATCTCAATGGAATCTTGGGTTGCAGAGACATTAGTGGAAGCAGACTCATAACAGAAGAAATCATCTGCACTTCCGTCAGATGCAGCATCACTTAGTTGTTGCTGGGGGGTCTGCTCGCTGAGGCTCTTAACAGCATTAACCAACATTTCTTGAACCTTCTTTTTGACAATGTTAGTATTAAATTTGCCTTTTATTGTCATCCACTTTAACTTGAACAGAGGATTTGAAGACGATGCCAGTATTGCTGCTTTACACACATGCGACGCATCAAGGCACAGAAACTTTTCAAACCGCTTAGTGAACCCTACTGTGACTGCATTGAGAAGTGGCTGACAATGACGCAATGCCTCCGAATTCAAACGCTCTAGCTTCTTCTCTACAGCTAACAATGTCGGAAACAGGCAACCGTAAAAACATTCTTTGTCGGACTGCAACCTATCAAGTGCTGTTGCTCTATATTATAAGTGTTTCTATATTATGGTTAATTAATCTCAATAACACAAGTACAAACGTGTTTAAACGTTGCGCCGTACTGTGTGACGTGACCAGTAGAGTAGTAGTCATGTCATTAAGTAAATATTTAATATTATTATTTATGTATATTCATAAATATAACTCAGTAGTGTCATATTATAACATCTATTTAAATATTTAAAAATTCTTATTGATGTATCGATGTATCGAAGTATCGATTTTTTTCGATACATTTAAGAAAATTGACCTTAGCGATACCGATAAATCGATACTTTTGTCAAGTAGCTAAAGCGATACCGATACAAAAGTATCGATCGATACGTATCGGCGATACATGTATCTAGATACTGCCCATCACTGCCTATAACATACACAATAGTTTCGTGTATATACGATTTATTTAGTTCTAAAACAACATTTCAAGCTCGGACGCGTCTAAAATTTCAAATGGGTAGAAAATAATAAGAGTTATGCACAAATTTCCACAACTGCTATGACGCAATATACATTATGTAACGTTTCCATGGCAACTAATTTAGATGTTAATATTGTGCTTCATATTCTGTATTTAATTAT
The DNA here is from genome assembly GCA_023014485.1 of Bathynomus jamesi. NCBI lineage: Eukaryota > Metazoa > Arthropoda > Malacostraca > Isopoda > Cirolanidae > Bathynomus > Bathynomus jamesi. The sequence continues at coordinate 228,641 of JAJOZX010001178.1, forward strand.
TTCTGACGTGGAGACGATTTTTGTATCCGGGTGTAGATAAATGAGAAGATATATATATATATATAAAATATTATATTTGTTTTTTGTGAGGTACACTTCTGGTACCTCGGAACATTAAAAAATATATTAAAAAGTCTAGAAACATTTTCATTGTTGGAAAAATAGGTATGTTGGCCCTGATTAGGTTAGGTTACGCTAGTTAAGGTTTGGTTATGTTAGGTTAGATTAGCGAGTACCTTACTATTTGATGAGTTAACAGTAAACATCGTTCGATCCCTCAACTACGTCCCACATACTTATCATGCCCTTCTCTGTTCGATAGCATTAAGCTTAGCTTAGGTTAAATTAGTTTTGGTTAATTAAATTTTTAGATATATGGATATAAAAATGTTGGTACCTCGCTCACGCGGAGATGTGCACACACACACACACACACACACACAATGTGTGTGTGTGTGTGTGTGTGTGAGAGAGAGAGAGAGAGAGAGAGACATACACACACACACACTTAAATCCATTTTATGAACCTTTGTTACTGATTCGTGATTCGTACTGACAGATTCTATCCTTTGTAATAAAAAAAAACCAGTTCCAAGCATTTACCGTCACTAAAGAAAATTTAAATTTTGAACATAGCCAGTCCTTAAAACTGTAGTTAATAAACGAAGCAAAATTACACGAATGACGATGTAATAAAAATTACATTAAAACCCCGCAAGAACAGAAAAAATGTAATAAAAACCCGAAAGAATACCGAGTGAAAATGTGTTCTTGAAGTAACTACACGCAATTTGGCATAGTCTTAAAAATGCGGTGATACAAAACATGAATAATTTAGTAGGTTCGAAAAACCAGTTTTAGAAGACGAATACTTATTATCTTATACGTGGAAGGTGAGTAAAGAGTGCAAAAAGATATGCCAGTTCCAAACCGCTTCAAACCGCTTTCATGAAATCAAGGAAGTGAAACGACACTGGGTCCGTAAGTGGGTGAATAAAATGTACTGTTCATAAAATGTGGTACTATTTTTCTCACTCTGTAGCCTTCCTTGATTCTGAATTCAGGTTCATTTATAGACCCTTCCCATCTTATGACTTTTTGACGTTGCAACGAATAAAATATAATAATTAATATAGATTATTTCGTCTTAATATTTTACTGTACGTGTTTAATCTTAAATTTTCTAACATAATAATAATATTAATAATAAAGATAATATTATATTAAATTGAAGAGAGAATGTCTGAAAAAAAACTTATTTTAAATAATACAAGAAACCAAAGGTGAGGGAAAAAAAGGTTTCTTTCGATAGTTTTCCTTCTGAATTGAATTACCTTTATTGATAAAATAAATACGATTTTAAAATTGTTGTTTTTGTTTTAACATAAATAATTGTGATTGTGAACTATTTATTTAATTTAATTTGACCCTTGTTTTACTGGGCAATCAATTAAAAATAGAACAGATAGTTATTATTATTATTATTATTATAAAGGATTTACATTTAATTTCCAATATTCTGAATAGTTTTTATTTTCAGTACTGAGTTTCTTAATAATTCTAGATAAGAATTTGCAGTATGCTAAGAATACTGTCTTCATTTTTTCTTCTGCTGACGCGTTTCGTTCATATACTTTGAACATCTTCAGAGCTTTATACATAATTTTAAAATAAAATGGGTTATGTATATATTTTTTTATTATAAATTTGATACAATTTCAAATTAATTTAAGAATATTCGAAAGTTCATTAAATTTTATATTAATTTTCGGTTTTTTCATTTTAATGTAAAAAACCGAAAATTAATATAAAATTTAATGAACTTTCGAATATTCTTAAATTAATTTGAAATTGTATCAAATTTACAATAAAAAAAAAAAAAAATATATATATATATATATATATATATATATATATATAACCCATTTTACTTTAAAATTATGTATAAAGCTCTGAAGATGTTCAAAGTATATGAACGAAACGCGTCAGCAGAAGAAAAAATGATGAAGACAGTATTCTTAGCATACTGCAAATTCTTATCTAGAATTATTATTAAGAAACTCAATACTGAAAATGAAAAACTATTCAGAATATTGGAAATTAAATGTAAATCCTTTATAAAGACACAGGCTGATATCGACTTTCTATTATTATTATAACAAATACAAAGTCATTATTGAAGGTATGATACCAATACTATACAAAGAAATCAATATTAGACATGAGCAATAACAAGTAATATACATTTAATCCTAGATTTTTATTAGTATTAAATTATTAATCGAAATTTCAACTTGGTTTTAAACGAATTTACGTTCACAATAATTTTTATATCAATATATAAATCATTCCATAGTTTTAGTCCAATGAAAATGGGTAGTTTTTGAGATGAAAACAATCTAAATTGAGGAATAACATGCTTTGATCTATTTCTGGATTGATATGAGTGGATTTCTTGATGAGGGTAAAATTGTCGTTTAGCACCCAACTAGTAGCTGTAACTTTTTTAATATTCATTTGCGACAAATTTTGATGGCATATTTGGAAAGAGGAGCTAAAACTGCACTAGAAACCAAAAAAGAAAGTGATGGGGTCACTAGTTGGGTGTTAAAACTCAATTTAACCGCTTTACAAATGCAGTACTTGTCCATGCAGGCAAGACAATTGTTTACTGCAAGATTTTCATAATTAGAAGTGTACTTTCTTTGCCTTCTCTCTAGCAAAGTGGTAAATGATTCTGATGAAATTTAAAGTACGGGCTAACTGGCTTTCAATTACAATGGTTCCCAGATCTGTCAGTCGGTCTTGGACATTGGTGGACCGCAGATAATACAGTATTTTATCCGTTTCAGTTTGACTATGATAATCTTTATAAAATGTATGTTCATTAATTATATTTCCTCTCTGTCATTTAATCACTTGCTTTATTAATATTTTTAGATTTTATCCCCCTTCTTTCCGGGCCCACTAGAGGTCCGGGCCCAGGGGATTTTTCCAGGGTATCCCCACCCTCTCGGTAGGCCTGTCCATTGTAAATTAATGATTTTGTTCTTACTCTTGCAAATAAATGCTTCTTAACCCTTTCAGGGAAGGTGGTTTCATTCTGAAACCACTTTTCAGTCCTAGCTTTATCCTCAAACCACCAATATGCTCCTTTTTCGTCCGACAAAATTGTAACAACATTAGCGCATGACAAAAAATATAAAAATAGAATAAAATAATACTAAACTAAAAATATAATAAAATAATAATAATAAAATAATAAAAAATAATAATAAAATAAAAAGAAGATATAATAATAAAATAGCATAATAAAATTTTTTTGCGTGTGGGCCTCAAAGGGTCAGCAATATACAGTAAGTATTAATTAACATTGCTTAAATTACTTACAGTACTGTTACACATTCTGGAGCAAGTGTAGTTGACGTCTCCCTGTGGTGCCTAGTGTAGTTTGCTTTCCCCCCAACTTTGTCCGCGTATACCTAATCAAATAAAACATTAAAACTAACGAAAATATTGCGACTTAACCTAACCAATCGTCAATTTATATATATATATATATATATATATATATATATATATATATATATATATATATATATATATATATATATATATATATATGTATATATATATAAATGAAAATTGTTTCACGATTGGTTAGTTTAAGTCGTAATATTTTCGTTAGTTTTAATGTTATATTTGATGGATTCTTTTAAAAAATGTCTCCTAAAAATTCTAGTGTTATATAGTGTAGTTTACGTTCCCCAACTTTGACCTAGTGTAGTTTGTGCTCCCACTTGCTCCACATTCCTAATATCTTCGTAAATATTCGCGTTTTATTATAATTAAATTGGTCTTAACTTTGAACATTAAATTACAAATAATTACTGTTAAAGTACCTCATATTACTGAATTATATATATATATATATATATATAATATATATATATATATATAATAATAATAATAATAATAATTAGGAATATGAAGACTGTCATCAAAATTCTTAGCATCTGTATTTAATCCAAATGTTTCGTTCTATCGTAGGAACATCTTCAGTGGAAGTTAGCTAAATCTAATAAAAAATTAAAAAATTTAATTATTAAAACTATAATTAAAATTTCAAAGACAAAAAAAGAAAGAAAAATTGGTGCTACTGTAGTATGCGGTCTACCTACGATTCGGCGGTCTACCTTTTAATTATAGCTTCTTATCTTCTTATTATTATTTTATTATTAGGTTAATTGTACGCCCTTGACGATTGGTTAGGTTAAGTCGTGATATTTTCGTTAAAACTAACAAAAATATCACGACTTAACCTAACCAATCATCAAGGGCATACTGTAGTATGCGGTCTACCGTTAAGTATGCGGTAGTAGTATGTTTAACTTCTTTAATAATTCCTTAATTGTGTAAATTAAATTATAATTCCTTTCAATTCATTTTCAATTCCTTTTAAATATTTTGAACGGTAGACCGCATACTACAGTAGAAACTTAACGGTAGACCGCATACTACAGTAGCACCGAAAAATTAATACAGAATAATATGTACATATAATATGTACGTAAAATTCATTTTATAAACATTATGGAGAAAAAAAAACACTTTCAATAAGAGATGCCAAAAAGAGACTGAAGCCACGTTGAAGAAAAAATGGGAGAGCATCTTGGAAAATAGTTGGTTGGTCATTTAATTGGGTGGTTATTCCATGTAAAGTTTAACGGATGAAGTCTGTTTATTAAGAGATGGCCTATTATGAGTTTCAATGTACAGAGATACAAGTATTTTCAAGTTAAGATCTTCCAAATTAGTTTCTAAGAATGAAAAATTATTTAAGACTTTTGGATGAGACTTATCAAAACGATGATTATATTGATGGCTGAATACTCTGGTTTTGATAGAGGATGACCAGTTCTGGGCGAAATACCTTTATGGTTACTGATCCTATGCTTTAATTGTAAAGTGGTTTGACCCATATAACAGGATTGGCACTCCGCACACTTATAAAGATATACAACACAGGATCGTATAGGAATGATGTCCTATACCAGTGCCCTTCAACCTTTTTATGCCTACCGCCCACTTTTACTATTTTTATGTGAGATAAATTAGCCAACCGCCCACCAAAATTAAAAATCCAACAAACATATATTAAAAATTATGTATGGTACATTATATATATTATATAATAAAACATTATGCATTTACCTTTAATTTAGTGAGATCCTTGTGCTTGATGCTTGGAAACTAAATTCCGAATGTTTGGCTCGAATTTAGTGAGGAACAAACGAATGTCCCCTCTTTCAGGGATTTTTAAAGCATTCCTGTTTTTGGTAAGAATGTGATTCACAGCACTAAAACCTGATTCAACTAGGTACGAAGTAGGAAAAGCGATCAGTAATTTAAAAATCTTTTTCCACATATTGGGATATACATTTGACATCTTTTTATTTTGCCAAAGCTGCATATAACCACCGTTATTGAAATTTCCCTTGCTTTCCTCATCATGTCTGAGTTCTAATAGCTCCTCTTGACATGTTACATCAGCTTCAGTAACATTTGCAGTAAACGGGTTTACCATCCAATCATATACTTCCATGGTTAAAACATCACTGAATCGAGTTTCAAAATCCGTTTCAAGTTTATTGAGATGATCAATAAACCTTTATGTATCAATTGTTGTTATGTTATCCTTAATAGATAACAATTCTGGAAGCTGGTGAAATTCCCTTTTTGAAAGATTGTGACTGAATAAATCCAGCTTTTCAATGAATAATGAGATAACTTTTTGGCAGTTCATGAGTGTCATATTGGCTCCTTGAAGCTGGAAATTACAATCATTGCATTTCTTAAATATTCCTGCCAAATAACAAGCATCATTTTTTATCATTTTTAACTTTTGGCTAAGATCAACTTCATTTTGGTCTTCTAGAAACTGCACTACGCTCTCATATAGTTCAACAAAACGAGTTAAACATGCACCCTTCGAGAGCCATCGGACCTCTGTGTGTAATAATAACCTAACAAATTGTTCATCATTGTCATGACACAACTGACGAAACATTCGATCATTTTTTGCATACAATATTGTAAATTTTGTTGAATTTTACAAGAATTTTATAAATTTTCTTGCCGCCCACCTAAAAGCTCAAATCGCCCACTAGTGGGCGATATCGCCCAGGTTGAAGACCGCTGTCCTACACAAACAAGCGGATGGCATGGTTATGGGGTCCTCTTTGGGTTCCTCCTTTACAACCAGTTTTCTCTGTTATCACGAACAAAATTGGTTGGTAAATTGCCGTGCCCAGTTTCGTTCGGTAGTTTTCAAAGGGTATGGCGATGATTTTTTTTAACCTCTTTTGGACCACTGGGTCGAATATGTACCGTTTCCAATACACGTTAAGGGACAAAACGCACGCCCCGCTCTTTCTTCATTACATTAATTCTCGTCACCCCAATCTTAAATTTACTACAAAGAATGAAAATAAGTTAAGCTTTTTGGATGTCACAGTTTCACGTACGACAATTATTTTCAAGCCTCTGTATTCAAGACGAAAACGACTACTTTGTTGGGCATCAATTTCTTTAGTTTTACAGCTTTAAAGTTCAAATTGGCGAGTTTGGTATGGAAAATTAATAGAGGTTTTTAGGATCTGCTCTTCTTGGCCCTCTTTCTATAATGAAATGCAATATCTGAGATCATTCTTTGATATAAATTCCTTCCCCTCAACGTATTTTTGACTGATATCTTCATGCTTTCTTACAAAATATTTTTCAACCCAAAACTTTAATTCCTGACGTACCAAAGACGAAAGTATTAAAGTATTTGTCAAACTGCCATATCTGGAACCACACACTCAAACTAAACAAATCAATTAAGGAGATTTTGTTACAAACTTATCTTCAATGTAATTTTATATACTCGTATTTTAATATTAATACGAACTCTTTTCAAGTTTACTTTTGTCATTAAGAAAAATTACCCAAGCTTATACGTTCTTGCATTGTATATCTTTATAAGTGTGCGGAGTGCCAATCCCATTATGTGGGTCAAACCACTTTACAATTAAAACATAGGATCAGTAAGCATAAAGGTATTTCGCCCAGAATTAGTCAGTTTCTATCAGAACCATAGTATTCAGCTATTAATAATCATCGTTTTGATACTTCTCATCCAAAAGTCTTAGATAACACTAGGCAACAAATTTCAACTTTTTTTTTTGTTACAGACACGTGAACTACTGATTCCTACTAAAGCGCTGATGCTGATTTCAGATCTGATATCAAAATTTCTCTATCACGTCCAGATTTTGTGTAACCGAAAACCTCTATTTTTCATTTTTTTTCTCACCCGCTTCTATTACGAAAGCCGTCTAAGCTACTTTTCCGTGCCACGTTTTATGTTAAGCATACTTAAATAATTAGTGAACAGGGATGTATTTCCTCCTTTATTCTGGCTTAAGACAGACAGCGGGATTCCGCTGGCGGAGTTACCACCCCTGCGCCCAACCATCCCCCAAAGCGCGTTAGTATTTTGTTGTTACTACTGAAAGGCAAATTCCTGTTCTTAAGTGAAACTTTGGTGTGTCCTCTTCCTTTGTCGCTTGTAGGATGACGAGCTCTCCTTCTGCAGGAACCAACAATAATCTCCCATCATATTTGGGTTGAAATTACTTGGTATCTGTTTTCCATAACTGAGATCTGTTGGTGGAAGCGCTCACCATGTCGTCACTTACAGCCCCAAGGTTGGCCGGGAAGAAGTCAAGATGAGAATGTAAAAAATGAATTTTCAAAGACATTCTGCATCCCATTATTTCATAAGATTTAAGCATGTTTTCTACGAGTTTACGGTGGTTTTCAGCTTTGTGGTTTCCAAGAAAATTTTTGACAACTTCAACGAAAGATGTCCATGCTCCTAGTTCATTCTCATTTAGGTTAGATGGAAACGATGAGTCGTGGATGACACTGCGGATCTGTGGTCCAGTGAAAACTCCAGCTTCTAGCTTAGCATCTGTCAATATTCCTTTGAATTTATCCTTTAAATATTGGAAACCACTACCTTGATGATCCATACCCTTCACGAAATTTTTCATAAGGCCAAGTTTAATGTGAAGTGGTGGAAGATGTACTTTCTGAGGGTCAATAAGTGCTGGGTGTTTCACATTGTATTTACCAACAACATGTTCAGTTCTAGATGGCCAATCATGTTTTTTGTAGTGGTTCTTGTCATCTCTGCTGTTCCATAGACACAAAAAGCACATATGCTTTGTGTAGCCCAACTGTAACCCAAGAAGTAATGATACAACTTTAAGGTCGCCACAAATATTCCATGTGTGGTCCTTATATTTGATGAGTCTTAGCAGCAGTTTCATCGATTCATAAGTCTCATTAAGGCCAGTGGCATGTGCTACAGGTATTGAAGGTTTTTCATTGCCGTTGTGCAGTAATACAGCTTTAAGGCTAGCTTTACTAGAGTCAATGAACAGTCTCCATTCTTTTGGATCATAGCGACAGCCAATCCCTTGCATCAGACCACTGATATCGTGGCAGAAACAAACGTTTTCTTCCTGTAAGTAAAATGATGAAAACTGCAAATGGCGATGGCGGAAATGGGAAACTTTGGTGTTTGGTTGGAGAAGATTAAATTCTTGAAGTCTTGAACCAAGCAACTCTGCCTTTCTTTTGGTAATTCCAAATCGCGCACTAAGTCATTTAACTCCGCTTGACTTAACAAATGTGGGGAAATATTTGCATCTGGAACATATATGCCATCTTTCCCTGTTTCTATATCACTAGCAGAATCTTCAGATGAACTGCTGTCTGTTATCGTTGCTGGTGGAACTGGTGGTGGATTTGTTTCATCATGTGGTACTGGTTTCATTGCTGATTCGCAGTTTGGGTACGTGATCTTTGATTTGTTTTTCTTTGTGAAACCAGCAATCTTTGTCAAACAAAAATAACAATCATTGAAGTGATTTTTCGGCTCACGCCAAACCATGGGGACTGAGAACGGCATAGCTTTTCTTTTACCATTCATCCAAGCTATTAACATTGCATTGCACTGTGCACAGCAAATGTGTGGTGCCCAGTCCCTCTGTTGGTCTCCTAACTTACAGTCAAATAACACTTGTAGGCAAGTTTAATCTTTGTTATGTTTCTACGTTGTGGCTTAGGTGTATATTGTCCACAGACAAAGCAGAAGTTGTCTGGGTGATTTACACAAGCACGTCTATTTGATGCCATTTTGAATTACCATACAATATCTGAAAAAACGTAGAAAGTAATTATTACGATGTGCAAAATAAAAAGAAATACACACCGTAGTACAAAACAAATGCTATAAAAACACACAAGTCACCACAACCTGTCACTTGCTCATCAGCAGAGAGCTTCAACAACCGTTCTGCTTGACTGTCACGTAGCGACTGACCGTTGGGTCGTTGCCCGTTACTATGCTCTTGACTCAGTGTTGCCAACTCGGGATAAATTTTATTTATCAAAATTGTTCGAATTTGTATATAGTTGGCAAAAAAAATTGCTTTAACCTTGAAAAGCAAGTTTCATATTACTGGCATTAAGCCGATTAAAACCAAAATCTGGACGTGGTAGAAAATTTTACTAAAAGTGATTTGCATTTTACACAAAATCTAGACGTGATAGAAAAAATCTAATTATAGATTTGAAATCAGCATACCGAAATTAGCTAGGAGCACCTATTTGGTCTTCTGTAACAAAATCTTTGTTGCCTAGTGTAATTTTTCATTCTTAGAAACTAATTCGGAAGATCTTAGCTTGAAAATACTTGAAAATACTTGAATCTCTGTACATTAAAACTCATAATAGGCCATCTCTTAATAAATAGACTTTATCAGTTAAACTTTACATGGAATAACCACCTAATTAAATGACCAACCAACTATTTTCCAAGATGTTCCCTCACTTTCTCTTTAACGTGGCTCCAGTCTACTGTATTTCCAGTATCTCTTATTGAAACTGTGCGCTGCGGGTGTTTTTTTTCCATAATATTTATACCACGATTTTTACACACATATTATTCTGTAGTAATTTTTCTTTTTGTCTTTTATAATATTTTAATTATAATTTTAAGAATTACAGTTTTTTATTTTTTATTTATTAAATTTAGCCTACTTCCATTGAAGATGTTCCTACGATAGAACGAAACGTTTGGATAAAAGATACTAAGAATTTTGACGACGGTGGTCATATTCCTAATTAGAATAAGGTTCCCATTGAACACACCAATTTCATATATATATATATATATATATATATATATATATATATATATATATATATATTATAATAATTGTGGAGCAAGTGCAGTTTACGTCCCCCTGACGCAAAAGGGGGTACAGTGGTTCGTACTCCAGTATAAACAACAAATTATAACAAATGCTCAAATTGGCGGCCTCTGACATCGAGACATTAGGGATGGAATTTATGATTTTTAATAATTCTTCGAATTGACGTTCTCGAGATGCGTGTTTCATTTGATAATCTTCTTGTTGACTTTACTGGACTATTCGTTAAAGTTTCACATACCATTGCAGAGGTATTTTCATCAGTTGCAGTTTTTGGACGACCAGAACGCCGTCGATCATGTACACTTCCTGTTTCTTTGAAACGTTTAAACAACTTGCCAACAGTCGCATGTGTTACTGGATGCTTATCAGGATGATTTCTATTGAATTCGGTAGCAACTTCTGTGTGTAGCGCCCTGTCTTGCGTACATGAGCACAAGTTCTACCCGGTCTTCTGTTGTTAGATTCGAAGCCATTTCTGGGCTGAAATAAAAAAAGTATTTGAGTATTTATACTGGAGTACGAACTACTGTACAGTATCACGGATATGCATTTACGAGTTAAAGTTGATATTCATTTTAAGTATTTACCATTTGTTGTAATTTATGTATTAAAATAAATATTTTCCTATGGATCCAGACTTTCGGCCCACCCTGTATATATATATATATATATACACAGACCGTGCATGGAACAAGGAACTCTTCTAGGAAAATTAAATCTACTATAGTCCGAATAAGTAATGGTAAATGACAAATACTATAGTTTTTCTTTTTCATGATGCTAGCCCGAGGTTTTAAGTTTTGTTTTTTGGCTAAAAATATAATAGTTACCCCCTTTTTCTTTGATGTATTCAATCTGACGTGAAGGCAGCGAGTCTTTTTGCTTATATCATTCTGAGTTCATTCACATATATATATATATATATATATATATATATATATATATATAAATTGACGATTAGTTAGGTTAAGTCGTAATATTTTCGTTAGTTTTAACGTTTTATTTGATTAGGTATACGCGGACAAAGTTGGGGAACGCAAACTACACTAGGATAATGTAGGGGAACGTAAACTACACTAGGATAATGTAGGGGAACATAAACTACACTAGGATAATGTAGGGGAACGTAAACTACACTTGCTTCATAATTATAATATGCTGAAGGACAAAACTTTTGTCACCGACTGTACACACACACACACACACACACACACACACACATATATTATATATATATAGATATATATATATATATATATATATATATATATACAGTGTGTCCGTAAAGTCATGGTGGGATTTTAAATAGCTATATTATTGCAACGAAACATGATAATGAGATGAAAAAAAGGCAAATTGAAGAACAACTCTAAAATAATAACTTTATTTAACGTAGTTCGATATGGGCTCCTCTGGTAGCCCTGCAGACATCTAGGCGGTGATTCAATTCCAGCCACACACGCCCAAGAACATCAGGAGTGACGGATGCGATAGCTTCCGTGATTCGCTCGTGCAAGTGATGAATATCCCTAATGGGTACACTGTACACGCTTTGCTTGATGTAACCCCACAAATAAAAGTCCAAAGGTGTCAGGTCCGGAGAGCGTGGAGGCCATGGCTTCCATCCTCCTCTTCCTATCCATCTCTGTGGAAATTTTTCATTAAGGAATTCTCGAACAACGTTGGCATAGTGCGGAGGAGCACCATCTTGCTGAAAGATGACATTATTGTCAATAAATTGGGGTACTGCAAAATGTTCCAACATAGCGAGGTAGTTGTGTGACGTCACAGTGGGTTCTGCGAAGAAAAATGGGCCAATCACTCGATCTCGTGCTAGAGCACACCACACATTAACTTTCGGGCTATTACGCTCATGTTCAACATAGGCATGTGGACAGCCTAGACTAACTACGAGATAAAGGTTAAGCTTAGCCTAGACTAACTACAAGATACAACTTTGAGAGTTGTTCTTAAATTTGGCATTGTTTCATCTCATTATCATGTTTCGTTGCAATAATATAGCTATTTAAAATCCCACCATGACTTTACGGACACACATCACCGCCTAGATGTCTGCAGGGCTACCAGAGGAGCCCATATCGAACTACGTTAAATAAAGTTATTCTCTTAGAGTTGTTCTTCAATTTGCCTTTTTTTCATCTCATTATCATGTTTCGTTGCAATAATATAGCTATTTAAAATCCCACCATGACTTTACGGACACACTGTATATACTGTATATATATATATATATATAAAGCTGGGCACAAACCGTTAATCCGTTAATTAACGAAGTTAACTTTTTCGTTAACGATTTAACTTTTAAGTTAACTTTGAAAACTTTGAAAATCATTATCGGACTAATTAACTTCCGTTACATTTAACTTCCGTTAACTCAAGTCCGTTAACCCAAAAAATTCATAAATAAACGTTTAAAAGTTTCTATTATTTTCAGTGCTGAGCAGGTGCGCAATTAATCCGCCACTGTTAATAGTGATGAACGAATTTCCATTTCCGCAGTGCAAAATCAGGCGATATATTTGTTTCCGTCGCCACAATTTGTGTCTTACCAAATATGGTAGTTATTTATGGCATTGGTTTGAGCAAAACATGGTCGACTGTAAAATCAGGCGGAAAGATTTGCCATTTGAGTTGAATGTTTCAATTTTCAAGAAATATCACGAGCATTTTAAGGCACTTTCAATAATATATATGTAACAATTACAACAAATAACTACATTCGTTTCATTTGCAGTCTGTCACTTGCGCAACATGTTTGTGCTAGTGAATATTTAAAAATAATCGTTGTCAAGTAAGTCATGTATATTTATAATATGTCTGTGAGTACCTTATTAGTAGTCTCCTTGATACATCTCAAGAACCATAAAACTGATCAGGTAAGATTTCAATTCTCATGTCACTTTGATGACATAAATTAAGTCAATTGATGTCTTACAATGGGAGCGTTTTCACCTTAACCCTTTATGTCCTGGCGGTACTTCTAGGTACCACATCTTTAAAATCTCCATAATTATTTTTCTACCCGGTTGATCCTGCCGGTACTTTCAAGTCCCAATGTGAATTAGTTTCTTTGAGATAATAGATGGCGTTGAGAATTAAATGTGAGCGTGTGGCGCCAGAGGCTGTTTACTCTCTAGTATCTCTGCTGTGAAGACCGAAGAAATTTCAGTGCAATTACTTCCCGAATATTCTGTGCCATATCTGTTCCAAATAACAAAGGTAAGGGTTATTTTATTTTTTATCTTGTTCTTGAAATGTTCAAGAATGCTTCAAACAATTGTTGTTCTTGTTTATTATTTTTAAGTGTGAAATAATAAAGGATTTATTGAGTCAACTGTGTTTTTCATTTTTTTTTTTATGATAAAAGTTAACGTTAACGGTTTATCGGTAACTTCCGTTACATGTTTAACGAATTAACGGATTAACGGTTAACGAAGTTAACTTTTTGGTTAACGGATTAGCGGTTAACGAAGTTAACTTTTTGGTTAACGGTGCCCACCACTATATATATATATATATATATATATATATATATATCCTCTACATTGATCTTATGGCTTTCTAAAGAGATCTCGTTTTACAATTAACTACATAATGATACCTGGCAACCTGTCAAATGTTTCGCGCGTCGAGTCACCTCTTAACATGGCTTCTGGCTTGATGTTGGAGGGGGTTGCTTTCTTGATTACTCCATTTCACATAGCCAGGTACACTCGGTTCATCTGGGATTGTCCTGAGCCAGGCGTCTAGTCTTCTTTTGAAGGTGTTCACAGGAACACCAGTTGTATTCCTAACAGGGCCGGCTAGAGCTGCCACGGGCCCCGGGGAAGGATTGGTATATGGGCCCCGCTGTTTACTCAGTATTTTATTATGAATGTTTTTTGTGTACATAACAAGCAAACTGATTATATGTCAAAGTCACTATTCGAAACATACAGTATGAATAAACAACTCAGAAGAAAATGACCATTTTATTTTTCGAATCAATTATATTAATTCTATCACAATACAATTTACAAATGCAGTACCAGTCCATGCAGGCAAGACAATTGTTTACTGCAAGATTTTCATAATTAGAAGTGTACTTTCTTTGCCTCCTCTCCAGCAAAGTGGTAAATGATTCTGATGAAATTTAAAGTACGGGCTAACTGGCTTTCAATTACAATGGTTCCCAGCTCTGTCAGTTGGTCTTGGGCATTGGTGGACCGCAAATAATACAGTATTTTATCCGTTTCAGTTTGACTATGATAATCTCTATAAAATGTATGTTCATTAATTATATTTCCTCTCTGTTATTTAATCACTTGATTTATTAATATTTTTAGATTTTATCCCCCTCTCTTCCCGTGCCCCCGGGATTTATCCCGGCTTCCCCGCCCTCTCGCGGCTCTGATTCCTAATGGCCATTGGTAACTGGTTAAATATTCTTGGTCCCTCCGAGAACAAAGCTATTTTCCTTCAGGAAAAGGGTGTCTCTTGTCTGGTCTTAACTTTGGGAACACTACACAATCTACTTTTCTTATTTTCCCATGTTGTTTGGATGGTTATCGGGTTCAGTTTAAGGTTAGAGACTTTTGGTAATATATATTATATATATATAATATATATATATTTTATATATATATATATATATATATATATATATATATAATATTACATGCATATATCCCATAAAAATAATTTATACACATTTTACTAAGGTGTTTACGAAAATTATACTCATTACTCAAAGTCCCGTATAAACCCCCTATTGTTTATCGCAAATATATATATAATTTCACTTGGCGTGAAGCAGGTGTTCATATACAAATATAATATAGCGAACACGTGTGCACGAAAAACTATAGAATTAAAAAAAAAAAGCAGACAAACAAAAAATTCACCATTTATCCCTGAAGATTTTATCTTCACTCCCGTAATTACATTCCCACAAAAACTGTCGACACAAACTCTTTCGCATTTGGATTTGAAATGATTTGACTCAAAAAGACGGAGTCAGAAAACAGATTTGAAATGATTTGACTCAAAAAGACGGAGTCAGAAAACAGATTTGAAATGATTTGACTCAAAAAGACGGAGTCAGAAAACAGATTTGAAATGATTTGACTCAAAAGGACAGAGTCGGAAAACAGATTTGAAATGATTTGACTCAAAAGGACAGAGTCGGAAAACAGATTTGAAATGATTTGACTCAAAAGGACAGAGTCGGAAAACAGATTTGAAATGATTTGACTCAAAAGGACAGAGTCGGAAAACAGATTTGAAATGATTTGACTCAAAAGGACAGAGTCGGAAAACAGATTTGAAATGATTTGACTCAAAAGGACAGAGTCAGAAAACAGATTTGAAATGATTTGACTCAAAAGGACAGAGTCGGAAAACAGATTTGAAATGATTTGACTCAAAAGGACAGAGTCGGAAAACAGATTTGAAATGATTTGACTCAAAAGGACAGAGTCAGAAAACAGATTTGAAATGATTTGACTCAAAAGACAGAGTCAGAAAACAGATTTGAAATGATTTGACTCAAAAGGACAGAGTCGGAAAACAGATTTGAAATGATTTGACTCAAAAGGACAGAGTCGGAAAACAGATTTGAAATGATTTGACTCAAAAGGACAGAGTCGGAAAACAGATTTGAAATGATTTGACTCAAAAGGACAGAGTCGGAAAACAGATTTGAAATGATTTGACTCAAAAGGACAGAGTCGGAAAACAGATTTGAAATGATTTGACTCAAAAGGACAGAGTCGGAAAACAGATTTGAAATGATTTGACTCAAAAGGACAGAGTCGAAAACAGATTTGAAATGATTTGACTCAAAAGGACAGAGTCGGAAAACAGATTTGAAATGATTTGACTCAAAAGGACAGAGTCAGAAAACAGATTTGAAATGATTTGACTCAAAAGGACAGAGTCAGAAAACAGATTTGAAATGATTTGACTCAAAAGGACAGAGTCAGAAAACAGATTTGAAATGATTTGACTCAAAAGGACAGAGTCAGAAAACAGATTTGAAATGATTTGACTCAAAAGGACAGAGTCGGAAAACAGATTTGAAATGATTTGACTCAAAAGGACAGAGTCAAAAACAGATTTGAAATGATTTGACTCAAAAGACGGAGTCAGAAAACAGATTTGAAATGATTTGACTCAAAAGGACAGAGTCGGAAAACAGATTTGAAATGATTTGACTCAAAAGGACAGAGTCAGAAAACAGATTTGAAATGATTTGACTCAAAAGGACAGAGTCGGAAAACAGATTTGAAATGATTTGACTCAAAAGGACAGAGTCGGAAAACAGATTTGAAATGATTTGACTCAAAAGGACAGAGTCGGAAAACAGATTTGAAATGATTTGACTCAAAAGGACAGAGTCGGAAAAACAGATTTGAAATGATTTGACTCAAAAGGACAGAGTCAGAAAACAGATTTGAAATGATTTGACTCAAAAGGACAGAGTCGGAAAAACAGATTTGAAATGATTTGACTCAAAAGGACAGAGTCGGAAAACAGATTTGAAATGATTTGACTCAAAAGGACAGAGTCGGAAAACAGATTTGAAATGATTTGACTCAAAAGGACAGAGTCGGAAAACAGATTTGAAATGATTTGACTCAAAAGACAGAGTCGGAAAACAGATTTGAAATGATTTGACTCAAAAAGGACAGAGTCAGAAAACAGATTTGAAATGATTTGACTCAAAAGGACAGAGTCGGAAAACAGATTTGAAATGATTTGACTCAAAAGGACAGAGTCAGAAACAGATTTGAAATGATTTGACTCAAAAGGACAGAGTCGGAAAACAGATTTGAAATGATTTGACTCAAAAGGACAGAGTCGGAAAACAGATTTGAAATGATTTGACTCAAAAGGACAGAGTCGGAAAACAGATTTGAAATGATTTGACTCAAAAGGACAGAGTCAGAAACAGATTTGAAATGATTTGACTCAAAAGGACAGAGTCGGAAAACAGATTTGAAATGATTTGACTCAAAAGGACAGAGTCGGAAAACAGATTTGAAATGATTTGACTCAAAAGGACAGAGTCGGAAAACAGATTTGAAATGATTTGACTCAAAAGGACAGAGTCGGAAAACAGATTTGAAATGATTTGACTCAAAAGGACAGAGTCGGAAAACAGATTTGAAATGATTTGACTCAAAAGGACAGAGTCGGAAAACAGATTTGAAATGATTTGACTCAAAAGGACAGAGTCGGAAAACAGATTTGAAATGATTTGACTCAAAAGGACAGAGTCGGAAAACAGATTTGAAATGATTTGACTCAAAAGGACAGAGTCAGAAAACAGATTTGAAATGATTTGACTCAAAAGGACAGAGTCAGAAAACAGATTTGAAATGATTTGACTCAAAAGGACAGAGTCGGAAAACAGATTTGAAATGATTTGACTCAAAAGACAGAGTCGGAAAACAGATTTGAAATGATTTGACTCAAAAGGACGAGTCGGAAAACAGATTTGAAATGATTTGACTCAAAAGGACAGAGTCGGAAAACAGATTTGAAATGATTTGACTCAAAAGGACAGAGTCGGAAAACAGATTTGAAATGATTTGACTCAAAAGACAGAGTCGGAAAACAGATTTGAAATGATTTGACTCAAAAGGACAGAGTCAGAAAACAGATTTGAAATGATTTGACTCAAAAGGACAGAGTCAGAAAACAGATTTGAAATGATTTGACTCAAAAGGACAGAGTCAGAAAACAGATTTGAAATGATTTGACTCAAAAGGACAGAGTCAAAACAGATTTGAAATGATTTTACTCAAAAGAGAGTCAGAAAACAGATTTGAAATGATTTGACTCAAAAGGACAGAGTCAGAAAACAGATTTGAAATGATTTGACTCAAAAGGACAGAGTCAGAAAACAGATTTGAAATGACTTGACTCAAAAGGACAGAGTCAGAAAACAGATTTGAAATGATTTGACTCAAAAAGACAGAGTCAGAAAACAGATTTGAAATGATTTGACTCAAAAAGACAGTCAGAAAACAGATTTGAAATGATTTGACTCAAAAAGACAGTCAGAAAACAGATTTGAAATGATTTGACTCAAAAAGACAGTCAGAAAACAGATTTGAAATGATTTGACTCAAAAAGACAGTCAGAAAACAGATTTGAAATGATTTTACTCAAAGAGAGAGTCAGAAAACAGATTTGAAATGATTTTACTCAAAAGGACAGAGTCAGAAAACAGATTTGAAATGATTTTACTCAAAGAGAGTCAGAAAACAGATTTGAAATGATTTTACTCAAAAGGACAGTCAGAAAACAGATTTGAAATGATTTTACTCAAAAAGAGAGTCAGAAAACAGTGGCATAAAAAAAATTTGTTAGAGAAAAGGAATTAAGCATACCAAATATTTCATCAGTCAAAGAACCAAAAACCAAAATTCACACTAAGAATCTCAGTCGGAGGAACAGTATCCGAAATGTTCCTATTTAGGTTTTTATATAAATTTTTTAGTGTTCCGAGGTACCAGAAGTGTTACCTCAGAAAAAAAATCACCCCATTTCATCTGTGAATTATCACACATTTATGCCCAGTTGCCTACGCGCACGTATACATACTCTCTCTCTCTCTCTCTCTCGAACCCCGAAGTAAATTTTGATTCAAAAAATATCTGTGTAAAGTATCCCCAAAGTTAGTTTGGGTATTCAAATGTCAACCCTGAGAAGCGAATGAACATTGTTATCAAATATGGTGTATGGAATATATCATAACATCTTGAAATGATAATAATCACCCTGGACAGCACAATAGCTACCAATTATAAAAATATGTGTGGTGATGACGTTTGTATGACGTCATGATAACACAACGAAATCACTTGCTTCCTCTTTCGCGTCATCGAATTGGTCTCCAGACAAAATTTCACTATGTGCTCAACCGTTCAATCAGATTGACTTCTGAATACCCGAAGTGACCTCTGGAGAGAGAGAGAGAGAGAGAGAGAGAGTATGAAAAGTCAGTTTTTACTTTAAAATGTTAATAATTAATTATTTAAGTTTTGTTTTATTTGAAAAGTAATTTAATGTAATTTTTTAAAATTTTCTATATAATGTCTTTTCTTTTTCTTCACTTTGAATAAGAACGGCACATAAAATAAATGTTAATGAAAGAGCAAAAATTGCAGTGAGATTTAAAGTTTGGGATTTAATAATGGTAGTGAACAAATCTTTGTCGTTGCCGGACGATTGTTCGAACACAATTGTTCGAAAACCATAGTTCGAAAAACAGTTGTTCGAAGCAACAATTATTCGAAGTTATAATTGTTCGAACACAATTGTTCGAAAACCATAGTTCGAAAAACAAAAAGTATTAAAAAAACATTAAAAGTTAAAAATCTTTATTCATACGTTATTCAAAGTTAAAAATCTTTATTAATAAAACAGGATAGAAGCATATGAAAGTCAAGGTAGGTCAATTGAATGCCCGGTTAGGTCAGTTGAATGCCCGATTAGGTCAACTGTACGCCCTTGACGATTGGTTAGGTTAAGTCATGATATTTTCGTTAAAAATACATTAATTATTTAAAGTGCTCTAACATGTTTTTCATTTTTTTTTTAAAAAAAAGTTATTTTTGAAATCAGTGACCAAAACTACATTAGTATACCGATTTTCATTAAAATTCGGTGCTAGCCCCCAAACGGAAAAAAATCCACTACTACATTTTGACATTTCCAGTACACTCTTGCTTTCACTTGCTTGTCTTTTACATATAAAAACCCATTCACTAAGAGCATTGGCTTTCCTTTCTCACTAGAAACAAACTCTGCCATTTTAAGGGTGGTTTAACCCTTTACTGCCCAAAAGGATAAATTTCTAACCTTTCAAATATACACATTCATAACTTAACCCTACAAAATATTTGGGCAGTAAAAAGGGTTAACTGCAGCACTATAAATGTTATAGTTTAAATGAAGAGGCTAACCTTCTTATTTACGTCTTCGTATTTGCGTCTTGGCAACTAAGATTTTATTTAGTTGGTTGTTCATTCGAACAATTATAACCGAATAATTGTTGCTTCGAACAACTGTTTTTCGAACTATGGTTTTCGAACAATTGTGTTCGAACAATTGTGTTCGAACAATTGTGTTCGAACAATTGTGTTCGAACAATCGTCCGTAATTCAATTTTTGTGGCTTGAAACGGCAAAGAATTCGAGTCATTTTTTTCAAACCCCCAAAAATATTAAGAACCGCCACAAGAAGTTGATGACAGCTGGATCAGTTAC
The DNA here is from genome assembly GCA_023014485.1 of Bathynomus jamesi. Classification (NCBI taxonomy): domain Eukaryota; kingdom Metazoa; phylum Arthropoda; class Malacostraca; order Isopoda; family Cirolanidae; genus Bathynomus; species Bathynomus jamesi. Next base: position 249,252 of record JAJOZX010001178.1, read on the forward strand.
TAATGTCGAGAGAAATGGCAAGGCATCAACATCACGACGTTCGGAAAATGTTGACTTTGGTGCGACAAATGTTTGAAAGAAGGTTAAAGAAATTAATTCGGCAAAAGCTGTTCAAGGAAGTTGTTTAACGAACAATACCGTTCGGACAATTTTGAAGAAGGCGTTGATTTTTTTGAGGCCCTGAAAACCACTTCATGCTCAGTACTTGCATTCCGAAGACTGTGTGACCCAGGAATGGAGTTCTGTGAAATCAGGCCTGTTTGCCTAAACGATAAGCCAAATCTACAAAATGTTATTCGATCGGATGAGACTGTTTTCTTTGTAGGAGAATTTGTAAACAGACATAACAGCCACTATTTAGTATGTTTTTGATCCGGAAGAGACTATTGAGAAAAGTCCAAGTCGGCCATGAGTCATAATCAAATTCTTCGCACTTTCTTCAAATATTTGTCGCACCAAGTCAACATTTTCCAAACTTCGTTATGCTGATGACCAACCACTTCTCTTAATTGACATCAATAACTGATCCAGTTGTCCTCAACTTATCGTGGCAGTTCTTAATTGCTTCGGGATCAAGGTCCAAATTTTTTTTTTACGGCGCCAAAATGTTTTCACTGCGATAAATGAACCCCAAACTTCAAACCTCGTTGCACGCTTTGCTTTTTCACTTACACTCAATTTTTGTACTGTTGTTGTTGGAAAGAAATGATTTAAAAACAACGAACTGGCATTACATTACAGTGGCGACTGGTGGCTAGGGAGCGTGGGCAGGTCCAAAATTGTCTGTAATATATGTTAGATGAATAGAATAAATTACAAAGTGTTAGATGCCCTTCTGTTTGCATGTCACGATCGTATAGAATTAATACTGTGAATAAAAGCCTCTTTCATAGTTTTGGGTCATAAAAACAGAGGAGGCCTACCATTGTTACTTTATTTTTCAAATAAAACGAAATAGAACTAGCTAACTATGTTAGAACAAATGTACCTAGCACTTCATAGTAGGAACTAACTTTTCACACATCCTCTACACTTTATCTAAAACCTTTTAATTAATTTCTTATATACTGTATTATATTATGTTTAATTTCTTAGGAATACATTTAGCACCATATACTTCCTCATGGCTACATGCAATGTTAAATATAATTTCTATTCCTTGAAAATGCTGATTTTAATCATTCTTGTAGTTTCCACACGTGCACTGATTTTAAATATGCTTGTAGCGCAAGGACACGTGCTTGCATGAGGCCAGATAGAATTCAGAGCAGAACCGATAAGATTTCAAAGCGAAGTAATGAAGGTGGAATGTAACCTTGGTTTTCCTTCCGCCCGAATTGTTCATTCTGACAAAGGTTAAGATGTCACTCCACCTCAGACGTAAAATTTAACGTGGAATCCGAACCACGCCCCACCAGCTGCCCAGCGTCTTAAACACGAGGCTACCCAGGGTACCCATTTATCTACCAACCAAATATTTTTATTGTGCGGAAGGATGAGCAGCTGGGTTTTGCTGCGTGCCGCCTACCTTCACATGGTCTCGATCCCGTGGCTGATGGATCCGTAGTCAGCGACGCTATCCACCACACCATCGAGGCCCATACACACACACACCTATATATAGGCCGTAACCTTTTTTGTACTTCAGTGTTCCTGAGGATGTCATTAGACGAAAGCGCTTGAGCACCTTTTTGTGTTTCCTTTCCTTCGTGGTTTTATTCATCATATATATATATATATATATATATATATATATATATATTATAATCAGGGATGGAGAATCAATATGAAGTGGAATCAATAAAATGATAAAACTGATTTTTTTAAAAACTGAAATCGAAACAAACAAACTAAAATAAAATGGAAAACTGAAATTGAAATAGATATTTTGGTAGAGTTACAAATTAATGAGTATTTTTAAAGACTAAGATACTTTTAATTCAAATTTACTAACACGAGACACAACTTGTGAAACAAAGACGAAACCATTCACGTACTGAGACGTGATAGAAATAGCTTGATTTTTAGAGATACACTTCGTCTCATCCCTTCGTCTCATCCTTGGTTAACCTTGGCTTTGCTTCCGCCAGAATTGTTTATTCTGACGAACGTCAAGCTTGTCAATCCACCTTAGATCTACAGTTTAACGTGGTATCCGACCCACCACGGGCGGTCAGAAATTACAGTCCTCGCTCGGACTCGATCTCACGACCTCCCGATCAGCAGCCCAGCGTCTTAACCCGTTTATTTACCAACTAATTTTTATTATGTGGGAGGATGAACAGCTGGGTTTTACTGCGCGCCGCCTGCCGTCACCGGGTTTCGAACTCGGGGCCGGTGGATTCGTAGTCAACAATGCTAACCACTACACCACCGAGGCGCTATATACAGTATATCTGAAGATATATAGATATGAAACGACAACTTATCAGCTTTTTCTTTATGGTTTTATCTTTTTAATATATTCGTCTCCCTCTTCATATAGGTGAATAAATATCACAGGTAAAGAGAAAAGGTCACGCCAAGATGAGAAGTGGATTAGCACAAAAGTAAAAGAAAAATATCAAAACAAACTGAAAACGAAACTGGTATTTTGTTTTTACTAAACCTGAAATCGAAAATCGAATGATATATACACACCAGTTTCCCACCCCTGATATACATACATATATATATATATGAAAAATTTACTGAAGGCAATTAATTGAGAAACTGTAGGAACCATTGAGGCTCGAACACACGTCCGAGATAATACAAACTACTGCTTTGACTCAACGAGCTACCTAGAGTTCGGAATGTTTCCTTGATTAAATTGTTTCTCATTGAACTGTTTTTTCCAAAGTTACTCCTCCATTTTACTTTTGATTTTACACAAGATCCAAATGACTCTAAAGATCTTTACAATAATCAACCAATGACTAAATTTAAACCGTCAGACGCGATAGACTAATTGTTATTGATCAAGTCTGATGCGCTAATCAAATCAAGAGGACGAAACAAAGGCTCATCAAAAACAAAATAATTTCATTAAGCGCAGCTATTCATTCAAAACAATAGCATCATTATTCTTTGACACAATAACTTTGATTAATAACTTTTCTATAAAGCAAAATTGAAATAAACTTTCGTGTATATACATATACAGTATATAACTATCTAATGATTAGTCGGTTTAATGAACTTCAATTTTTGTTGATAAGCCAAATGATGAAAGAAAATAATTTTCAAAATGTTGTTCATAAGGATTTGATTAAATTCATATTGTTTATGAAGTTGTTTCTAGTTGGTTTTTAACATTAGAGGTTCTGTATAGTTAAGTTAGGTTCCAATATGCTTAATGGTTAAGTTGATTATTTTTTGTTTCATAGTCTTCAGAAAGGTTGGAATATTATTGTTGAAAATTTTGTATTCGAGAAATTTTATTTTTCGATATTTTCGAGAATTTGGTTCGTTGGTCAAAATGTTTATGCTTCAATCGTATCACCGACAATGGTTGCAAAAACTTTGCTTGGATGCATTTGGCATTCAGAAACAGAATTCGTAATTCAAGTTCATATATTGGATAGCCGAGGTAAGTTCAATTTAATATTGTACAGGGTGGGCGAAAAGTCTCTGTACATCTGCAAGAAGTGTAGTGAACCTGTACCTGCACTGTATTGGAAGTGGAAGGTGCACAGGGACTTTTCGCTCACCCGGTAGAAATAAATATTTGGAAAAGTAATATGTTTGAAATGATAACCATTAAACACGTTTTTTCCTCCTTTATAATTAATTAAACACGTTTTTTCCTCCTTTATAATTAATTAAACACGTTTTTTCCTCCTTTATAATTAATTAAACACGTTTTCCTCTTTATAATTAATAACAATGTTTACACTATTCAGTGAACAAAAGCAAAATCTTCAGTAAAAAAAATAATACAAGTAAAAAAAGAATCAGAAACCGATTTGTTGGTGTTATTTAGGATCTTCTGTAATCTGGAGAGAAGCTGCTCCACACCGTAAAGGGTTTTCGCGAGTTCTTAGTAACTGCCATTACGTTAAAATTAACTTTCGTATCTCTTTTGTTATCGACCCCGACCCGACGACGGCGGAGATAGGGCATTCAGTGCGGTTTGTGGGTGGATATGTATGTCGCCAAGAGCTAAGATCAGTGAACATTAACCCTACTAGAAGATCACCAAACTTTGCACAGGGGTTTGCCTGGTCATAATCCGTTTTGTTTTTCCCCTCTTATTGTATTATTATTATTACTGGGTCACCCATCATTCGAAATTGAAACAATTCTAAAATAAAATATAAGCAGCCGCTTATTTTGGCTGGAATAGTGGCTAAATCCTTCACAGCTTCTGAACCTGAAATATATGCTAGAGTTCTTAAGATTTTCTTGGACCGAAAGTCAAGTGCCCGATAAATAGATAAAAGGATCGAATGAGCAAACTATCGAAAAAAATAAACTGTACACAAACTTAACTTAACCTAACATAATGTAACGGGTTAAGCTAAACTCAGTTTCGGTGATTTGGTCTTTCGACGATTTAATTATACGTTGATGTTTTTCATTTCGAGAAAATGGTATTTACTCAGTTTAACAGAACTTCTTTGGCTTTACACTATTACTGTACAGTGTACATATTCGTTAAATAAATAATGGTACATACAGTGTCGTTGCAGGAAAAAAACGTTTGTTAGTTAATTTGGTGTTCCTAATTTAGCAGCAACGTCATTAGGCTTATGTTAATATGAATCTCTCTAAACTTATTACGTCTAAAATCCTATACAAGAGCCTGGTAATTTTTAGAATCACAATTCAGCTCAATTACGTGAATTTCAAAATTAGCCATTGTTGTTTACAGCAGCATTTTGGGAAGCGCCATTTGTGCGGACGAACGAACGTTTATATATTTTGTAGTTCCTCAGAGAACAGAGAGTTTTTTGTCTCTATATAATGACTGTCCTAATGAGGGATGAAAGACTGTTACAGCTGTACGAGAACAACAGCTAACAACATTATATAAGGTGACCGTAAATTATCCTTACGGATTTAATTGAAATTGAAGTGAATTTGTAAAGATAATTTATGGACACCATGTACAGTATATCAACAGCCGCACCTGGAAACTTGTTTATAGTGATTTACTTCTTTTTCAAAATGAACTCTCATTAGCTACCAGAAATGTTTCATTTATAATAATTTCGTAGTTTATCGTATTTATATCCTCATCCTGTTGATAATTACACTACAAAATGTTTGTCTTAATTAATTTGTTGTTAACGAACGTATGAAAAAAAAATTGAAATTATTTTGTCTTTTTAGTTTTACAGGAGAAGAAATCCCTTTACAGAAGAAATCCTGGAGCTATTGAAGAATAGGGACCCCAGCCTTCTTTAGTTAGGCTTATAAGGCTAACTAACGAAAATATCACGACCTAACCTAACCAACCGTTAGGTTAACTGTACGCCCTTGACGATTGGTTAGGTTAGGTCATGATATTTTCGTTAGTTAGCCTTATAAAGCTAACTAAAGAAGACTGGGGTCCCTATTCTTCAATAGCTCCGAAATCCTTTTACGGGAGACATAATTTCACGGAAGACATAATTTCACGGAAGACATAATTTCACGGAAGACATAATTTCACGGAAGACATAATTTCACGGAAGACATAATTTCACGGAAGACATAATTTCACGGAAGACATAATTTTAAAGATTGTGTTTTTAAAAACGTTGTCAGCGTACGTGACAAGGTTAAATCTACATCTTTAACTGTGTTCGAAAACTTACGGTGTTGTCAACTGAATAAATACAAGATGTAACCGCATCTCGCGGAGGGATTTTAAATCTAATATAAAGATTATTATAGGTATTAACTCGGAACTTCATCCTGTTTAACTCTTTACTAAATAAAACTTCGCATAACTTTAAAAAATTATTGGTTTTTAAAAAAAATAAAGTATATTTTTTTTAGGTAATTTCTTGTTGATCAGACCCAATTCAGTTCCACATAAATTTTCAAAAGTAAAAAATTAATAAAATCATTACGAGTGTGGACTACTATAATTTATTTATTTTTATTTTTATTAAAAAAAACTTACTTTATAAGGTTTGGTGAAATTCAATACATTCATTACGTGAAAATTGTAATCCATATAATTCACGTAATTGAAAAGTTAAAAAAAGCAAAGATCTTATAAAAGCTATAATAAGGTGTTTATAAGACATTTCTTCACATTTTTTTTTTGCCGCCCACTTACGAGTCCCAAAGTTTCAGAATCGCAGTTATAAAAAGATCGTTTGTTCAAATGTCAAATTACAAGAAAAACTTTTTTTTGCGCTCATACTACACACTAAAGACTAACAAATTTATAAATTCATCATAGCAAGTTTTACATTATACTGCTATCCTATGGACTAAAATTTCATTATAAAACACGAAGTACTCGTACATAGGCAGTCACACAGTGAAGCGACAAAATATGTCTGCGACGTGTTTTTCATGTTGTTACGTACGTCACTTTAGTGTATGATATCACCCGATGAAGGCACATTATATATGCTATATGGTTGCTATATGTACGAGGTGTACTGCTGAATACACGAAAGGCCTTGGAATCTTTTTCTTTTTCCTTGTGAGTTTGCATTATATATATATATATATATATAGAGAGAGAGAGAGAGAGAGAGAGAGAGAGAGAGAGAGAGAGAGAGAGTTAATTAAAGCGTATGTTTCTATATTGTATATAATTTTGTTTAAATGATGTCGATTACAAGGAAAAGACGAACAAAAACAGCGACTGCAGATCAACGACATGTCTGAGACATGTTTGTGACACGTTTATTTCGTCTGTTTGGTGTGTAATAGTATAATGAACTTGATTGAGGAAAAGACGAAAATGCATGCAGCACAAGGAAGTTCTATTTTTTGTCGGAACATGTTTTGTCGTTTAAATATATATATATATATATATATATATATATATAATATATATAATATATATATATATGTGTGTGTGTGTGTGCGGTTGCTCTAGAATTAAGTCTTTTTTTTTTCTCGACGACAATTCAATTCGCTCCAAATTACTGTAATTTACATCTCCATTCTTAACTTTTTAATTTGCTATTTCTGTTTCCATTTTTTTTATGAATCAAATGGAATTTGGGGGCTCGCTCCCAAACTATATAAAAAACGTCCAGAAGTACCGCCATTTCATTAACTCCCACATTATTAATATTCAAATTCCATATCATGTACGAAATATGAAAAAAAAAACCTTTTATCACGAGTAGAAAATTCCCTGCACCAATTAAGTGTGTCACACATTTGTTTATGTACAATCTTTTTGCTATATGGTTAAACTAATTAACCCAAATAATTTCATATATATATATATATATATATATATATATATATATATATATATATGAGTCACATTTGCGTTTTTAAGCTATAATTTGTGATTCTGAAAAAGTACGTTTAATTAATATACATTGAAACGTTTTAGATTGTTTGTCAACGCCCTAAAACGTTGTAAACGGCCCTTGTTTGGCGGGCTACATACTCGTACACATTTAATTATTAATTTGGTTATTATTATTATATATATATTATATATATATATATATATATATATATAGAGAGAGAGAGAGAGAGAGAGAGAGAGAGAGAGAGAGAGAAACATTTTTCCTCCAACAAAATTTCACTTAGTTTTTCCTTCAACATTCAACGATTAATTTTAGGTTTTTATATCAAATAAGTTCCGAAGGTTACCATTATTTTTATTTTCATTTTTTTAATAAGAAATGTGAATAAAGAAAACATCGGAAGAATGCGACGCGTCACGAATGCGATGGTGAATCTATGTATTAAAATAAAGGACATTTAGGTTGTATTCCAAAGGCATGATTTCTCACTGTACTAAATGGTGCAAGATTTTTTAGCGTTTTCGGTACTGACAAGTAAAAGGATTGGATAAATCCGGATCCAAATTGAAATGGATTCGGATTTGAGTTCGGATTTAGCTGAAATTTAGGAATATTGGTGAAATAATTTGATAATCATTAATTGTTGTGATCTTCGCCAAGGAAGGACGCATTTTGTTCGTTCGTGAAAGTTCAGATCTTGCTGTTTTTCCTCATCTGCATGTAAAACTAACCCCAGTGTTCTAGGCACGATCCAAATTACCCGATTTACATAATATATTTATATGTACGGTATATATACACATCTATAAAATTTGGTATCACGTCCAGAAAAGTAAGAATTTTTTCAGAAATATTACGGTAAATTTAAAATCAAAATAGGTAAAGGCAGCAAGAACCGTATATCTACCGACGTATTGACAAAGAGGAGGAGCGAACGCCTAAACTCCTCTCACCAATATGTCACGAACGATGGTGTCAGTTCCTCTATCCAGAGCGATATACCAAGTTGCTGGACCCCGAGTGGTAGTGTCACATCTCTCCCATCTCCACCCGTTTCCACGGGTGGTGCTGCCGTGGTGTAAGGCACCAGTGAACAACAGCAACTGCTAACAAGGTTAAACGATGATAACCGTAAACTCTTCGCGCTCCTCAAGAGCAGCTTCTTAATCGAGCAGCATGAGATTACGCGGACACTCACGAAGCAAGTTGGATCCCTCAGCCAAAAAGTTGAACTCCTGTAGAAAGAATCCGGCGAGCATAAGGAGAGAGCTGAAACTTTCCAGAAAAAAAAACAGAGGAACTGAAAGAGAATACATCAAAAACAGGCCCAATATAAGAATGTTATGGTAATTAGTGGGGCAGAGACAGACATCTGCTGGAAACAAAAATGAAGACCCGAAGCATAAAACAATCGAAGCTTTGCGAAGAAATCTTCGAATAAATGTTGAGCCAACAGACATCGTAGACTCAGTCGAACCAAAGAGAACAACGCCACACCACCAATCAGGATTGTGATTCCGAATGAAGAAGTGAAAAGGGAATTCGTAGGCGCGTGCATCCAGGTGAGGCCAAGAATTTCCGTTAACGAGTATCTGACCAGCTATAAGAGAAACCTCTTCAAAAGGATAAGAGATTTCAGGAAGGACTTCCCAGGTGAGATCTCGAAGTGCTTCGCTCGCAACGGGACAATATATTTAAAGAGATCACCAACCGGTGTAAAAGTTCCAATGAAATCTGATAATAACTTTAGTCTTCTAATCCAACTGAATTTTGATCCAAATAACTTCATAGCCTCCATCCCAATTAATTCAAACGCTCACCCACAGGGCCACACCAACAGATTTCCCAGTAATAATAATTAATAATAATTATACTAGTATATTCTAGTGTTTATTACTATATGCTTTAAAGAAGAACCTCTTCAGTATTTACTATTGTCATTATTTGGTCCACTGTTGCTATGGTTGTACTATCTATAAAAATTAATGGAAAAAATAATAAATGATAGGAATATGAGTATTTTGTATTATTAATTGATTAATATTGATTGATGTTAATTAATTATTAATAAATAATTGATGATAATACGAGTATAATGTGTTATCTTTATTTCCGCCATTGTGGCTATGGTTGTTACATTTATTGCTATTATAATTTTTTTAATTGAATAATCCTTATTAATAATAAAAATAAATATATTTGTTTTATAATTTACAATGACATAAATAATTGTGAAGTTGGACTATTTATTATTATTATTATTATCTATCATTTCTTATTGGTTATCACTATTATTATTACTATTGTTGTTATTACTTAGACTACTATTACTTTTAGGATACTATCATTTTCATTTGCTCATGCTACTGTTGGAAGATCCCAATCAATATATGACTCCCAAACGCGAAAGTGCTTTATTCTATACTACATTTGTAACATCGTGCCCAAATTTCCCTTTGCTTTCAGCTTCTCCAAAGTTTTATTGCTTTTAAATCCTAGTCGAATTTCTAACTATGTCTCATACTCCCCTGAAAGACTTTCCAAGCTTTTTAGAAGTGCCACGAGATAAACACGAAGGCGATGATGAATAATTTCTTAATCTTGCAGAGTTACAGAGTTACAGGGTAAAAAAGACCCTAAGATCCATGTAGGATAGTCCAAGAAGGAAGTAGAAAAGTTAGAAATAGCAATGAAAAAAAGAACACTGAAAACTTATACCATGCTTTCACTTACAGACGTGTAAAGCTTAGATGGGTATGTTTTCAGACATATCGTGGCGGCAGAAATGTAGGCGGGTTTTAATTTACGTACATAAATCCATTCCATGTACACAACCCACTGATCTTGCATAAATGTCCTACTATTGAAATATGGGCCATTAAATATAACCCTGACGAGTACGAATTTAAATATAATTGGTATCTACCGGCCTCCAAATGTAGGTTTCATTCATTTCCTGGAGAATATTGACCTTATTTTAAATCATAATAAGTTATAAAACAGCATAAAGCAGTCTTTCTGGGTGACTTCAATTCTGATCTTTTAAACTGTAATAAACACAGAGACCTTGAAAAACTCGTGAGCAAAATGTAACATAGCTTCTGCCCAGCCATTACGCGAGTTACACGTGTAACGACTCCTATAGAACACTCAACCTTAATAGGCTATATATAGCGTAAAGGTCATCTGAATCATACAGTACAGTCGGTATACTTCTGCTGGGATCTCTGACCATTTCGGCTGTCTTAGCATTAAATCAGGGTCCTAAAATCTCGGAGACAGATCGCGTAAAAATAAAAGTCAGAAAAATAAGTGAAAATTTAGTAGGTCTGAAACAGAAATTAAACGCAAGAGATTATTGGTCCAAAGTCCTTGAAGGGGCTGACGACATAAATGAAAAATTTACTAAATTATCAGACAAACTATACGATTTATTTAACGAACTTTGTCCTGTGGCTACTACCGTATAAACTATAAACTGTATAAACACGTAATTGTGGTTACATAAACCTCTTAAAAGTTATACGGCAAAAAATTTAAATTATAAACACGTCAAAAAAGGCACAATCCCCATTCAATTTTTTCACCAATTACAAATGCAAACTAAATACCTAATCAAAACGGCTATTTCCACCTTTAAAAACAAATCATGTCACGTTGATTCTATTCCAAACGTTGTCTTTAAATACTGGTTAGATACTTTAACTCTCCCCTTATCAATATTACTCAACTCCTCTCTCCGTCATGGTATTTTTCCTGATGTACTTAAAAAGGCACGAGTTTGTCCAATATTTAAATCAGGAGACAAATCACTACCTTCGCATTATCGACCTATATCCATCTTACCTACATTATGAAAAATATTTTAAAAATTGTGTAAGCAACTCTCTAAATATTTCGAGGAAAATAGCCTCATATCGAAGTATCAGTTTGGTTTTAGGGAGGGTCATAAAATAAAGTGGTGCCATTTCAGTCGTATTAGACGTGCTAACTAAAAACTTGTTTATGGACTTATTAAAAACCTTTGATACAATCTCTCACGACATATTTATTAATTATAAATTCTCATTATAAATTATCTCATTGGTTTAAATCATGCCTATACAACAGAAGCTAATGCATCAAACGTAATAATATCATTATACCGCCCAACTAAAAATCACACATGAAGTTCCACGAGGAAGCAGTTTGGTCCCCCTGTTATTTCTGATCTTCATAAATGACTTTCACAACTCTTATAACGAGAAAGGCTTCCAAAATGCGGATGACACCCCCTTAATTAATATACTCAGAGAGCGATTTACATCCCTTAACAAAAGAGTAATAGAGACAGTACATTTCTTTCCCACAAATACACTTAAAACTTCTCTGTAGTTTATCCACATCTCGCGTACAATATTACCGCATATGGGAGTGCGTGTGATTACATCATCAACCCTTTAATCATAAACCAGAAGAGAATTGTATTAGAAGACTAAACAAGAGTGGTTATTACGGTCATATACTCGTACTCGTATCAAGAATCTTCGAGCAACTGCGTATATTCAAATTTAAAGACATTTGAAATACAGATGTGCTCCCTAAAGTTAAAAAACATTTTGCTCTGACATATTTAATCGAGAATATAATGAACAAACAGTTACGTCATGAACATCAAAAGGTATAAGGAGAGTGAATATATTTCAAAGACAAACTATACTCTTCAATGTAGTAGAAATTCTTAGTTATTTTATGGAACAATTTGCTGAATGAATTGAAAACAGTCAATGACCTCTCATCTTTTATCTTTTATAGTAATAATGAAAAAGACAGTGTGCGGGGTTCTCATTCTGTCAATGTAAAATTCACGCGCGACTCGAATCGTTAATCGTGAGTCGCGAGACGATCCTGCGTCTGCCGGCCTAAAGAGACAATTTATACGCACACAGATTGTTGTTTGATACAATTGTTTAACTTCCTTCGCAACATCAAAGGTCATATGAGGGAGGGGACGGATCAAATGTAGAATTCGGACCTCAGCCTTCTTTAGTTAGCTTTATAAGGCTAACTAACGAAAATATCATAACCTAACCTAACCAATCGTTAGGTTAACTGTACGCCCTTGACGATTGGTTAGGTTAGGTCATGATATTTTCGTTAGTTAGCCTTATAAAGCTAACTAAAGAAGGCTGGGGTCCGAATTCTACATTTGATCCGAGGGGACTTACGGCTTTACGTGCGATCCGAACCACGGGTCGCTACATCATATGGAAAACAAAGGATAGTCTCCTATTTAACTACTCTCCAGACCTAATCTTGCTTAACTTCGCTGATTGGACGGGAAGCGGTATTACGACATTAGCCACAAAGTAGCTCTACTCACACAAATATAACCTACAAAGTCGGAAAGCGCCAAATTGTCAAATAATATGAATATATAAATGACATATATATATATATATATATATATATATATATGAAAATTATTTCACGAAAGTAACACGTGAAAAATATTTATGATGAATAAAACCACGAAGGAAAGGAAACACAGATGGTGCTCAAGCGCTTTCGTCTAATGACATCCTCAGGAACACTGAAGTACATAAAGAATTACAGCCTATATATAGGTTACAGAAAGAGAAAAAAAAATATATATATACAATAAACGGAGAAACGAAATTAAAGGATTGTGGAAGGGGGCACACAAATTTATAAGGAAAAACTATCGATTTTTAGCACAAGATTAAAAGATTTGTTTCCAAACAATGTTATAGATAAAAAAAATAAAATAAAATATATATATACAAATTTATACTGGAAATCTGCCGAAGTTTTAGCACTCTGCTCTTTTTGTATAGAAAAATTGAACAATTATCGATTTTTAGCACAAGATTAAAAGATTTGTTTCCAAGCAATGTTATAGATAAAAAAAAATATATATATATATATATATATATATATATATATATATATATATATATATATACACACACATTTATACTGGAAATCTGCCCGGGTTTTAGCACTCTGCCCTATTTTTTTGTATATAAAAATTGAAAAATAAAAGTTATTAGGGTGGCATACAAATTTTACCAAAGATTTAGCGTTCTACCTTTCTTATCTAAATCTGTTCTGAAGGAATTCAAAACAACAGGATCGAGTTGAAAAAGACCTTTGCTTATGTTGAAGTTATTTGTTAGTTGGATAATGGCAGACTCAAGAATATTTCTGTTAACAATGTTGCTAGAGTGGAATAAAACTGAAGCATTATTCCAATCAATACAGTGGGATAACTCTGACAAATGGACAAAAAGGGCACTGGACAATTGTCCTGTTCTAACGGAATATTGATGCTGTTTTATACGTGTGTGCAAATCCTTTCCCGTCTGACCTATGTAAAAGGAATCACATTGTTTACAACCAATTTTATAGATAATGCCTGAATTATTGGTAGGGCTATTTTTTACTATGATATTTTTCACAATATTGTTATATGAAAATACTACATTAATATCCAAAAGTTTAAATACATTAGCAATGCCTAAAAAGCCCGGGAAAAATGGAAGTACTAAAATATTTTTTGACAAAGTACGAGTGTTATTATTGACGCGATAGAAAGTTCGTTTTGCCTTGTTGAGACAAGATTCCATAAACGCAGATGGATAACACAGATCACTTCCGATACCGTTGATTTTTTCTAATTCGGCATCGATGTATTCCGGACTGGCGATCCTAAGGGCGCGGAGAAACATTGAAGAAAAAATGGCCTTCTTAGTGGGGGTGTCATGTCCCGAGTAAAAGTGTACGTAGGACAAATTGTTTGTTTTTTTCCGATAGATACTAAACTTAAAACCTGGGCTTTCCCTATGTACACGCACATCCAAAAATGGGATTGAATTGTCTTGTTCCACTTCTAAAGTAAACTTAATAGAGGGGACTTGATCATTTAACTGAAGGAGGAAGTTATCCAGGTCACGATTCATGGGCCAGATACACAAAATATCGTCGACGTACCGCAACCAAGGGATGCCAACCTCCAGGATTCTCGGAATGTAAGTAATTTCGAAAAACTCCATATAAATATTGGAGAGGAGGGGCGACAAGGGGTTGCCCATGGCCATCCCAAAAACTTGTTGATAATACTCGTTATTGAAAGTGAATTTACAGTCTTTGATGCAAAGCTTAATAAGTTCCAAAACAATGTGTGAAGGTAGTGGCAGGTCATACTTATGTAATTCTTGGGAGAGAAAGTCAAGTATATCGTCAATCGGCACTTTTGTAAACAATGAACAAACGTCAAAACTGATCAATCTATCGTTAGTTTCAGTACCTACGTGCATTATTCAATTTTTCAGTAAGATCCATGGAATTTTTTACATGTGAATCAGAGATAGTTCCAAGAATGGGGGACAAGACTTTGACAAGCCATTTGGAGAGTTTATAAGTAATAGAGCCCACCGAGCTAATAATAGGGCGCATAGGGTTGCCAGGTTTGTGTTTTTTTTTTTTTTGTAACCTATATATAGGCTGTAATTCTTTATGTACTTCAGTGTTCCTGAGGATGTCATTAGACGAAAGCGCTTGAGCACCATCTGTGTTTCCTTTCCTTCGTGGTTTTATTCATCATATATATATATATGGATCTTTCCTGTTTCATTAACTGTTTCCGATTTTTATGAAAACGTGATACGAACAGTTTTTGACGCTGATTTCAAAATTATAAACCATTTCATCGAGAAATATATAACCAAAAAGTTATAATGTGCAGAAACTAGCAAATATTTGAAACAGCGTAGGCTATAGAAATTTTAAAATAATAAGCTGATTCTAAAAAGTTTTTTCGAAATGAAAGTAAATTATAGAATACTACAAAAAGTACTAGAACGGTGTAATCACTGCAAGCATAGACTAGGCTATTTTTTAAACGGTGGCGTTGCGCATCTATTTTGTTCTTCCGCTGCAAGCATAGACTATCACTGCAAGCATAGGCTAGGCTATTTTTTAAACGGTGGCGTTGCGCATTTATTTTGTTCTTCCGCTGCAAGCATAGACTAGTTCAACATCTTTTTACTTTCCAATGACTGACAAATTTAATTTTATAGAATTATATAGGAAGACTGAGACAGAAGAAAATGCAGTAAATTTTTTACAAGAATATAACTTAATACCGAAAGAAAAACAGTGTCCAAGAAAACATCAAATGCTAATAAGCCTAACTTAACCTAACCTAAGTATTTCTCGCTGAAATGGTTTATAATTTTGAAATCAGCGTGAAAAACTGTACATATCACGTTTTCATAAAAATCGGAAACAGTTAATGAAACAGGAAAGACCCATATATTAAGGAAACGTAGTTTTACATTTAGAATAAAAACGAAGACGTAGAGCAAAAAAGTCATTATATTTGGCTATAGCCGATGTTTCGGGCAACTCTACCCATTTTCAAGGCCTAATAAATAAAAGCTAAAATTAATACACGACAAAAAATATAAATGTCGAGAGTTAAAAACTAATCTAGAGTACAAAATTAAACCTGTTCAAGAATAAAAATTAAAATTACAAAGTGGAAACAGGCATAAGCCAAAATCAAATCAAAAGTAAAAAATAAATAAATGACAAAAAATATACGAATGATAAAAATAAAACTTAAAACTAAAGACATTCAAATGTAAAATTGTTAAAAAACTTTACAAATAAAAAGTTAAACGGAATAAAAAGTTAAACGAAAAATCACAAGAGTAAACCGACATACCTACGCTCACTTGACAACACACAAGAAACTCAGGCGAAAAGGAGACAGGGTCACGAGGGAAAATTTAGTAGGTAGTTATTCTAATTAATATAAAGAGGGTATCAGCCAGAATCAGTGTTAAACTAGAGTTAAAAAACTTAATACCCAAAAATTCATAAATACGAAGGGAGGACGGGCATTTTGATGATTTAAGAATTTTAAAATTGTCAACAGAAACGCCAACCTTACACTTGATAGAATGACTCCTAATAGCAGACTGTTCTTTTGTCGACAAAACCTTCCTTGTCCTATGACTAATACCCATATGGGAGCAAAATCTCGCCCGCAAAGAACGAACTGTACTGCCAACGTAGTTCCCCTGGGAACACCAAGGGCAGGTAAACAAATAAACGACAGAACAGCTCATCGCAGGGGGGATTTTGTCCTTACATCGGAAAAAACATTCAAGGGTATTATTATTTACGAAGACAATCTTAAAATCAGTGTGAAAATAAAATTTCCTCACAACACTCAACAATTGCTTCTTCACAAAAGAGTTAAAATGGTAGATATCAGGTAAAACAAGATATTTATATAAATATCTTGTTTTACCTGATGTAAAATTAATTTAATCTAATAATTTTAACAACTAATATAACCGAACCTAACCTAACCTAATCTAACGCACTTTGACCAACTTGAAGTTTCTTTTGTGGCCACATTCAATAGTACTAATAAAAAAAACATTTAAAATAAAACAAATTATTCGACATTTTCAACATTTTCCATAATTCACCCTGTAAACTAAATCACTGTTTTACGATACAGGATTTCAACCTAAAAGGAAACTAAAAGAAGTGAATCCGCATTCAAAATGTTTGCTATAATTTCGATAAAGGATGTTAACGGTACTAGGACAGTTTGCCTACGGACAATTTGCCTACGGACAGTTTGCCTACGGACAGTTTGCCTACTGGACATTATGCCTATGGACACCATGCCTACCGGACATTATGTCTAACGGACATGATGCCTAAAGGACGACACACCTAACAGACGCAGCTTATTGAGGCATCGATTTTATTCCATTCTATTTCATTCTATTTCATTTTATTTCATTTTCATATATTTAATTTTATTTTAATTACATTTATTGCAGAATTCCAATCCACGTAGCCTCGAAATAGGTTAGAAAGTCTTCCAAGATCTCGTCCGTTTCCTCGTCAAAAACAGCCGTAAATCGTTCAAACGTGTTGCTAACATCTTGAAGAGGAACAAAAGCAACCTAACCTACCTAACCTAACCTACCTTACCTAACCTTACCTTACCTAACCTTACCTAACCTAACCTTACCTAACCTAACCTTACCTAACCTACCTAACCTGAATTAATTCCTTTGCATGAATCTGAAGTTAAATAAGTTAAATAAGTTAAATAAGGTAAGGATAAATATGCCACAGTTGTTCACTATATAATAAAAAAAATTAAGAAAATATTCTCGTCATGAAAGAGTGTAGATGCGAAATGTCCTTTAGGCATCATGTCCGTTAGGCATCATGTCCGGTAGGCCTGGTGTCCATAGGCCTGGTGTCCATAGGCATAATGTCCAGTAGGCAAACTGTCCGTAGGCAAACTGTCCGTAGGCAAACTGTCCGGCCACGGATGTTAACACAGATGTGATTGGAAAAATTTATCTTTGTGGTGTTGTCGATTTTATTGACGTCACAAAGGATAGATAGATTCATTTGCACGCGAGTTAGGTTAGATAAGGGTTTAGGGCAGGGGTCCCCAACCCTATGCCCGCGAGCACCATGGTGCCCGCCGACCCTTTTGCGTGTGCCCGCCACTGACTGACTATGATTGGTAAGTTTTTATTTAAATTTTTAATAAAATGTTAAGTATGTTACATATTTTAAATATTTAGTTACTAAATATTTAAAATATGTAACATACTTAACATTTTATTAAATTTTAGTAGTTAATTACAGAAACAGATGCTTATTTATTTGAAAATAATTATTTCTTTATAAATAAATTAAGTTTTCGTTTTGATAATTTTTCTAAGATTCTTAGTCAGCCCATCCTTGTTTTTTTTTGTGTATTATGTTCATTATTTTACATAGGAATTAAATGTTTTTTTTGTGTATTATGTTCATTATTTTACATAGGAATTAAATGTTTTTTTGTGTATTATGTTCATTATTTTACATAGGAATTAAATGGTTTTTTTGTGTATTACGTTCATTATTTTACATAGGAATTAAATGTTTTTTTTGTGTATTATGTTTCATTATTTTACATAGGAATTAAATGGTTTTTTTTGTGTATTATGTTCATTATTTTACATAGGAATTAAATGTTTTTTTTGTGTATTATGTTCATTATTTTACATAGGAATTAAATGTTTTTTTGTGTATTATGTTCATTATTTTACATAGGAATTAAATGTTTTTTTGTGTATTATGTCATTATTTTACATAGGAATTAAAGGTTTTTTGTGTATTATGTTCATTATTTTAAATAGGAATTAAATGTTTTTTTTGTGTATTATGTTCATTATTTTACATAGGAATTAAATGTTTTTTTTGTGTATTATGTTCATTATTTTACATAGGAATTAAATGTTTTTTGTGTATTATGTTCATTATTTTACATAGGAATTAAATGTTTTTTTTGTGTTTATGTTCATTATTTTACATAGGAATTAAAAGTTTTTTTGTGTATTATGTTCATTATTTTACATAGGAATTAAATGTTTTTTTGTGTATTATGTTCATTATTTTACATATGAATTAATGTTTTTTTTGTGTATTATGTTCATTATTTACATAGGAATTAAATGTTTTTTGTGTATTATGTTCATTATTTTACATATGAATTAAATGTTGTTTTGTGTATTTGTTTCATTATTTTACATAGGAATTAAATGTTTTTTTGTGTATTATGTTCATTATTTTACATAGGAATTAAATGTTTTTTTTGTGTATTATGTTCATTATTTTACATAGGAATTAAATGTTTTTTTTGTGTATTATGTTCATTATTTTACATAGATTAAATGTTTTTTTGTGTATTATGTTCATTATTTTACATAGGAATTAAATGTTTTTTTTGTGTATTATGTTCATTATTTTACATAGGAATTAAATGTTTTTTTTGTGTATGTTCATTATTTTACATAGGAATTAAATGTTTTTTTTGTGTATTATGTTCATTATTTTACATAGGAATTAAATGTTTTTTTTGTGTATTATGTTCATTATTTTACATAGGAATTAAATGTTTTTTTTGTGTATTATGTTCATTATTTTACATAGGAATTAAATGTTTTTTTTTGTGTATTATGTTCATTATTTTACATAGGAATTAAATGTTTTTTTGTGTATTATGTTCATTATTTTACATAGGAATTAAATGTTTTTTTTTGTGTATTATGTTCATTATTTTACATAGGAATTAAATGTTTTTTTTGTGTATTATGTTCATTATTTTACATAGGAATTAAATGTTTTTTTTGTGTATATGTTCATTATTTTACATAGGAATTAAATGTTTTTTTTGTGTATTATGTTCATTATTTTACATAGGAATTAAATATTTTTTTGTGTATTATGTTCATTATTTTACATATGAATTAAATTTTTTTTGTGTATTATGTTCATTATTTTACATAGGAATTAAAATGTTTTTTGTGTATTATGTTCATTATTTTACATAGGAATTAAATGTTTTTTTTGTGTATTATGTTCATTATTTTACATAGGAATTAAATGTTTTTTTGTGTATTATGTTCATTATTTTACATAGGAATTAAATGTTTTTTTTGTGTATTATGTTCATTATTTTACATAGGAATTAAATGTTTTTTTTGTGTATTATGTTCATTATTTTACATAGGATTAAATGTTTTTTTGTGTATTATGTTCATTATTTTACATAGGAATTAAATGTTTTTTTTGTGTATTATGTCATTATTTTACATAGGAATTAAATGTTTTTTTGTGTATTATGTTCATTATTTTACATAGGAATTAAATGTTTTTTTTGTGTATTATGTTCATATTTTACATAGGAATTAAATGTTTTTTTTGTGTATTATGTTCATTATTTTACATAGGAATTAAATGTTTTTTTTGTGTATTATGTTCATTATTAAATCCAACTATAAATTTGCCTTGAAAAAGTAAATGGTGCCCGCCGCACTACCGGTAGTCTTGAATGTGCTCTTCGGCACAAAAAGGTTGGGGACCCCTGGTTTAGGGCATGGTTCTGATTAATAAGTTAATAAGTTAATCATTGTTTCGAATTTAATCATTAATTAATCAAAAAATATTTTTAGAAAATGATAGGAAATGATTAATTTTCGTCATAATTTCAGCATCATTTTACCTTAAATTTTGTAATGTATCATTTGAATTTGACGCCTTTTTGCATGTATAAACTGTCTTATCCGCCCATGCCTGATTTCTTGAACTAAAGCAAACTAAATGTTTGAGCAAAATGTTGTCTTCGGTCTCATCTCACGCAACAGAAACAATAAAGCTCTTTCTTACTCTTTTCAGAAGTATTTAATTTTTAATAATTTTTAATCAGTTAATCACTGATTAATTAGAAAATTTGCATCACCTGAAGATCAGGGCCCCCAGCTTTCTTTAGTTAGCCTTATAAGGCTAACTAACGAAAATATCACGACCTAACCTAACCAATCATTAGGTCAACTGTATGCCCTTGACGACTGGTTAGGTTAGGTCGTGATATTTTCGTTAGTTAGCCTTATAAAGCTAACTAAAGAAGGCTGGGGGCCCTGATCTTCAGGTGATCCGAAAATTTCATCATTCATCACCTTTTCCTAAAAATGATTAATTAACCATGCCCTATAAGGGTTATTCGGTTAGGTTAGGTTAGATTAGACAGTTTTCGATCCTGTACTTTGTGCGTGTTTAGTATCGAAATCGTGATCAAAACACGCTTGTAGAATCGAAAGACTTGTGTATATAGTAACACGTTAACACTCTTTAAAAACCTTCCTTTGTCTCCCGTTTGTGTTGTGTGTGTGTGTGTGTGTGTGTGTTGTGTGTGTGTGTGTGTGTTAACGGCAGTTTCTCGGCCTTATAATAATAATAATAATAATAATATAATAATTCTTTATCATTGAAAAGAATACAAAAAAGAATAGAGGAACATTTTATTTTTTCAGTCAGGCTAGAAGAATTTTAAATGCTTTATTTGAAGAACTATTAAATATGAAGCAAATAAGAGTTAGTACCTTTCATGACAATAATTATATACTGACAAACATTACACGCAAATAACGTACGATCATGACATTTACACACACACACACACACACACACAGTAATTCGGATTCATAATTGAAATAATAGTTAAATAGTATACACACATTGGTTAATACTGACTGGCATGAGCTTAAGAAACTATAACCTTTTTAACGTAATGAAAGCAGTAATTTAGGCATAGAAGTAATTTTCTTTAAAAGTTTTAGGAGAAATTAACGAATAGAATAAAAGAGGAACGGTGAAGAGAGAATTTTCATATCTTAACTCAGTACGAAAGTTCTCTCTGAGAAAATTTCACTTTTAAATTTGTGTCTAAATTACTCCAGATATCAACTCCTTCTTACGAGAGAAATCTCCTTCATTTTTTTACAGTAATGGCCATAAGTCACGCATCATCCCATCTATTTAAAAAAAAATTGTTTTAACATAAAAGTAAAAAACCAAAACTACTGTAAATGGTAGAAAAGATGTATTTAGAAACTACTCAAGTACACAAAACATACTAATGAATTGCGGTCAGTATTTCGTACATTTACCCTTTTTTTTCAATACTTCGGCGATACGTCGTGGCATGGAATTTATCAGTATTTCGCAATACTCAGGCGTAATTTCCTGCGCCCACACCTTCTTTATTCCTTCAAGCAAAACATTCAATGATGTAGGATTGTGACGGGTAACTTTTTCTTTGACGGTTCGCCAGCAGTTCCTTATCGGGTTTAAATCGGGCGAGTTTCCCGGCCAAGGCCCGATCGGCTAAAAACCCGAATTTCGGAGCCAATCAGACACGGCTTTGGTGCGGTGACATGGCGTTCCGTCTTGTTGTAAAAAACCTAAATATCCTGCAGGAGAAGTTGCCGCTGTTTATGGAGATGCGCCACACAACGTTTTTCATGCGACGATGTATCGCCGAAGTGCTGAAAAAAAGGGTAAAGGTACGAAACACTGACCGCAATTCATTAGTATGTTTTGTATGCTTGAGTAGTTTCTAAATACATCTTCTCTACTACAGTATTTACAGTAGTTTTGGATTTTTACTTTTACTTTAAAACAATTTTTTTTTAAATAGATGGGATGATGCGTGACTTATGACCACCACTGTAGATGATGCAAACCCACAGGGAAAAAGAAAAATGATTCCAAGGCCTTTCGTGTATTCAGAAGTACACCTCGGACGGGAATGAAGGGAGAAGGCGAGACCTGACGAGGTGTACTTCTGAATAAGACGAAAGGCCTTGGAATAATTTTTCGTTTTCCTTATGGGTTTGCATCATTCATTCATTTCACGTGTTTAATGGTGAAATTCATCCCATATATATATATATATATATATAACGGGTGTGCCATAAAAAGGCTACAGCTTTAAAAAGGCTATAAAATCAAACATTTGTCATTTAATTTTAATAAAACTTCTACACAATAAACATGTATTATCTATATGCAAACAGTTTTCAGACTAAAATATCAAATATTCAAATTGTATCAACATTTACGAAAGAGTATGATTTTTCTACTTAACATGCAAAAATTATTAAACCTTTTTAATATCTTTTTATAAAAATAATTTTTAACGTAAAATTTACCTGAAATTATTAAAAAACTCGTTCGAAATGCTTTCCTTCCATTTCATAACTTTTTTTATTCTTGGCCGGAATATGGGAGAACTTAGCAGAGCGAGTCTACAGGAAATAGGATAAAAGATGTCACTCATTTACGCGAGATCATCATTCAAAATGGGAAGAGTTTTCCCAGGAACAAGTAAATCGAGCCATAATGAATTCCGGCCAAGAATAAAAAAGTTATTGAAATGGAAGGAAAGAATTCGAACAATTTTTTAATAATTTCGGGTAAATTTTACGTTAAAAATTATTTTCATAAAAAAATATTAAAAAGGTTTTAATAATTTTTGCATGTTAGTAGAAAAATCATACTCTTTCGTTTAAATGTTGATAGAATTTGAATTATTTGTATTTTAGTTGAAAACTGTTTTGCTATAGAAAAATACATATGTTTTATTGTGTAGAAGTTTTATTAAAATTAAATGACAAATGTTGATTTTATAGCCTTTTAAGATGTACCCCCTTTTTTATGGCACACCCGAAATCCGATATATATACTGTATATTATTATATATATATATATATATGAAAAATTATTTCACGAAAGTGACACGTGAAAAATATTTATGATGAATAAAACCACGAAGGGAAGCACCCATTTGTGTTTCTTTTCCCTCGTGGTTTTTATTCATCATATATATATATATATATAACTGTATATATATATATATATATAATATATATATATATATATATATATATATATTTTTTTTTTTTTTTAATGGGGTTGTTTAACCTCCTTCGAAACATCTAAGATCATATGACGGAGAGGATCTACAGCTTTACGTAGGATCCGAACCACGGGTCGCTACATAATATGGGCGCAGAGGCCGGTCCTCCCATCCAACTACTACCCAGACCAATGTTCGATATATATATATTATATATTATATAATATATATATATATATATATATATATATATGAAGGTACTTGGCATGGCCTACTTAGTTATAATTAAAAATGCATAAAAATATAGATTATGATTTTTTTTTTCGGGGGAGGCTGAAGCCCGTAAACCCCACTGTTACCCCTGTATATATATATATATATATATATATTATATATATATATATATGGAAACTTTGCATTATGGGAAAGATTTCCTGTTAAATTAGCTTTAGCTAGGAGGAAAAATAATTTTGGAATAATTTTCCTCATTTTTTTTTTTCTTTTTTTGGTTAAATTTGTTTACTGCCACGAAAGCAAAATTCTTTATTGCACTGGATTATGTTGGATTATGTTGTTTTTGTTTTTTTATAATTATATCCTTTTTAGGTCTGCTCTATCCGATGCAGGATAATGAGCTTTGGCTTCGTGGCAACAAAGGAATCCAGAAAAAAAACAGACAGACAACTTTGAAAATGCGGTTAACACAACAATTTTCAAATTTTTTTTTTTTTAAATTTTTGACAACCGACTGGGTAAAAAAAGAAAATGGGACAGTTTATGTAATTCCATCCAAGAAGTTAATTTCCAGCTTAAAAAGTATTCCTCAAGACCTGATCATTCACTAATATTTCCTTTCTATTAAAACATATCAAATTACACCTCTGACATTTCCATATTTCTGTTAAACTATAAAACACTGACACCACATTAATACACTTCGGCTACGCTGTACCCGCTTTGCAACATCGCTTCACGTTCGATCAGTGAGGTTAAACGACCTGGGTCTGTTCATTAAGTGGATGGATGGGCCGGGTGGCCGTCCTCCGCGCCCGGGTGATATACAGAATAAAATGGATACATATACATTATTTATATCTTACCTATATAATAAAATAAGGGTACAACTGCGTGTTCGATGTCTGATTAATGATTTTTTATTTTTAAAATTATCAGACAACTCAAATATGACCTAAACGTTTGCTTGGAATATTTTGCTACGATTTTGGCCAAAAATACTGTATAGTCCTTACTTAAGTACGAACTACGATAAATATAGAATTCTTTATTCATAAAAATAACAACGTATAACCCCATTTAGCAGTACAGAATTATATTTATTATTGCAGAAAAAGGTACGTACCCAGTTTCTACCCGATTGCCCTCAAGAACAAATGGCAAAGCTCATCAATGGAATGTCAAAATGTATGTCAAGTTTACGTAAAGTGAAGGGGAAAATAACGCGATTCTAAATATATGAATTCAATAAAACTATTATTATTTATTGACTGTAATTATCAAATCATAAACTACGAAAAAAAAAAAAAAAAAAAAAAACCCGAAGGTGTCTATTTACTTTTGTCAACCTTCTGTAACGTTCAAATTTAGTAATTTTGGCTCTGTACTGCTGTCCACCTTACGTTTATCTTAATTTGCTTTTAGCATTATGAAAATGTCATTAATCTGTCATTAATTGTCATTTGTCATCAATTGTCATTTGTCATTAATTGTCATGTGTCATTAATTTGTCATTAATCGTCATTAATTTGTGAGTTTTGCGAATTACAAATTGATAATTACTGTTATTTCACAATAATTAAAAATTTCATCAACCGGAAAAAAAAACTGGCAAATTACTTCAGACGATGGTGAAATGGTACGGTCAGATTTCAGCCATAGTTACTTTGTAGGATCAAGCAAAAATACAAACATAATCAATGTAGGTCCTTTAGTTACGAAATTATACACCGTGTAAACTTATTTTTTGACTGCCCCTCGTATATACATTATATACAATATTATATAATATATATATTTATATACAGCATCCTAACTTTATATTATGATAGTTTTCGATTACTGGAGCATATACTGACTTTTTGAATTTGACTTTGGATGGGTAGGGGCGCATGCCCAGCTTACCTGTATGCAAGCCCTTGAATTTTTATATATATATAAAAAATCAAGGGCTTGCATACAGGGTAAGCTGGGCATGCGCCGCCTACCCAGTCAAAGTCAAATTACAAAAAGTCAGTATATTACTCCAGTAATCGAAAACTATCATAATATAAAGTTAGGATGCTTGTATATACTAATAATATATATTATATATAATATTGTATAGAGAGAGAGAGAGAGAGAGAGAGAGGAAATCTGGAGGAAGAAAATGGGAGTCACTTGCTCCCTCCCTGTATTTCCTATTCATTTTTGGCAAACAAACCAGAAATAAAAGTGTTGCGATTGCAATAAGCCAAAAATGTGTATTTGGCAACTCAATTGAGTGAATAAATGGTTTACGAGTCTTTTTTTTTCTTTTTTTTTCCTGCTGATCGGCGTGGAACGGTAGAAAGTGTTACTGATTACTTTAATTTCAAATTTAATTGCAGAGTACTTCTTGAGTTACATTGTTCAAATCGCAATTTTAATTATTAGATTAGGTTTGTTATCAGTGATAAGCGACGCGACAAAAGTGGTTAAGTCTTATCACAGTCACCACATGTGTGAAGCTGGAAAGCGAAAATTGCAACAAGAAAAAAGAGGAATCAGTAAAAAAATGTTACTGAGAATTTACAAATCTTTTCTTTGAAAAGAGACTGAAGGACAACAAAGCAAAAACAACATGAAGATACTGAGTTAGAGACAGTAGGAGAACCATCAGGAGAAGAAAATGTGGATTTAAGAGAGAAAGAAGCGGAGAGAAAGGAACCCGACATTGTGTCCTGGACTGTGGTCAAACACTTTAACGCAAAAACAAAGGGCAATTGGCTTTCTGTCAAAAAGAGTCCCACCTATTGCCAGAATGAAGATGATCTCCTGAAAAATTCGTGTACAGAACAAAGTAATCGAAACAGGTATTTCTCTAAAACATTATTTTATGGAAGAAGGGCAAACAGCGAGCTGTACCACTGTGACTATTTACTATACTCATCCTCGATAGGAAACGTGTACTGCTTCTGCTTCGTGCTTCTCTCTTCCAGCACTTCTGCTTTTGTGAGAGACAATTTTAGTGACTGGAGTAATGCTATAAAATTTCTGAAACAGCACGAAAGCAGTGAAGAACATCGCAAAGGTCAAGTGCATGGGTGTTAAGAACAAATCCCACACATCCCCTTGACGCTGACATAAAAAAACAGCAAGAAGTTGAAAAGAATTACTGGTGTTTAGTGCTTCAACTTCTTGTTACAGTGATACGGCTTTTGGTACAGAGTGGTTTGGCTTACAGGGGTGACGACGAGATCATCAGTTCATCACATAATGGAAATTTTCTTGGAGTTCTGGAATTCTTAGCTCGGTTTGGCCTATTTCTTGTTGAGCATATTGCAACACACGGAAATCTTGGTCGAGAAAAGGTAGATTACTTGTCCTCTACAACTTGTGATGAGCTGATCTAGCAGGTTGCGAAAACTGTGTGATGAAGTGCAAACAGCCAAGTACTTTTTGATTTCTATAGATTCCACAGTCACACAGATCAACTAACTTTCTCTGCAAGGTACGGGAGTTTAAATGGAAA
Source organism: Bathynomus jamesi (assembly GCA_023014485.1). Classification (NCBI taxonomy): domain Eukaryota; kingdom Metazoa; phylum Arthropoda; class Malacostraca; order Isopoda; family Cirolanidae; genus Bathynomus; species Bathynomus jamesi. Next base: position 276,694 of record JAJOZX010001178.1, read on the forward strand.
ATCTATAGAGCGATTTCTGAAGTTTTTGCCTATTCTTAGCCATTTGGGAGAAAGTGTGCAAAAGTATGTGTTGGGAACTTTATCCGAGCACAATGTCAGCACTGATGATTGTATAGGTCAGAGTTATGACAATGCGGCAATATGTCCGCATACTGGAGATCAACCATCTTTCAGACTGCACGCCCTGTGCGGTTAATCCGCTGAACTTAGTTGGTGTCATAAGTGTTGGCTGCTGTCCAAAGGCCATAAATTTCTTTGGCAAGCTGCAGAAGATATATGTATTTGCAGTTGGCTTAAAAAAACGATGCAATTCTCCGAATACCGGTCATACAGAGTCAGTGAGAGCGCTGTGTTTGAACTATGAACACTATTACAACATACACATTGACAAGTCAGAAGATGAGGATGAAAGGGACGAGACCAGACGCACAGCTGACAGCCTTGCAAACAAGCTGTGCCGTCTGGAAACTACAGTCATGTGCATTTTGTGGGACAAAATTCCGTAGAGAGTTCAACAAAACACGGAACTTCAAAACACGAATATAAACACTGAAAGTGCAGTGACACTGTTTTCTTCGTTGAAGAATGTCATCGCCAGATGAGAGACAACTTTGATGAAGTAGACTGAGGCAAAAATTCTCATGTCTGATATATCTGAGATATATTTAGAGAATCAGAGCAGGAAAAGACAACGCAAACGACATACTGATAACACGACTTCCGAGGAGGTAGATCTGAGCCCTTCTGAAAAATTCGTAGTTCACAGTTTCCGTGTGATCATTGGGCACCAGGTGCTCGCATCTCTGCATCAACGCAAGACTGCATATAATCAGATTTCATAGGACTTTGCTTTTTGTCATCGTTGGCTGCAAAGGACACTGATAAACTGAAGAGTTGTGTGAAAAGCCCTACATTATGCTCCATACATACATTGGTGAACAGACTGTATGGAAAGAGTACCCTTTAATAGATACGCCATTTATATCATCAGTATTAATTGCAAACCCTTGAAAACATCCCAAGGGTACATGGAAATTTAACTTCAGTGAACCTAGTCTTAAACTTAAACTGAAGTCTGTTTAAACTTGAACTCATTTTATGACGAAAGTGTTATGGGTTTCCTCGGTTGTTTAATATGGCAGGTTGTGTTAATTTTATCACGTCATTGTGTGGTGGTAGTGCTCAAGATCATTATTCAAGAGTTTCCGGTTCGAATCCTGGTGGGAGCAATACTATTTCATACATAAAATCAAATAATAAAATTCATATTCAAATACAAAATCATAAACAAACAACAGTTTGGCTTTCTAAGTAAACACACGACAAATGACATAATAACTGCCTTATACAGTAACAATGTCAACGACAAAAAACTTGAATAATTTCCTACTTGATCTAGCTAAAGTCTTTGACACAGAACCTCATGACATACTCTTAAAAAAAACTCGAATATTACGGCTTCAGGGGACTACCCTAAGGTGGTTCAACTCATACTTGTCTAATAGGGCACAATTTATAGCAAATGACTTTTTTTTACCTCAAAAACAAGACGCATCTCCCACGGGTTACCTTCTGGCACCTATCTTTTTCTTTCAGCATTATGAAAATGTCATTAATTTGTCATTAATTGTCATTTGTCATTAATTGTCATTTGTCATTAATTTGTCATTAATCGTCATTAATTTGTGAGTTTTGCGAATTACAAATTGATAATTACTGTTATTTCACAATAATTAAAAATTTCATCAACCGGAAAAAAAACTGGCAAATTACTTCAGACGATGGTGAAATGGTACGGTCAGATTTCAGCCATATTTACTTTGTAGATCAAGCAAAAATGCTGTACAAAATTTTAATTCAAAGAAATGGCATCTTGGAAAAGCACAAGTATGGATGAGAAGGTGGAGGCAAGAAAAATAACTAACCAACCAAGAAGGACCACCTAACGTAGTATAACCTAACCTGATTGTCCTGAAATATGAAAAGTCTGATCATCGAAATCTGGCGTTATGTGAGATGGAGAGCCCAGAAAAGCAATTCTCTACGTTATCAAGCCAGGGCCAGAGGTGGGGCCACTAGACTGACCTCCGTTACAAAGAGACCGACCAGCAGAACCTTTGACAGGTTGACAGGTATAATATATATATATATATATATAGTTTTTATATATTTTTTTTTCAGTGCCTGAAATTAAGAGCTTGATTAAAGAGCTCCGTTACAAAGAGACCGACCAGCAGAACCTTTGACAGGTTGACAGGTATAATATATATATATATATAATATATATATATATAGTTTTTATATATTTTTTTTCAGTGCCATTAAGAGCTTGATTAAAGAGCTAAAGACCGACGCCTCACCAGGGATAGATGACCTGTCAAATGAGCATTTAAAGTGTGCTAATAATGTGATCATTCTTGCTCAGTTATATTCCTGCAGAGTTATGACGGTTTATATCACACCCTTTGTCAAAAAGAAATATGGGGACATTCTAGCCAGCGATAACTACAGGCCTATTGCTGTTGCCTCCTGCTTCTCAAAATTATTTGAGAAAATTTTGCTACGCCGACTAAATGATTATGTATGGACGTCTCCTAATCAGTTTGGTTTTAAAAGGCCCCATTCAACTGACCTGTGTATTTATGTTTTGAAGGAGATTGTATTTAGATATATTGTCAGTAATTCAACTATTTATAGATGTTTTTTGGATATAAGCAAAGCATATGATAGAGTGAATCACAATATTTTATTTGAAAAATTAGAAGACAGAGATGTTCCACTATATGTTTTAAGTTTATTGAAATTTTGGCACACACAACAAACTATTACCGTTAGATGGAGCAATGTATTGTCCGAATGTTTTGGTTCCTCATGCGGAGTTTGACAAGGCTCTTTATTCTCTCTCCTCTGCTGTTTAATATACATATATTGATGGATTAATTACTCGTACGTCTCTTAATGAGGCCAGAGTGGGATACTGTATAGATGACATGAGGATAAAAAACTCGGTCTATGCCGATGATATGGTGTTAATAAGCCTCTTGGTGAAAGGTTTGGATCATCTTATAAAAATTTGGGAATCCTATTCACAGAACCATGACATTAATGATTCAGAGATAAGGAAGCAATATCGAAATTGCTGTGCTAAAGCAAACGTGATTATAGGGAACTTCAAATTCTGTTGAAGCGAAGCTAAAGACACTCTTTTTCATACTTTCTGCGCTAATATTTATGGGTAGCAACTCTGGGTTAATTATAAAAAAAGCTTCCTACCGAACCCTGAATTTGCTTCGCAGTAGATCCTATATACTGCGTAAGTTACCTCCAAGATGTTCAGCCTCTCATATGTTCGCTAACCGCAATGTTCCGATCCTCCCTGAGGTAACAAAGCGTATTCACTACAGTCTAATACGAAGAATTAAAAACTCAAACAATCCAATTGTCCGAGCTATTCATCAGTCCCGCTTTATGTCTTCTAGAATCCAGACTGTGGACTTCTTGGTATGAACATGTTTGTCTATAGCTCCACTTAACACCCGCAATAGCCATTCCATTACACGTAATATTTATTTTTATTTCTTGTTTCTTCTTAGTATTAATACGTTTGGGAAGCTGTTATTACTAATTTTATTATTGCTCATTTCATTACTGTAATATTGCTACTTTTTTTGTTACCTCTTTTTTTTTTTTTTAATTTATTGTTTAATTAGTTGCATCGTTCATTACCTTGATGGATACTGTCTGTACCTTTTTTAAATGGAATCTATCTCTTGCCAAAACACATTATCATTATTATCATTAATTTACCATATATATATATATATATATGCTGGTATTATCAGTACGTGTACTTTGTATTACGTGTCTTATTTTTATTCCTCTTTTAGTCATAAATTTTAATTCTTTAACTTTTGTAATGTTTGATTCACCTTATCGTTTATTACCTTCAAGAATATTATAGTATTTTATGGGATTTATATCTTGCAAATAAAACTTATATATATATATATACACACACACACACACACACACCGGAAGGGGTCATTGAAATTTTAAAGCAAAAAAAAATTGTTTAAGGGATTTGCTCAACCTTGTAAATGTGCGTGTGAGTTCAAACTCATATTTTAAATTTAACGTTATTTTCGTAATAGTTGTGATCGAGGGAAGTTCTACATGTCATATTGTGAAGAGTTGCGAATTATAGTTTTCTCTACTGAAAAGTATGTTTTCGAATAGTTTCATTTAAAGATTTCGATAGACAATAATTAAATATAATCATAACACGGTTTCGCGAGTTTAAAATGTTAATATCTTGAGTATTGGCTGTTATTAATTTTGTTTTCTCTATTTAGTTTAAGGATATTACTTAAAAAGGTTTAAGTAAACTTAGATTGTTTGAAAGCGAACATATTTTGAATATTTTTTTTGTAATTTTTAGGTTGAAAGCATAATAAAATCCTTTGAATTTTGGGAGCTATTGAAGAATAGGGACCCCAGCCTTCTTTAGTTAGCTTTATAAGGCTAACTAACGAAAATATCATAACCTAACCAATCGTCAATGGCGTACAGTTAACCTAACAATTGGTTAGGTTAGGTCGTGATATTTTCGTTAGTTAGCCTTATAAGCCTAACTAAAGAAGGCTGGGGTCCCTATTCTTCAATAGCTCCGAATTTTGAAAGGAGCAAAACAAGAGACCATCTTTTGTTGTTGCGAGTGTTATCTTTGCAGTACGGAAATACTTAGTAAATTGTACTGTCTCTGCTAAAACTGCCTGAATAGCCTACTGCAAATGTTTTAGAACTTATGGATCATATGTAGAATTCGGACCCCTACCAAGGTTGGGGTCCGAATTCTACATTAGCGGAAGGTTGGGGGTCTGTATTCTCCATTTGGCTTGTTTAAGCTACTCTTTAACTATTTCACTTAATAAGATTGGATCAAATGTAGAATTCGGACCCAGCCTTCTTTAGTTAGCTTTATAAGGCTAACTAACGAAAATATCATGACCTAACCTAACCAATCGTCAAGGGCGTACAGTTAACCTAACGATTGGTTAGGTTAGGTTGTGATATTTTCGTTAGTTAGCCTTATAAAGCTAACTAAAGAAGGCTGGGGTCCGAATTCTACATTTGATATAAGATTTTACAATTGTGTGATTTTAATGGTTTTTATTTGTGATAATAATAATAATAAAATTTTCTATGAACCTTTAAATTGTTTATTGATGTCCTTATACGATTCGTTTGGGGTCTGGCTTCTATAATCTATACATTAGGGGAAAGTTGGGGTCTGGATTCTACATTAGGGGAAAGTTGGGGTCTGGATTCTACATTAGGGGAAAGTTGGGGTCTGGATTCTACATTAGGGGAAAGTTGGGGTCTGGATTCTACATTAGGGGAAAGTTGGGGTCTGGATTCTACATTAGGGGAAAGTTGGGGTCTGGATTCTACATTAGGGGAAAGTTGGGGTCTGGATTCTACATTAGGGGAAAGTTGGGGTCTGGATTCTACATTAGGGGAAAGTTGGGGTCTGGATTCTACATTAGGGGAAAGTTGGGGTCTGGATTCTACATTAGGGGAAAGTTGGGGTCTGGATTCTACATTAGGGGAAAGTTGGGGTCTGGATTCTACATTAGGGGAAAGTTGGGGTCCGAATTCTACATATGATCCAAACTTATTTCATAGTATTTTGACTCAATTTTAGCTCATTTGTATTTTTAAGGTTTTGAACAACTGAACTTTCGTTGTTCAACTTCAAATGTTCTTAATTGACATTTCGGGTATATATTGAGTTTGTAGAGTTTAAAAGGTTTTTAAGCTTTGCAGGTTTATTTTAAGCGTATTTACTGTATATTATGAGAAATTTTTCATTTAAATACAGTACATTAAAATGATTTACGTGTGGGACGAACTAGCGTAGTAACAGTGAAATTAGTGAGTGCAATAAACTAATTTTTCACGCATATAGAATTATTTAGGAAAATTAATTTAGGATCTTTTCAGTTTGGTGCCCACCACGAGAATTAAAATTAATTGGTACTTACGTATTAACGGGGGCCACCACATATTGATGATTGGTTAAGTTGTAATATTTTCGTTAGTTGAAAATTTCTAATACATCATATTTTTAAAATAGCAATATTTTTAAAAATATTTACAATAATTTATATTTCAAATATTTACAATGATTAATACATGTTACACAGAAATTTTCAACTAACGAAAATATTACAACTTAACCTAACCAATCATCAATATGTGGTGGCCCCCGTTAATAGGTAAGTACCAATTAATTAACCATCATGTGTACTTTTTTACGCTGATTCAAAAAATATATAATTTTTTTCCGATAAATGAATAATAAAAACGTTACAGCCCTTTAACATTTGAAGTTGTACATTTAATTTGTGCTCCATAGAGCACTACATATCCTAGATGCACTGGAAGGCAATGACAACTACGATGTCATATACATGAATTTTGCTAAAGCTTGCTTTCGACAAATGTGATCATGGTATAATAGCACATAAAATGAAATATATGGGAATAACGGGCAAAGTGGGAAAATGGATCTACAACTTCCTCAGAATGTCTACAGGTCGTAAAAATTCAAGGTATATCATCATCAGAATCGGAAGTACGCAGCTCAGTACCACAAGGTACAGTACTGACCCCACTCCTGTTCATTATCATGCTAACAGACATAGACAGCGGAGTAAACAGCAACAGTATAGTAACATCCTTTGTGGACGATACAAAGATCAGCAGAAAAATCAGCGATGTAAATGAAGTGGAGGCCTTGCAGAGGGACACGAACAAAATATACAAATGGTCAGAAGACAATAACATGACATTTAACACCGAGAAATTTCAGCTCTTGAGATATGGTAGAAATTAGGAACTTAAACAGACTGCATATTATGTTCCAGATAGACAGGAAATTCAGAGAAGCACGAAAGCGATCGATCTAGGGATAATAATGACCGATGATGCGAAATTCGAAACACAAAATCAGATAGCGATAAATAAAGCAAAAAGAGTCGCCGGACAGGTACTAAGAACTTTCAAAAGAAGGGGACAGGACAGTAATGACTCCCCTGTTAAAACACTGATTATACCAAAACTTGAATACTGCTCAGTCTTGACGTCTCCATATAAAAAGAAAGAAACTAATAGACGAAGAAACTCGGAGACATTTCACAGCAAAAACTGATGGTTGCAAAGAGCTCAACTAAATCTGTACTCCCTGGAAAGACGAAGAAAGAAGTACACCATAATCTACATGTGGAAAATGATCGAAAAACTGGTACCAAACCTCAAACTAAACCCAATTACCATTCAAACAACACTGGAAAATAGGAAAGGCAGGATGTGTAGTTTTCCCAAATTAAAGGCCCGACAAGGGACCTCTTCAACACTGAAGGAAAATAGCTTGGTTGTCAGGGGGCCAAGACTTTTTAACCATCTTCCAAATGACCTCAGAAACGTTACAGGGGTCAAAGTTGAAGTTTTCAAGAGAAGACTAGATGCCTGGCTCAGGACGGTACCAGATGAGCCGGGTTTACCTGGCTATGTACGGTGGAGAGCGCAAGAAAACAACTCGCTCCTCCACCAGGCCAGACCTAGAGGCGGGGCCACCAGCTTGACCTTCGTGTGAAGAGAGAGCATCACATGAAACAGTAAGTTAACGAGGTATTCTTAAAAAAATTGACGATAACAACACTGCCCAACAAAAAAAACATTTTTTGCTGCTGATTTAATTCTAAGACCTGTTTCTGGATAATATTGATGTGCTGATTTCAAAAATCACCTTAGATTTTGTCCATCACATCAGGTTTTCGTGCAATGCAATATGCCTATTTTGGGTGATCCATGAAGGGCGCTTATCAAAATTGATGATTTTTGAGACCTGTTAACAGCTGTTTTGCTGTTAAAATTTTATCTGTGGAATACGCAAATCTGTGCATTAAATCTAAAGGTCATGTACAACATATTGAAATCTTGGGTATCTGTGATTTCCCCAGGTGTGAGCGTTGAAAATTGGACGTAGGCTGTAGCCTGTAGGCCATCTTCTTAGTTCGCGCAAAGACCGGCCTGGCCATGACACTTTTAAGCATAGAAAGAACAGAATGGAAGACTGGAATATTACAAAAATAACTACAAACTAACGAAAATATCACAGCTTAACCTAACCAATCGTCAAGGGCGTACAGTTGACCTAACCGGACATTCAGTTAACCTAACTGGGCATTCAGTTGACCTAACTGAGCATTCAGTTAACCTAACCAGTTGATCAATTTTAATGTTAATTCACACACACACACACACACACACACACACACACACACACACACATATATATATATATATATATATATATATATATATATATATATATATAATCATGTAGCCTATTTTGCATAATAAATATCATGTAGCCTATTTTGCATTTTTATTGCCCTATTATGCAAAATGTTCACATTTCTCCAAAAAAAATTGTTATTTTCGTATTCAGAGGGTCAAAATGCATTACTGGTGCTATTTTCGAAAGAATCTGGTGGTGGGCTCCAAATGGCAAAGACCCTTAATTTATCTTATGCAGAGCAATCCATCTGGAGGCGGTTTAGTTGACAATCTGTACGGTGCCACTTCACGCTGCTGCTCACCAGTGGGGATCTGGAGTGTACTGTAAATTATTTCGCGTTTTCCTCCTCACTTACTGAAGAACACTTGGCCTTTTCTTACAATTTAGGATTTAATTTAACCCAAGTGAAATTTGGTGTTTAAGATATTAATAATGGAATTTACTTAGTGAGAAGGGATACGACGAAAATTTAATTGGTTTAAGAAAGATGTTAATGGAAAAATTGGAAAATTATTATAAAGGGTGATCCAGAGAAATGGGACCCAAAAGAAACCCCTGTAACTCTTAAAGTATAAGTCCTTTTATAAAATCATACGCATCATTCGAAAGAGGATAGTTACAAGTTTGTACAGGATTGTATAGGTTTTGACAATACAAGACAAGATAAGATACAAAACAAAATAAAAGTGTTAGTTAAAACTAACCCTTCAAGATGACTGCATGGACTGTGGAACAGCTGCGTTTCATAACTGAGCAATATTATGAGCATGGAAGAAGTGTAGTTTTAGCTCAAAGATCTTTCAAGACAAATTTTCAGATGTCAAAATCACCTTCTAAGAAAGTAATCCGTCGGTGTGTCAGAAATTTTTCCCTAACTGGCAGCATTGGAAAAGAAAACCAACTGGAAGAGTGCGCACAGCAAGGATAGACGAGATCATTAACAGAACTCATGAAATTGTACAGGATAATCCTAACATAAGCATCAGACGTGCTTCTCAGCTGTTAGGAGTTGGATATGGAACAACAACACCGCCGTATATTCAAGCAAAATTTAATGCTCTTTCCATATAAAATTCAAACAGTGCGACAACTAAACGATGGAGATTTCGCACGAAGACGACAATTCTGTCAATGGATCCAACAGAAGGTAAATGACACCACCAATTTTCTAGCAACTTTGATTGTCAGACGAAGCCCATTTTCACTTGAATGGAACTGTAAACAAACAAAATTGTCGTTTCTGGGCAACAGAAAATCCATTGAATATTACTGAAGTCCCGTTGCATAGTCAGCGTGTAACTGTTTGGTGTGGTCTTACTGCATCTCAGATCATAGGGCCGTACTTTTTCGAGGATTCCACCGGAAACACGGTCACTGTAAATGGTGATCGCTACGAAAAAATGTTGACCGATTTCCTTATTCCTTCCTAAATTAAGAGATCTTTGTCTAGAAAACCACTGGTTCCAACAAGACGGAGCTACCTGCCATACCACGAGGAACTGCATGGCAGTTTTGCGTCAAACGTTTCCAGGCGAGTTAATCTCAAGATTTGGAGACGTTGAATGGCCCGCAAGGTCTCCGGATTTTTCTCCCTTAGATTATTATCTCTGGGGATATTTAAAGAGTAGGGTCTACAGAAATAACCCAACGACCTTGCAAGAATTGAAGGCAGCCATCACAAATGAGATACAGGCCATACCACCGCACACTCTTGCAAAAGTGATGCAGAACTTACAAGCGAGAACACTGGAATGCTTGGCAACTAATGGAGCACATTTGAAAGGAGTCATTTTAAAAAAAAAAATATTTCATAATAAACTTGTAACTCTACTCTTTCGAATGATATATAGTTTTTATGAAAGGAATTAAATATTAAGAATATTTGGCTTTTTTTTATGGGTCCCATTTATCTGGATCACCCGTTATTTTTGCGTTCTTTGGTTGCAGTATGTTTTAAAAATAAATTAATTAGTTATAAGAATTTCTCCTCTTTTTCCATTTTGTTTTTTGGGGCCTTTTTTCAAATTTTTAGAATGTCACGAGTTTAGTAGTTTAAAGCTTTACGGTTAAATAACACCAGTACACATTTGAAAACTTGTCGATCGATTTTTACAAACTAGTTGGTGATTCTATATAATTTGAGTGCGCTGATCTCAAAAATATAGTTAGTTTTTCCCTATCACGTATGGTTTTCTTACTACAGGGTGTCATAAATCCCCCATTTATCCCCAAATGTGAACCATCTTATCGAGACCAACATTGGATTGCACAAGCTAAACCATAAATTTTGTTATAGACTACAGTAACGCTTACATAATAATGTAGGGTAAATATATATAACAACCAGTCCCGTTCCCAGCAAAATACTCTCTCCCCTCCCATCAATGGGTGGTTAACATTTGGGGACAGAGAAGTATTACAACACCCCTTGTAGCACGAAATCCTTAGGTGATAGAGTAAAACCTAATTAAAGCAAAATTAAATAGCTCCTAGCTCTTGGACAAGCATATTGTTTGTTTATGAAAGAATAAAAAAATAACTGAAAGAAACAAAATATATTTACCTTCTTTACTTGCAAACATTTCAGGACTTATTCCAAAGACTTAAGACTACGAAGGTGGATCTGACTAATGACGACTAAACCGGTGCTTCTTTGATGTTTTCTTATGCTGTGCGTTAGGCTGATCTCGTTGCAGACACCAGCAGTAATCCGCCATCATATTTGTATGCCATCTTCCTTGATATCTTCTTTCCATGGTTTTGATGTCCTGGTGAAATCGTTCCCCTTGCTCCTCTCTGACATCTCCGAGATTTTCGGAAAAACGGTCAAGATGTGAAAATAAGAAGTGAACTTTCAGGCTCATGTTGCAGCCTAAGGCGCAAAACTTTTTAAGCATATTTTCCACCAGTCTTTCATAATTTTGGCTTTTGTAGTTTCCCCAAGAAGTTTTCAACAACATCTTTGAAACCAAGTCATGCTTCTTTTTCTTTATTGGTCATTGTGTTCAGGAAATGATCGTCTGTCAATAACTTTCTAATCTGAGGACCTATAAAAACACCTTCCTTTATTTTCTCGTAGCTAATCTTTGGATATTTTGAACAAATGTACTTGAAACACACACCTTCTCTATTCAATGCTTTGACATACTGCTTCATCAAGCCTAACTTAATGTGCAAGGGTGGTAGGAGGATTTTATTTGGTTCAACTAGATGTTCATGTAAAATGTTCTTTGATCCTGGGGTAAGATTCTCTCTAGGAGGCCGAGTTTTCCTCTTCCAGTGCTGGTCACGTGCTCGACTATCCCATTCGCAGATGAAACATGGCATCTTAGTGTATCCTGATTGCTGCCCAAGTAACATGCAAAGGACTTTGAGATCCCCACACAATATCCATCTGTGATTTTGATACTGAATTTTTTCCAGAAGCAGTTTCATGTTATCATAGGTCTCTTTTAAATGAGTAGAATGGGCCAATGGGATTGATGCATATTTGTTAGCGTTGTGCAGTAACACTCCTTTTAGACTGGTTTTAGAGGAATCTATAAACAACCTCCAGTCACTGGTTTGGTATTCGATGCCTAGCTTGCACACTAATCCTGTGATGTCCTTGCAAAATACCAAGGGACCATCTTCTTCGAAAAAAGGCACGAAGTCTTTCTCACTATTTCTGTACCAAGAGAAGTATGTGTCGGATGCCAATAAATTGTTCTCCTGCAATCTAGACCCCAAAAGTTCTGCAGAGTCCTTAGGCAGATTCAAATCCCTGACTAAGTCATTTAGTTCGGCTTGGGTTAATGGTTTAGGAGGATCTCGGTCAGCTGTTGGCTGTTCATAAACATCATCATTGTCTGGATTTGGAGCTGAATCAGAATCTGAATTGTATTGATCCAGACTCTCGGGTGGGCGGGGAATAGGAACTTCTGGATCATGGGGTACCGGCCTTATTGCAGATGGAAGACTTGGGTATTGAAGGCTCTCTTTATTCTTTGCATTATAACCTTTAACATTGCAAGAACAGAAGTAGCAGTCGTCGGTATGGTTTCTAGGCTCGCGCCATACCATAGGGATCCCAAATGGCAAACTTTTCTTTTTACCTTTGCTCCAATTCCTTGGTGCCGCAACACACGTAAGACAAACCTTGTGTGGAGCCCAACTTTTGTCTTGATCTTCTAATTTAATTCCAAAATAAGCATGATAAGCTCTCTTAATGAAGATCGTTACATTTGTCCTTTGTTTTACAACAACATACCGACCACAAATATAACAAAATATGTCTGGACTATGAGTACATCCTCTAGAAGCCATTATTAAAATTTTAAAGACGTAATGTTAGAATTATCTATCTGAAAAATATGAAAAAACGAAATTAATTAACGATAAAAAAGGTAAAAAATTACAAAACGCCCCAAAATTGTTTTGCTAATGACTTTAAAATTGTGGGTGATAGAAAAAAACTGGTAGCATTTTTTAATTCAGCGCAGCGAACTGCTTCAGAATCACAACTCAAAATAAAGAAATCGATTTTCATGCAGACCGGTGTATAATTTTTGCCTTCCTTAACTGCTCTTGACTTTTGGGAACAGTTATACGGTTATACCCAAAAGCATCACTCGTTTGCCTTCCTCCTCCCTTATTTTCCATCTACTCAGACGCGAATCGTGGGCTTTCTGACGTAACAAGTTTTATCAATTTGTTTTGTATTACTAAATTCAAGTTTGTTTAATTATAGACCGTTGAAAATTTGCTCGCTGCCCCGAGTGACTGAGACTTTAGGAGTCTTAAAACGACAATTAACATCCACAGTGGGTATTGCCTTACTCAGGCCCGGTAGCTATATATATATATATATACTGAGAGAGACTGAGTTCCGCCTCTTCGGCCGCTCTCAGCAACTTGTTTATGTAATTATTAAAGAGGGAGTTTCTCCTAATATTATTCCTCTTTTTATTGTCTGATGTCGTTATGTCGATGACGTTTTTGTCCTTTCTGAAGATCTTGAGCGACTGAACAATATTCTTCTACCATCCATAAAATTTACTGTAGAGGTCGAAGAGACTTTAAATTTTTTTTTGGGATACTCAAGTGATGGTCATCTACTAACAAACCTGAATTCACCGTTTTTAGGAAAGCTACTCATTCTAATTATGTTCACTGCATATCCTTTGTAGCATATTTTTGAGCCTTAAAATCTGTTGCCCTTTATATTAGGACGCTAAGTTTCATTGTCAGTGAAGTTTTTATTAAATTTTTAGTGAAAAAGACACTCAGATCTGCTAAAAGAAAATTTTACGGTAATAATAATTCAACCAAAGATTTTGCTCTTTTGGTCATTCCTTTTAACTGTACTGTGAGGTTTTACGTGACAGTGTTCCATGTTAATGTCTCTAAAGTGCTATGCACTACTCGTAACTTTCTTCGTAGCAATTATCTTCATGATTGTTGCTCTGATTCCAGGGTTTACAAAGTCACTTGTAAAGATTGTTGTGTGTTATTTTGGAGCAACAATTGATTTTAAACGACGTTTATAACAGCATAAATATAGTCCGAATACGGCCGATAACAATTAATAAATAATTCCCAAATCCTTTTAAATGTTGATGATGAAAAAAAGAAAACCAACTGAATTCTCGTAAAAAGTATCGGTAATTTTAATATAAAAATGGCTCGTTTTATTTAGATATTGTAACTAATTTTTATTTGTCCAAAGAGTCGCTCTCTGCTTAGTATCTTTACGCGGTTTCAACCTCCAGAGGCGTGTTTGTTGTATTCCTGCCTTACTCTTATCCTGCACTTTAGTCTACATCTTCGCCTGAATGAAGAAGGAAGTCCTCTTCGAAAAACTTCGCAGGATTTTTTAATCTTTTTAAATTTAATTAATATTATTTTTAAACGGTTAATGTGTATTTTAACTAAATATATATATATATCCCATACAACTGAAAGAATTAAAAGATAGCATTGTTGTGCCGCTAACAAAGATTTTTAATGAGTCTATTTCTGAGGGGTGCGACCAGATAATTTCAAGTTAGCAAACGTTAACACCTATGAGAATAAAAACCCACTCTAATAGACAGAGTTTATTTCCACGACAGTTTCGACGCCCACTGGCATCCTCCTCGGGTGGATACAGAAACACAAATGAAACAAAACAAGAGGAGGATGCCAGTGGGCGTCGAAACTGTCGTGGAAATAAACTCTGTCTATTAGAGTGGGTTTTTATTCTCATATTTTGACCTTCACGTAAAAAAGTGAAGTTTTTTGCAGTTAACACCTATCTTTAAGAAAGGCGATAAAGGTGCGGCGGGAAATTATAGGCCAATCAGTTTAACGTCTGTTGTAGGTAAGCTACTGGAATCAATAATTAGGGATCGTATAGTCGAACACTTAGAATTCATAACTTAGTTAGAAATACGCAGCACGGTTTTAGGCGAAACAAATCTTGCTTAACTAATCTTTTAGAATTTTTTCAAAGCGTGGTTGACGTTTACGATAGTCATCGGGCGGTTGATGTAGTGTATTTAGATTTTCAAAAAGCGTTTGACACCGTACCGCACAAAAGACTCATTGAAAAAACTAAGGCTCATGGATCAGGGGTGTAGTAATAAATTGGACAGAAGAGTGGTTGCGAGGTAGGCAACAGAGGGTGGTCGTTGATGGAGCGGAGTCGTGTTGGGCTAATGTAGCGAGTGGCGTTCCTCAGGGTTCTGTGTTGGGCCCCTTGCTTTTTCTTATATATATTAACGATTTAGATGTCGGCCTAGTCAGTACAGTTTCAAAGTTTGCGGATGACACGAAGCTGGGTGGTAGGGGCGATTAATGACGAAGATAGAGGTAAAATCCAGAATGACCTGAATAGAATCATTGATTGGTCAGAACATGGCAAATGAGATTTAACGTCGATAAGTGCAAAATTTTACATATAGGTTCGCGTAACGGTAATTTTGCGTATAGTATGTTGGGGAAAGAGTTGATAAGCGTAGAGCAGGAAAAAGATTTAGGAGTTATAGTCACTGGTGATTTAAAAGTAGCGAAACAAAGTACAGCAGCAGTCAATACAGCGAACAAAGTGTTAGGTTTTATAGCTCGAAATTTTAAGTACAAATCGCGCGATATTATAGTTCCACTTTATAAATCATTAGTTAGACCCCATTTGGAGTACGCGATCCAATTTTGGAATTCGCATATGTGCAAAGATATAGACAAAATCGAAAGAGTTCAAAGACGAGCGACTAAGATGATTCCGTCGCTTAGGTCAAAGTCGTACGAGGATAGGCTTAGAGTTAAAATTTACTACACTCGAGACTCGGAGGCTAAGGGGCGATCTAATCCAGGTTTTCAAAATTATGAATGGGTTCGATAACGTACACAGAGATAGCTTTTTCGAAATATCTCAATATAATAGGACTAGAAATAACGGGTGTAAGGTGGCAAGTAGAAGGTTCGAGACAGCAGTTGCGAAAAACTTTTTTACGCATAGAATAGTAAATAGGTGAAATAGTTTGCCGGTAGAAGTAATTAGTAGCACGTCTATAAACATGTTTAAAAATCGATTAGACGCATATGTTGATAGATTGGGTATAGTTTAAGGTAGTAAAATTAAGGGTTGGATAAGATAGATTTTGATTCTCTTTTCATTAAAGATCACAATAACCAGACTAGATGTCATAGTAGGAAATTATTTAAGCCAAGATGTAGAACAAATTTAAGAAAACAGTTTTACAAACACAGTAATTAAGTTTTGGAACAGTCTGACAGAAGAAGTGGTGACCGTACAATACAATTGATTCTTTCAAAAGAAGGTTGGATAGTTTGATGTCTGCAAGGGACATCTGGTGATATTGTTTAAGCCCATTTTTATTGTATGAATGGTACTGGTTTATTTCATATATATTATGTACATTTAAGTGATAGATCCCACAGCTCAACACAAGTGTTGTGGGATATAGGGAGGCAGCATCTTGGGTTAGGGGATACTCTCTGTCCTTACACACCCCATTTATAGAGATTCCTCTGCCGAGCGGTGCCCCCCATAGTACTGTGAGGTATTGAAAAACTCATGATCTTCACTTGCCTCACAAACACCTTTAAATTGGAGACCCAAAATGGGTGCACACAAATTTCTACATTACTGTACAGTCTTTACAGCCACACCTACACTTTTCCTACTAAGTATATATAGGGTGTCCATAAATGATTACCCTGATTAAAGCATGCTATAACTTTTAAATAAACACTCGTATTCAAACAGTTTTAATCATAAGTAGATAAACATACAAAGTTTTGATACATAGTTAATGAACTTAATAAGCTTCCACATGTGCACCCCTAGTGGCACGTAAAATGTCTAAACGGTATTTACACTCACGCCACACATTTTCCAACATTTGTGGGTTAACTGTTGCAATTGCATCTGTAATGCGTTCTCGCAATGTCCTGATATCTGGAACAACTGTTGCATAAACCAAATCTTTAACATGACCCCAGAGAAAAAAATCCAGCGGGGTAATGTCTGGTGATCTTGGGGGCCATGGGATTGGCCCGTCCCTGCCAATCCATCGATTTTGAAATGTTGCGTCGAGAGTTTCACGCCTTGTAGGCGTGTAACTTCAAACGTTTGTGTAACACCTTGTGCACCGTAGACTTCGGTATCTTTAGTTGGCATGAAGCTTGTCTCACCGATTTCCTTGGTGACCGTGTGAAAGCAGTTTGAATGTTTTCCACTGTCCCATCGGAAACTGATGGTCTACCACTGCTCTTTCCCTTTTCCACGTTTCCAGTTTCCAAGGATTTTTTCATCCACGACTTAATTAACTTCACATCAGGTGGATTTTTTCCATACTTTGTTCTGAACCTTCGCTGAACACTGACAGGAGATTTTGTTTCTGCAAGCCACAGAACACATTGTGCCTTCTCTGTCACAGACGCCATCTTAACTGAACAGCTACTACAGCGCTCCTAGCGGCGAATGCGGTAGACGAAACACACCAGCACAGAAACTCTACGCGTGTACGAGATCACCTGTAAAAAGAAAACGGATGTAAGATTCGTCATTAAAACATGAGAACATACTGTTTTCAGGGTAAGCATTTATGGACACCCTGTATATTGTAATGTATATGGTTGTAAATTGTGACTTGGTCCGCAATTGATATGGACCGTGACTTATTTTTGGTTGGTAAGGTACTGGTATTGATGGATACCGTAATGAACGATTTCAAACGATTCCCACATTAGTTTTGCGTTGGAGTTCCCCATTATGTTTTCCCAATTGACGTGTGACAATTTATTTCGAAATTTACAAAAGTCTGCGTGCTGGAAGTTAGGAATTTTAGTCGAGTTAGCTGATTTCGAGTGACTGACTGCGAGGACAAACTCTACCATATTGTGATCGCTATTGCTTAACGGTTCTATTACTTGAAGATCAGTAATTAGCCTATCATCCGTAGTTATTACTAAATCTAAAATACTGTCCAACCTCGTAGGTTCCCCAACCTTTTGAATAAGAAAGCTATCCTCGAGAAAATTAACTAAACGATTACCTTCCGCGTCTCTCTGCATTGTATCGTAATTCACGTTGGTGCAATTAAAGTCACCCATAACTAAAGCCTGCTCACTACCTATTATTCTCTTTAGTTCACGATATAACACTTCATCCGTATCAGCTGTTTGATTAGGGGGCCTATATATAACCGCAACAACAAGTTTGAAATCGTTCAATTTAAGTTCTGCTGTAGTCGAATCTATTGGTTCTGGAATTGTGTGCTTTACTTCTATAACGTTCGCAATATTATTTTTGATATACAAAATAACACCGCCTCCTCACCTACCTATTCTGTTTTTAACAAAAAGTATAACCTCTAATTTGATACTCCCCTACAAAGTCACGTGTTTCAGTGCTAAGCCCGATTCATTTATCGCAATTAAATCATTGTCTTGACAAAGCAATTAAAGAAAAAAATTCGTTTCTTTTATTTCGTAAGCTACGAGCATTTAAGGATAGAACCTTCAAATTGTTTAATTGCGACACCTTCGCGAGCGCAGGGGAAATTTGTGGGATTTACGCCGGGACCGTTCGAGTTACGGCAGCCTGAAAAGAAGAGACAGTATTATGAAATAGTCTTCCTAAACGCGCAGCTCCAACGTCTCTAAGATGAAGTCCATCTCCGAGGAACAAGTCCCTCCTGCCGTAGAAACTGTTCCAAAAATTCGCAAAATGCACTCCTTCCTGTTGACTCCTTCCTGTTGGCAAAGAGACTTTAGGTTATTGTTAATATAGGTCGCCTTGTCGTAGAAATCGTTAAGTTGGATAATTCGAGGAAGTATACCTGTTAAAACAATCTTATTAGTTCTTTCCTTTAATCGCTCTAGTGAGTCCCTGTACCTAGCCAGCAGTTCTTCCGATCTAGAATTTAAAACGTTATTAGTTCCGACATCAATAACATACGTTGTGTCCTCGGCGGTACCGTCTGTAAAGTGGTTAACACTATTAGTTATATCCTCCACCCTTGCACCAGGGTAGCAGTAACGGCGCCTACGACGAGGGTTTCTCCCACAGTATTCCTCGACCTGCCCTCGAACAATGGAATCGCCAACGAGTCGTATTTCCGTTCATCAGCATCTTCGAAACCTAAAACAGAAAACTTGTTTGTTATTACTGGTAGACATGTCTTAGGTTTTCTCAATGGTGTTCCATTACGCACTCGAACGAAGGGTTGGGAACTAGGGGAAGAGAGAGGGCTATTAGTATTTATATTATTAGTAGAAACTGAGGCAGGAGGGGTC
Organism: Bathynomus jamesi; assembly: GCA_023014485.1. NCBI lineage: Eukaryota > Metazoa > Arthropoda > Malacostraca > Isopoda > Cirolanidae > Bathynomus > Bathynomus jamesi. Next base: position 295,841 of record JAJOZX010001178.1, read on the forward strand.
GTAACTGGAGTCTCAAGGGATTCTAATTTTGCCGTCAGGAGCATCACGCTTTCTTCAAGCCTCACTCTGGCCTCCCTGTCACGTTCTAACTCGTTCCACAGGACTTCCATGCTTGAGTACCACCTGCAAACTATATGTATATGTGTATATATATATATATATATATATATATATATATATATATATATATATATATATGTAGACTATTCTGAGTTGTTCTATATATATATAAAGGGAATGTACTGTACAAATGCTGTAAAGAACAAAATATTTTATTAGGGGTGTACGTGCAAAGAGGAAGAAGAGTTCCTTGCATGTTTTATCAAAATCAACAGATGCGGTACATTTGTAAATAGGCTTCATGTCGATGTACAAGTGTGCTGCATAAAACATGGAGAAAGGGGAGGTGCAAATTCATTATTTATACACGGAAGATGAACCCAAACACGTGTGCATTGTAAGCTAACAAATGCACGTTAAGTATTTTTAGAATCTTCAAAGATTTTTCAGAAAAAGTGGGTACACTAATAACAAGAAATAAATGTTCTTTCTTCAGGAAAAGAATACATTACATAAGGTATACAGTATAAAATATACGTCAAGCGAAGATTTATGAAATATTGGCGTTTATGTTCAATTTTATATTTAGTGGCAAGTGATCTTCTAATAAAAATATTTTTATTTGGATATGCCGTTTGGAAGCGTTATAAGAGCTTTTCAGGCAAATTCATTGAGATTCATTTCAATATTCATAATAAGAGAATAAATAGAAATAAAATAAAAAGGTAAACACCAAATTTGGTGGAGTAATATTAACACTACGGAAATTGTATTCAATTCATCTGTCGTTACAAATGGAAACTGAGATTACCTTAGAAATAGTAGAAAATAATGATACAGGCTACAGGATTATAATATCAATAATAGATTAATTTTTATATTACTGTGAAAAATAACTCTCAGAATAAGAGTACATACATTATATAGTTAGAGCTACCCTCATAGCCTGATGCAAATGACTGTGTCAGTCAGTTTTGACCTGAATTTAGGCTTTATCAGTTTCATCTTTGAGTTCTCTTCGCAGATGGCTGGGGCGGATGAAATGTTTTCGCGGGCCGTATACTTCCGACTCCTGTATTAGGAAGCTAATATCGTGGCGTGTAACAGTAAGTGTTGTATCGTCTGCATTTTTAATACAATTTAACGTTATTGACAGGTAAAAATTAATTACAGGAGTTAAGAAAAGCAAGGAACAAGTATAGATCCTTGTGGAACCCCACTTTCCTATACGGCATACTCTGAAGAAATGTACTTTATTTTAACATACTGATGACGATTAATTAGAGATAATTTAAAGCAATTTAGCACATTCCCTTCATACCATATGTATTTAGTTTATCTAGTAAGATATGCGAGAGCGTGTCAAAGGATTTCGACAAGTCGAGTAAAACTAACATTTCTAATAGGATGTTGATACTATTTTCTGTGGTGTGACCTCCACGAAATCAAAATTGTTTCTTTACTAAGATGTCGTATCTGTAGTGATCTTTCACACCTGATCTAAATGTTGGCCTTGAGTGGCTAAGAAGAATGTCAGCAGAATGTGCTTTGTTGACACCTTGATATTACGTTATATTTTAATGGAAATTTGTAAGATGACTTTTGTTATGAATAGGGCACTTATAAAGATACACGGTGACGCTTCATTAGTTTTTAATTAAGGATTATTATGAATAGTCTTTGAGTACCACAGTTACTACATAATGTGCCAAATCCTTAAGACCTTCCCAGTTCTCCTCCGGCTGTATCTGGTCTGAGGCTCGAGGCGTTGTGCTTGTTTTAAGTATTTTCTCAGAATTGCATAACAATCAAGGAGTGTCCTGTCGCTAAGACGAGGTGAACTGTTATGTGAAGCGCAGAAAGTTCAAACTTGCGGCCCAAAAGACGTTTTAGCCCCATGACCTATTATTTAGCTAAGAAAAAAGGGTGGGGCAAAATATATTGAGTGCCCCTAGTATGTTCGGAATGGAAGTAGGAACATTGCCAGGCGGAAAAATTGCCAGGCGGAAAAATTGCCAGGCGGAAAAATTGCCAGGCGGAAAAATTGCCAGGCGGAAAAATTGCCAGGCGGAAAAATTGCCAGGCGGAAAAATTGCCAGGCGGAAAAATTGCCAGGCGGAAAAATTGCCAGGCGGAAAAATTGCCAGGCGGAAAAATTGCCAGCCGGAAAAATTGCCAGCCGGAAAAATTGCCAGCCGGAAAAATTGCCAGCCGGAAAAATTGCCAGCCGGAAAAATTGCCAGCCGGAAAAATTGCCAGCCGGAAAAATTGCCAGCCGGAAAAATTGCCAGCCGGAAAAATTGCCAGCCGGAAAAATTGCCAGCCGGAAAAATTGCCAGCCGGAAAAATTGCCAGCCGGAAAAATTGCCAGCCGGAAAAATTGCCAGCCGGAAAAATTGCCAGCCGGAAAAATTGCCAGCCGGAAAAATTGCCAGCGAGAAAAAACTAAAATTCACAAAAAAGGATTTATTTATTAGAATATTATTATTTAAAATTTTAAAATGCTAAAACTTGTTAAGGAAAGGAAAGCCTCAAAAAGTATAAAGATTATAAGCAATAGATCGAAGAAATGTCAATTTATCTTCTTCATTATACTGACGGATGACTTTCTCCAATCTGTCAGATATTTTTTTTACTTTTTGGCAGTATGTGTCTCTTCCCCTTTTTCGAAGTGCAATTTCTTGGTCTGAGCTAAAGCCTTTTCGTTAAAACTAACGAAAATATCACGACTTAACCTAACCAATCGTCAAGGGCGTACAGAGGACCAAACCTGGCATTCATGTTTGTAACTGCTTCCATTTTGGAGTTATGGCTGGAACACACACACACACGCATGCACACGCACACACACACACACACACACACACACACACACACACGTCCTTTTTCTCAATTACTTTATTTCTTACTTTCTAAATTTTTACATTTTTGTCACTGGCAATATTCTCACTGGCAATATTCTCACTGGCAATTTCCCCCCCTGGCAATTCCCCCCCCTGGCAATTCCCCCCCCTGGCAATTCCCCCCCCTGGCAATTCCCCCCCTGGCAATTTCCCCCCCTGGCAATTTCCCCCCCTGGCAATTTCCCCCCCTGGCAATTTCCCCCCTGGCAATTTCCCCCCCCCCCCTGGCAATTTTCCGTACACGGTTCGGAATATTTTCATTCCTAAAATTTTAATTTTAATATTACGATTTATAGTATTTGAGTTGCCACTTAATGTATTTATCATTTACAAAAAGTGTTCGAGGAATTGTGTCGCTAACTGATTATACTCGTAATTCTCACGTTTTAAGGTGTTTACCGTAAATGTTACTAAAAAAACAAAATAATTTAGATTTCATAGAAGGAACCAATCAATCAATATCAATAAAACCTCAGCTCTTCCCCCAACAGGTGTTCCTGTATAGCATTAAGGATGAAACTCTGTTATAATTTTGTATGAAAATTTTAATTTTCAAAAGGCACATAGAACATACATTAAATAAAATAGCAAAAAAACCCGCCCTAGGAGGGGATATTTTTGCTAGTTCCTGCGAGAAGTTATTATTGCCACTTAAGCAGTACATGTTTACTGTACAGTCATGGTGTATTACTAATACGTGTAACGGTGTTGGTATTATAATCCAGAATATTGTTTAGGAAACGTATGTTTTATTCTTGACGAAGAAGAGTGCGACTTGAATGTAAAAATCCAGTTTACAGAACATGCCCAAATTTCTTTTTGACACAATTGTCAAGCAACAAACCTTATCATCATATGCAGATGACATCACTCTAACATCCACCCACAACAACATCGACACCGCTACAAATAACCTACAAACATACATAAACAGTATACAAGACTGGCTCACACACAATAGACTCAAAGTAGCGCCCACAAAATCAACCATCACCTTGCTTACAAGCAACACAAAAGAACACCAGGTAATTCCACAGCTTACACTAAACAACATCAACATTCCACACACTCACAGGACCAAAATACTTGGGGTCACATACAACACATCATTATCTTTTGCAAACCACATTCAGGATATTAAAAACAAATGTACGTCAAGACTTAACACGCTTAGGGTACTAACAGGCACAAACTTTGGACACCAGCAGGAAACATCATCACTCATATACAAACAATATATTCGCTCAGTTATGGACTATGCTAGCCCATGCTGGGCACCCATTATCTCAAACACACACATAAACACCTTATAGACAATACAAAACAACGCACTTCGTATCATTACAGGATGCACTCAAACAACACCAATAGAACACCTGCACACAGAAACAAAAATACTGAAAGTTAGGGAACATTTAGACATGAGGGGAACACAATTCATGGCAGCAGCGACAACTAACCCACAATACCCTTGCCACTACATGTACAATCACGCACCGACACCTCGCACCATTAAGGTAACACCAGAGAGACATTATAACCAAATACTCCATTCCATACCACGCCCCACAGACATCACACAGTCCAGAAAACACACACACACACACACACCTAACCCACAAAGCACTGACACGACTCGGTCCGAATGCGGTCCTAGGTGCGAAGCCGCCACCCATTAACAGGTCAGAGATCAGCCTGAGCAGATCGGATCGAGTTAACTTAGCACGATTCCGATGTGGACATCACCCCAACTTACTAACATATAAACACAGACTAGACAACTCCATAGACGACACCTGCCACCTGTGCCAGGACACACCACAAACAATTGAACACATTATGACAGACTGTACCGCCCTAGCACAACAACACAACACAACACAACACAACATCACTAGTGCGCTGAACCTCTGGTCCACTCCGAAGAGGGTGATCGGTTACCTGCGTGCCGCCGGCTTGCTCGATCAGGGTCGGCTGATCGGCTAAACAACAACAACAACAACAACAATAAAACGTAATGAAAATTATTAAGAAAATTTTAAACGAGTTACAGTTTAACATTTACAATTAGCTCACGAATCACTTAAATTTTAAGTGAAACTTCATGGATTTTACTTGAAGGTCAAGGAGCTTCCGATGCGTGGTTAAAAATTTTGATGGCTACATTCTTTTCTAAATTTATTCACCAACTTTATCTTCATTTCACGAAAGTGTATGAAACTATCTAATCGTGCTTGGACTTGGTTTACTTGTAAACTTTAATGATGGGGAAGGCAACCAGTCCACGCTTCTATAAAATGTTATATTTTTCTGATAGCCAGAAAAGCAGATCAACAAATTCACAAAAGGAAACCACCATCAAAATTTTAAGTTTCACAGCCCAAGACGCCAAAATCGTAATATTTAAGTGCTCTTGTTTTAGCACATGAATTTTTGGGGGGATAAATTGGGATTAAAAAAAAAAATTATTGGGCGGAGGGGCACCCGACCTGAAAAAAAAAGCTGCTAAAACACTCCAGGGATCCAAGAGTGTGTTGTCACCAAGTTTCATGAAAATCGGTCCCGCTGTTTGGACTTCAAAAGGAGACGGACGATGATGTCGAAATTCATCTATACAGAGGAAAAACAAGTGTGTTGTATTTTTGCGTTTGGACAGCGTCCCGTATCAAGCGTATACGGGACGCAATGAAAAATGAACTCCATGTAACGGTCACCTACTCGTATAAGTATGGTAATGCATGGTGACAGTAGTGATTTTTTTTAAGTGAAGAGATGCAAGCATTTAAGTTACGCTCGTAAAATGTCAACAAGTTGCGTGCTAACCAAAGTTTTATGCCCCAACCCTAAGTTATCTTGTACTTCTATATTTTATAACTATTACTTCCAAAAGCCTAACTTCTCACTTAAATTAAACATAAAGGAGATCCCTCTCATACGAAGGAGTTGATGTTTAGAATAATCTATTTGAAGACAAATTTAAAAAAGCCAATGTTACTCGAAAATTTTTCGTGCCTAATTAATTATTAAAAAATAAATTGTCGATGGATACTAGCTTCTCTCCCCTCTTCGCATTCCCCCCCAACCCCATTCTTTAATTTCTCTCAAAACCTTTAAAAAATAAATTTCGTTTAGAAATTACCGTTTTCTTTAAATTAAGCTTATTTCTCTTACCTTAAGTTCATGCGGATCAGTAATCACGACCCTCAGTATAGAAATGGTGTAAGTAATTATTGGCATGAAAGGTAACTCTTATTGCCATATATTTGGTAGTTTTTTGCATAAAGTACTTAAAATTCTTTTACACATCCTCTATTGAAAAAAAATTGCACTGTTACTGTATATAAGCTCTGTATTTATCTTTTTGAATAATAATAATAATAATCTATATTATAATAAGAGAGCTGTCCGTCTGTCCGTCACACTTTCAGAAATTGAGAAAAAAATTCAGAAATTGTAAAAAAAAATTCAGAAATTGTATTACGGGCGGAAATGTGAAGCTCAAGATTTTCATGACTGTTCTTTTCTGTAGTTTAACAATGGGGGAAGGGTGGGGGTAATGGGGAGGGGTGGGGGTAATGGGGGAGGGGGTTAGCCCCCAAGTTGTATGAATGGGGGTGAGGAGGTCTTGGGAGATACCAGATTCAGAAATGTTGACACAATGTGAAGCTCAAAATTTTCACGGCTGGGTTCTTTTTTTGTAGTTTAGCCTGTCTAACCGTCAGCGAAGCGGCGGGAACTGTACTAGTAATAATAATAATTTACTACTATAATTTAGCAAATGGTCTGTCTGTCTGTAGAAAAAACTTTTACATTTCTGAACCGATTTCGACCAAACTTCGTATGATGGATCGGGGTAATAAGTAATGAACAAAAATATTTGTGTGACCAGCCCGCCCCTCTCTCAATTACTGGGTCCGAATGCCCCAGCACCGCAATAAAACTATAGAAAAGAACACAGCCATGAAAATCTTGAGCTTCGCATTGTGTCAAGATTTGTGAAGCTTAAGATTTTCATGACTGCGTTTTTTTCTATAGTTTTATTTACCAAATAATTGAACCCCCAGTAATTGGGGGGGCAGCAGGCCCCTCAATTACTAGTCTAGCTAAATGGCCCGTAGGGCCCTGTTTAGCTAGTAATATTAATAAACAGAATTTATATGAAACAAACCTTCTGAAGAAAGAGAAAATAATGATAGTATTGCATTAAAAGAAATCGAAATTGAAAACAGATTAGTGTCGTCTTTAAAATAATAATAAAAAACCGAGAACATTGTTTCAATCTTGAAAACAAAAAAAATTGTTTTATTAGTTTTATTATTACTATTATTATTGTTACCAGTAATAATAGAAATAGTAGCAATCTATCTACGTTTCTCGAATCATCATTGAAAATTCTAACCATATTCAACGTGCATTTGTTGGCATTTAATGCATGCACAAGTGTTTAAATTCACCTTTCGTGCATATAAATATAATAAAAAATTTGCGCCTCCCCCGATTCTCTGTTTTATGCGACACACTTGCGCATCGACATGAAGCCTATTTATAAATGGTCCGCATCTGTGGCTTTTGATAGATAATACACACGAGGAAATCCTCCTTTTTGTTCTTTAAATTTACATCCCTTAATAAAAATAGTTTATTATTTATAGCATTTGTATAGTAAATCATATCCCCTTCAGTAATATATAATATTTCGAATGTCTTTTTAGCTGCACGTTTTAACATGCAGTTAATACAAATAATATGCTGCTGGGGAGGATCAAGGATTTGCTGGAGGGGGGTTCGGTACGAGCGCCGAAGGCTTCTAGCGGGGGTCCGGTGGCATGCTCTCTCGGAAAATTTTGAAAATTAAGGCTCTCAAAAATGCGTTTTTAAGCAATTTGCGGGGTGTTTGTTCAAGTTTATTAGCTTTACAACATCTAAGTTTTGTACTGATTTGCAAGAAAATTATACAAGGAAAGACAAAATTCGTGATAAGCCTTAATGTAAATTTGTTTAAAACCAAGTTAAAATCCCGATTAATAATGGCATACTAACAAAAATCTAGGATTAATGTCCATTAATATTGTTTAATATTGTAATACATGTTTTAACTATTAATAATACTTATTTACTTATTTATTGTAAATTTATAACAACTAGCTGCTTATTTTTAATAAGAGCCCAGTAAAGCCTAAAGCTTAAGGGCCAAATTAAATTAAATAAATAGTCGAGCTTCACAATTATTCACGTCATTATAAATTGAAAAAATGTATATTTTATTGTTATTAATAAATGTTATTCTCTCTCTCTCTCTCTCTCTCTCTCTCTCTCTCTCTCTCTCTCTCTCCCCAAACAGTTAAACCTACTCCCCCAGCAGTTAGTCCCCCTCCAGCAGCAGTTAGTCCCCCTCCCCCAGCAGTTAGTCCCCCTCCCCCAGTAGTTAGTCCCCCTCCAACAGCAGGTAGTGACTCTCCTTCCACGTTGGAGGGGGCTCAAGCTCCTGCGGAGATTGTCCCCTCGTTAGTGAGGGGCTATTCAACTCCCGACAGCCCTGGCTGTTCGGGAAACGGGTCGTGCTAGGGGGCGGTCAGAATAGGGAAGGCTCCCTCCGCGCAATGCTTTTTAATGCTAGGTCAATTAGGAACAAGTTTCGCGAGCTACGGGCGCTCTTAGCATCAGAATACCAGGATATCGTTGCTATCACCGAGTCCTCGATTCATACTGATCGTAGGGACTACGTTGGGGAGTTCGAAATTCCCGGGTATAGAATGTTTCGCAAAGACCGCACCGTGGGGAGGGGGGTGGGGTACTAATATACGTCAGAGACACGTTGAGTCCGGTTGACTGCCAGTTCCGGTCGGAACGGGAGCTGCTTGGCGTCGATCTGAACGTGGGAGGGACGAACTATAGGTTAATCTTGGTGTACAGACCTCCGCATCTCCTCCTCGAGGAGGATACAGCCCTGTACACCGAACTCAGTAGCCTGCTAGGGGATAGGGTGTGTGTAGTTTAGGAGACTTCAACTGTCGCGGCATAAAGTGGGAAAACAGGACTGCCGATGCTGAAGGGAGGAGGCTAGTGACTTTGCTGATGAGAACTTCCTCACTCAGTGGGTCAACGAGCCTACACGAGGCGAAAGCGTTCTGGACTTAGTGTTCACGACCGAAGACAACCTCGTCACTGGCCTCACCGTTGACGAATCGTTGGGCGGGAGTGATCACAGTCTTATTAGGTTCCGTGTGTGCGTCCCTCGGGTGAAGCGTAGTAACTCGAGAGGCAGTAAGCTCGATCTCCGGCGGGCAAACTTTGTTAGCCTCAGGGATAGCGTAGGAGATATGGGGTTAGAGGTCGGCGGCGATGTTGAGGGAGTGTGGAGTGCATTCCGGGACGAGTTTATGGTGCTGCAGTCTGCTGCCATACCCTCAAAACCGGTCACACCTGCTTCAACGCAGCCTAAGTGGTTCAATCGTGACATCGCTTCGGCTATCCGAAATAGGAAAGTAGCGTATAGGAGGGCGAAGGCCAATCGTTCCCATGAGAACACTTTAGCGTATGTCCGCCTGTGTAGGGAAGTGAAGGCGAAGGTTAGGCTAGCGAAACGTAACGAAGAACTACGGGTGGCAAGCCTCTGCAAGAGGAACCCTAAGGAGTTCTTCAGTTATGTTAATAGTAGAAAGCCCATTAGAAGCATGATAGGTCCGTTAAAGGACGGAAGCGGCCTTCTGCGGACCTCGGACGCGGACATCGCCAATGTGCTTAATGAGTACTTTGCGGGAGTGTTCACCAGGGAGGACACCCGCATCATCCCCGAGCCAGGTGTGAGGCACGAAGGTGCTGGCCTGGATAATGTTCGATGTACAGCGACAGTCGTTGCCGATAGAATAGACAAACTGAGCGCGTTTAAGGCTCCTGGGCCAGACCAGTTTCTCCCCAGAGTGTTGCGGGAGGTGCGCGACCAGGTGGCTCCCCACCTGGCTACAGTCTTCAACAAATCGTTGGAGACGGGCCAGGTGCCTGGTGACTGGAGGGAAGCCAACGTGACCCCTATCTTTAAGAAAGGGGATCACGAAAGTCCAGGAAACTATCGTCCCATTAGTCTCACTTCAGTTGTAGGTAAATTATTAGAGGGGATAATAGCGGATAGGATCGTTGACCATTTGGATTCCTACAAGCTGCTTGGGGACTCCCAACATGGGTTTAGACGGCATAGGTCGTGTCTCACCAACTTGCTCGAGTTTTTCCACGTCATGTTGGGTGAGTACGATAAGAGTAGGGCGATTGATATACTTTATCTCGACTTTCAGAAAGCCTTTGATAAGGTACCTCACCGCCGGCTAATGGCGAAAGTGCGCGCGCTGGGTATCGGTGGGGAAATAGGTAGGTGGATTGAAAACTGGCTGAAGAATAGGCGGCAGAGGGTTGTAATTAAAGGTGCTAGTTCGGGTTGGGCCTCGGTCACTAGTGGGGTTCCTCAGGGTTCCGTTTTGGGGCCGCTGTTGTTTATCATTTACATAAATGATATCGACGGTGGCATCGTCAGTCGGATCGCCAAATTCGCTGATGACACCAAGCTTGGGGCCAATGTTGGGACGCCCGAAGCGATCGAGGAACTGCGTGCGGACCTACGTAGGATAGGAGAGTGGTCCGAAAAATGGCAAATGCCGTTTAACTTGGGTAAATGCAAAGTGATGCACATTGGCTACGCCAATCCCAAGTCGGACTACTCGATGTTGGGTAGTAATATCGAGGTGACTGATTTAGAAAAGGACTTGGGTGTGCTAATTAGCAGCGACCTTAAGTTTATGAAACAGTGTGTAGAGGTGGAAAAGAAAGCCCAGAAACTATTGGGTTATATCAGGAGGCAATTTCAGTTTCGGAACAAGGAGATTGTGCTCTCACTGTACAATTCCCTTGTTCGGCCGCACCTGGAGTATGCTGTGCAGTTCTGGTCGCCCACCCTCAGGAAAGATATTGAGAGGCTGGAGCGAGTGCAGGCGAGGGCCACAAAGTTAATCCCTTCCGTTAGGCATATGGGCTACAATCGACGGTTACGCGCCCTGAACTTGTTTTCGCTTGAAACTCGGAGGCTGCGCGGTCAACTGATCGAGGTTTTCAAGCTCTTACGCGGGTTCAACGATGTCGATTTTAGAAGTATGTTTAGTTTAAATGATAACCCAACTCGCAACAATGGTTGGAAGTTGGATTTGAAACGGTTTAGGACTAGTGTGTGGGAATTACTTTACGTATAAGATCTGTGACACATGGAACAGGTTACCTTCGGAAGTTGTGAACAGTTCCTCTGTGGATCAGTTCAAGAAAAGGTTAGACCAAATTTTGCACACTATTTGAGTGTGTGGAAAATTTTCCGTGGTACCCGTTGCCATTGGTACCTCCTCGGTATGGGCCGCAAGGCCTTTTGAGGTACTTCTTTCTTGTAACTCTCTCTCTCTCTCTCTCTCTCTCCCTCTCTCTCTCTCTCTCTCTCTCTCTCTCTCTAAACACTGTTTACGAAAATTTCACAATATCAAAACCTAAATTTCTTTTGAAAATCATACTTATCATTCTAGATTTGTTCATTAATATAAACGAAGTTATTATATTTCTTGACAAAATTTTGTGTTGACTGAGATATCAGCTAATCTCCCGACTCTCAAAGACTGGATCGACGAGCGCTATTCGCCGGGGGTCGCTGTTCAGCGAACCGTTGAACTACAGCTTCGTAATCCACGGGCTTGTCGTAATGAATGCTCATCAACGCCAAGCGAGACAATCTTTCTGTGGACATAGTAGTCCTAAGGTACCCCTTCACAAGTTTCAAAGCACCGTTGGCACGTTCATTGTCAGCAGAAGTGACTGGTATGGTGCAGGCAATTCGCAACAAGCAGTTCATGTTTGGGAATATATCGGCATCGCAAGCCTGGAAATAAAAAGTGATAAAGTTACAATTAAGCTAGAAAATTTTATATTAAATAATCGGAGCATACGAAGAATTGTCACCCCAAGATGGGCATACGAAGAATTATAATCTACCTTTAATGCAGGTTGAAGCAAATCTGGTTTGGCGTTCTCTGACTGCCACTTTCTCCTCCATCGCATATATTCGATGTTAAGAGTCTCAAGGTTTTCTCGTGTAGCAAATAGGATGCATGGGAGACAGAAACCACCATCGCATTCCTTGCTGTACACCAGCCAAGGATAGCGTTGCTGCCAAGAGCTTTGAAAAGACCGATTACAACCATTCATAAACACTTTGGGGAAAGAATAATCTTTCCTGGTTGAAAATGGTTAGTTATGACATTGAAGTTTTCAGCTTGTTGCAGAGATCTAAGGAATTTTCTGACGCAACAGGGCACCAACGTCAATATCATGTACCGATGCATGATTCGCTACTGCGAATCCTTTTTGCTGTTGGGGTAGATTGTCCTTCTTCATCACTGTCAAAACGAGAGAGAATGAATTTAATATGAGCAATCGATCAATAACTGTAAGTAGTTTTTAAAGTCATTGTTTTAGTTTACAATACAGTTACTAATCTTGCCACTGACGTGGGATGGACCAAACTTGATGGACCAAAAAATCGGTCAATTCTTGGTTGCTGTTTAACTCTCCTTAACATTGTAAACCGAAAATTCTATTGAATAAATACTTTGAATGAATATTGCTTTTTAGACTCTTGAGTATTAAAGTTAAGACACAGGGGCGACTAACGATCTGAAACAAAAGGGTATATTACATGCTTTTAGTGTTTGTAAAATAACTTGTATGTTCAGTCAGTTAGCTTTGGGAGCGGGGCTTTCTGGTTTAGAGTGGTTCTGGTTTAGGAGGGTTCGATCAAACCCCCCCGAACCCCCCCTGGATCCTCCACAGTGCTGTTTCGTGTTCATAAGCCAAGAATCGGACGAGTAACAGGTTTATATTATGTCAGTATAACGTAGCCTATATGAGCGTGCGCGCACACTAGTTCTGAAGATGTCTAATCCACAGCTTTGTGGAACAAAAGTTTCTCATAATTATTAATGAAACTATTAGTTCCACTATTAATTTGGTGTGAATGGCAGGCTCTTCTGTGGCACTGATAATAGTGAACTTTGATAATAGTGAGAGCAGTTAAAATGAGTAATATGATACATTAATATTGTGAAATAGAACGATCAACGAAAAAAAGGGCTGAAAGAGGTACAGTGGACCCTTTTCATTTTCCTGTAGACCTATACATGCCCAAATTGCCCATACCTGGTTCAGAATAGCGAGTGTCAACATTTTAAGACCTGAGTAACTGAGATGAGGCAGATTTTTTGTTTTCAATTTCTTGATCCGTTAATGCTGAAGTATTCTGTTTTACATGCATTCTGACACACTAAGGCTGCGGTCACACCAAACGAGTCGAGTCGAGTCATTTGACTCTAGTCAAATTGAATCATTCCCGTTCGACAGAAAGAATCAAGAAGAGTCAAGTTTGTCATTTGTCAGTATCCTGCCAGATTTCAAGCGGTAGAAAGACATTCTCTGGCGGAATTACATGTTCTGTTGTGGATTCGGCGACGAAGGAGAACCCAAATCTGGGTACATGAAATCGACACCAAAAGGCCAGATTTTTGTGCTTTTAGTCATTTGTTTCCGGACCTACTGAACCACCCAGACAAATTTTTCGGTTTCTGTAGAATGACGACAAAAAAATTTAAGAAATTGGTGGAATGACAGGAATTTCTGTCAGGAAAATGGACACACATTACAAGCGTTCAATTGGAGTTAAAGAAAGAATAGCCATATTCCCGACCAAAATTTATTAAATCTTCCAGCTGCATGATGCTCTCAACACAAATGACTTTCGATGACTGAGGAAGAAATAGGTCCGGCTGTATTCATGAATCGACTCGGCTCGACTCGACTCCCCCGGTGTGAACAGTTTCTGCAAAATTACATACAAATTAAGGTGCGATGGAATGGCGAGTCACGTAGAGTTATGACTCGACTCGACTCGTTTGGTGTGACCGCAGCCTAAGCTGCTTATGCAAATCCATTATCAAGAGAGTTAATTTTCAGTGGCGTGCAATGCGCAGTTTTTTAGTTGAATCCTATTTAGTTCGGATTGATTATAATATTTTGGCTGCTCTTGCGGGGTGAGACAAGGCTCTTTGCTCTCCCCTATGCTGTTTAATGTGTATATTGACGGATTAATTGCTTCACTTAATGAGGCAACAGTGGGATGTTGTATAGATAACACAAGGATAAATAACTTAGTTTATGCCGATGATATGGTGTTAATAAATCTCTGTTAAAGGTCTGGATCGGCTACTAAAAGTCTGCGAAGTGTATTCGCAGAAACATGATATTCTTTTTAAGGTTACAAAAACTAAGGTTATGCAATTTCATCCTGAAAGCTATAATCAGCCAGCTAACATTAGGTTTAAAATGAAAGGTGAAGTAATTGAGGAAGTACAAGAGTTTAAGTATTTGGGTCAAACTATTACCAGCTCCTTGAGTATGACTCGGATATAAGAAAACAATCTCGAAGCCTTTGTGCTTAAGCGAATATGACTAAAAGGAACTTTCGGTTCTGTACAAGTGAAGATAGACACTCTCTTTCGTACTTTCTGTAGTAATATAATACTGACAGCAACTGTGGGTGAATTATAAAAAAGGTTTTGGCAGAACTCTAAATTTGCTGTACAACAGGTCTTTTAAACTCTTACATAAATTACTCCCGATATGTTCAGTTTCGCAAATGTTTGCTATCCGCAATGTCCCGAGCTTCCCGGAGGTAACAAAACGTGTTCAATACAATCAAATGCAAAGAATTAAAAAATCAACCAACCCGATTATCCAAGCTATTCATGAGTCCTGCCGTTTATCCTCTAAGCTATGGACTTCTTGGTATGAAAACTACTGTCTGTAGCTCTACTTAACTATGACATTACTGTATTATTTCTAATCAATTGTACAGGGTGTCCCATAAGTCCGGCATCATAGGAGAAATTAATATTTTTCTATTTCTACAAACCATAATTCATATTTTTCTCTTTCTACAGGCCATAATGTCTGTGAGCAAGAAAGAACGAATCCAGATAATTCTACTCATAGGAAATCGGAGTCAAAGAGAGGCCACTGCTGAATTTAACAGACTGCATCCAGACCGCGAGCCAATAACACAGAGTTGTGCTAGCAGACTTGTTGCAAAGTTTAAGGAAACAGGATCCATAGAAGATAAACCACGCAGTAGACCTTGAAGGAGGTCCACTGACGATGATACAGCGACTGCTATCCTGGCTCATTTTAACAGAAGTCCCAATAAGTCTCTTCGGCGATTGTTCGCCGAGACAGGAGTGTCGGAAAGTAGCATCCATCGCATTCTTCAGGCTCACAAATGGCATCCATATAAACTTCAAATCCTACAGAAATTAAGCGATGATGATCCCGACCGGCGGATGGAATTTTGTGAATGGGCTACGGAACAATATGCTCGGGATGCCAATTTCCCACCCACCATTCTGTTCAGTGACGAGGATGTTTTTTTATGGAAATGGTGAGGTAAATCGACAGAACACCCACTACTGGTCTCAAAACAACTCTCACTGGTATACCTCTTCAAAGGAACAAGGTGCATCTCGGGTGATGGTATGGTGTGGCATTTGGAAGGATCGCATCATAGGCCCCCTCTTTTTCGATGAACATGTCACTGGAGGCGCCTACCTACGTATGCTCAAGGAAGAAGCATTTCCCAGTGTCTTGAACGAAGAAGGAAATTTCCCAACATGGTTCCAGCAAGACGGCGCTCCTGCACATTACAGCACCCAAGTAAGGGAATACCTATACCAACAATTCCCTGGTCATTGGATAGGACGTCGAGGGCCTGTGGAATGGCCAGCTAGAAGCCCGGATCTCACGCCACTAGATTTTTATCTCTGGGGCCACTTGAAAGCGCTGGTATACGCAAAGAAAATTAGGAGTGTTGAACATTTGCGGCAGCGCATTTGGGGCATGTAACACCATACTCTGACATCATTCACCGTGTGCTTGCTGACTGGATATCACGTCTGAATTTGTGTATTGAAAACAATGGTGGACATATTGAGCACGTTCTGTAAATAAAAGCTTTTGTTTTGCCTTTTTTTTATTATTTTTCCTATGATGCCGGACTTATGGGACACCCTGTATATATATTTTTATCCTTAGTATGTGAACTGTCATTGTATTAATAATATTTGTCATATGGACTATAGTCTGCCAATAAACATTTTCATTTTCATTTTCATTATAACCAGCACAAACCCAACAACTCACATGAGCATCAGTACCACTGACAATTCATAATTGACAATCTCAAGTTTTAATAATTTAAAAGGTTTATTAAAGATGAAGCTATTCCCCTGACTTTTTCTTATGATGGTGGGATAAGAGGACGAATTATACACGAATGGATTTATTGAAGGAAAGCCGAGATCTAACCAAGACAGGCTAAATTTAAATTTGCATATATTCGCTATTAAATACTATATTTCTATATTAAGTGAGTCTTCCTTCAGTGCCTTGTGATTTAATCTGTTTGAAACTATATTGCTACTTGACGGTACTTGACGGTATCATTTGTTACCATTAAAGCCATGTTCACAACCACACACACGATACTAATTTCTTAGACCTGATTGGTTATATTAGATAAAAACGAGTTGTATTACATGTTGACTGGACATGAATTTTTCATCGGAAGCGAGGAAAGAGTTTTTATTCTCGGTTTTCAGTACCTTTCAACATAAATGCTCCGTGCGATGAGTCCTCATTTCACGAAGATCAAGTTTGTTGGCCCCCAAAAAATCGACAAAATATTGTGGGGAATACCAAACTAATCAAAATTTGGATATCGGTTTTTCAAAATCTGTCTCGTGGCAGTGAGTCTGAAAGGAAAATTACATTTGCCAATAAAAAGTTATAGTCGTAAGAGTTGAAAATATGAATTCCACAAAAAAAGTGTTTCGTAAACTATTTGCATAAATATCAATGCATGCATACATTAACCTTTAAGGATTTACGTGAAAAGAAAATGAATTACCAGCTAATGAAAATTTATGAACCACATGCCTACAGAGTGATATTTCACATAAATCGTAATTGCCAAACCTGCCAAGAATTGATCACTGCGTGTCGTATTATCAAATTTAAATTACTTTATTTTCAGCGTATATGAAGGAAGGAAAAAGCTACAATAAAAAATAAAAAATAAAAATTTACATTTTATTACAATAAATTACAAACACAACTCTCGACTAATAATTGGAAATGTTTAATAATGTTTTGGGTTGTTTAATCTCATTCCTAACATCTAAAGTCATATGACGGGGGAGAGCTGCAGACCGCCCCGCCTCATATGCCTATGGTCACACCCTCATTTATTGAACCCCAAATTTAGAAAAAAAAATATATGCGATCTATCTGCCGGTTTATACGGCACAGTAGTATGGGCGCAAAAGGTAAGCGTGCAATGCAATTGCAAATGTTGATCAATGTTGTAAAGGAGGGAATGTTGCAAGAGGTTATGCAACAAAGGGGAGAGGGGTTATCCCCAAGCTGCAATGAAGGGGAACTCCCCCAGCATGCTGGGGGAGTCCACCTGACCTCTTTGGAGGAGAAGTTGGGACGGCTTCAACCCCCAAAGGGGTATACCTAACTTGAGAGAGTTACAAGGAGTTACAAGGAAAAGAAGTACCTCAAAAGGCCTTGCGGCCCATACCGAGGAGGTACCAATGGCAACGGGTGCCAGGGAAAATTTTCTACACACTTAAATAGTGTGCAGGATTTTGTCTAACCTTTTCTTGAAATAATCCACAGAGGAACTGTTCACAACTTCTGAAGGTAACCTGTTCCACGTGTCACAGATCTTATACGTAAAGTAATTCCCACACACACTAGTCCTAAACCATTTCAAATCCAACTTCCAACCATTGTTACGAGTTGGGTTATCATTTAAACTAAACATGCTTCTAAAATCGACATCTTTGAACCCGCGTCACGTAAGTGTCGATTGTAGCCCATATGCCTAACGGAAGGGGTTAACTTTATGGCATTCTTCAGCCGGTTTTCACTCCACCTACCTACTTCCCCACCAATACCCAGCGCGCGCACTTTGGCCATTAGCCGGCAGTGAGGTACCTTATCAAAGGCTTTCTCATCAATCGCCCTACTCTTATCATACTCACTCAACATGACGTGGAAAAACTCGAGCAAGTTGGTGAGACACGACCTATGCCGTCTAAACCCATGTTGGAGTCCCCAAGTAGCTTGTAGGAATCCAAATGGTCAACAATCCTACCCGCTATATCCCTCTAATTATTTACCTTAGAACTGAAGTGAAATGGTGTTATTTATAGAGGTTCCAAAGCCTTCTTCCCACGCATGAGGTAGCAGTAGGGTCTAATCGTAAGAGTAGAGAAAAGACTTAATACTAAAAGTTTTTTTTTTTTTTTTTGTCAGAGAGGAGAGCATCCTTAACCTAAGCTAAAAGGATCAGAGTAGGGATGGGAAGGGGTCCTAGTAACCCACGGGACAGGTTTGTACAACAGACTTCACCCGCCCTCCCAAAAGAGAGAGAACCTAAAGGAATTGGCAGCCAATTTCTCTAGAATCCCACGACTCGGGACCGGAGGGCTATCACACCCCAAGTATAGTTTAAAACACCCAGAAGGAACGTGCATAACCTTTATACCCTCTGCGGAGAGAGAGAGAGGAGAGAGAGAGAGAGAGAGGTAGGTAGGTTCGGTCGGCTCCTGCCAAGCACATATTGAAACTTCATCCGAGCGCCCGCTGTCCTATAAGTTCCTAATCCGCCAGTTGGCTTAGAAGGCGTAAATGGCTTGTTCAGGTGTATATTATTAGGGTTGAGTTGCGAAATTGCGCTCTTTAATTAATTAAAAGATATATTCTCGAGAGTTGGCTTTCCACCAGTTGGCTTAACCAGCTAGTTGACTTAGAAGGCAGGTGTATATATATTAATTACCTTTTTAGCTGCCAGATTGCGATATTCAGATATTCTTGACAGTTGGTTTAGAAATCCGTTAGTCGGTTTAGAAGGCAGCCATTTGGTGTACATATAATTAAATAATAATATCGTTTACAACCAAAAGCATTAAATAAAACACCATTACATCATTCTGTTTATTTAAACGAATTATTGGAATCAATTTCACGAAATATATAGAAAATAAATATACAATCCTATACAAACGATGGAATATATGCAATAAAAATTAATAATACTATAAGAAATACGAACGAGGATATATATATATATATATATATATATATATATATATAATAAAAAAAATATGCAAAACGATGTAGTATAACCATTAATATAACAGTACAGGAGAAATATATATATATACAGTTATATTAAATAATTAAATAGGAAATAAAAAATAATATACAAAACGGAGTATAATCAACATATTAGTACAGGAAAATATATATATATATATAATAAAAAAATAATATGCAAAACGATGTAGTATAACCATTAATATAACAGTACAGGAGAAAATAATAATATATATATATATATATATATATATATATAGTTATATTAAATAATTAAATAGAAAATAAAAATAATATACAAAACGAAGGAGTATAATCAACATATTAGTACAGGTATATATATATATTATATATTATATATATATATATATATATATATATATACATTCAACTGCAAAGAACACGCAGTATAAATAACGTAAAGAACGACGCTTGTATAGGAGATATTCGCGCAAGACGATAGAGAGAAAACGGAACAAATGAAAAAATGAGGTAACCACCTGGGAATCGAACCCGGGATCTTCCGATTGCCGGTCAGACGCGATACCATTACACCATGGACCTCACCCTTCCAAACGCCGTAATTCTTCTACATACTCGCAGAAACCAATGCCCCAAGGGGGCACCTCCCGCATGCCGTAACATTATATACATTCAACTGCAAAGAACACGCAGTATAAATAACGTAAAGAACGACGCTTGTATAGGAGATATTCCGCGCAAGACGAGAGAGAGAAAACGGAACAAATGAAAAAATGAGGTAACCACCTGGGAATCGAACCCGGATCTTCCGATTGCCGGTCAGACGCGATACCATTACACCATGGACCTCACCCTTCCAAACGCCGTAATTCTTCTACATACTCGATTCCCAGGTGGTTACCTCATTTTTTCATTTGTTCCGTTTTCTCTCTCTCGTCTTGCGCGGAATATCTCCTATACAAGCGTCGTTCTTTACGTTATTTATACTGCGTGTTCTTTGCAGTTGAATGTATATAATGTTACGGCATGCGGGAGGTGCCCCCTTGGGGCATTGGTTTCTGCGAGTATGTAGAAGAATTACGGCGTTTGGAAGGGTGAGGTCCATGGTGTAATGGTATCGCGTCTGACCGGCAATCGGAAGATCCCGGGTTCGATTCCCAGGTGGTTACCTCATTTTTTCATTTGTTCCGTTTTCTCTCTCTCGTCTTGCGCGGAATATCTCCTATACAAGCGTCGTTCTTTACGATATATATATATATATATATATATATATATATATTATATATATATACACACACACACACACACACAATTATATTAAATAATTAAATACTTTGTTCTACTGCGCTTAACTAAAACACTAAGCTTACACGTAATCGAGTCTACAGTCACATCATTATTGCTTTGCACTACGCGGTAAATACGATTTAGCATTATTTCACCACTCAAGTTATAGGGATACCTATACTCAATATAACTGGCCTTCATATCGTTAAATACTATTTTTGTGCCCACTTCACATTCGGTTGGTAAGTTATCTTTAAACATAGCTAGAATATACTCAAAAGCATGCACAAAGAGGGCATCGTTAGCCATCACGTCATTATTAAATACAAGTTTATAATGTTACCGTGACCAGGATTCCACAACCGAATATATATATGTCCCCTTTACAGCGCGAGGCCGTCCCAGCCAGGAACAGTAAAACATTAGATTACAAAACTATATATTAATATATACAAAGTAAATCAGGCTGCATACACAAATCATCATTACCCTAACCTAAACTTAACTTAACAACCTAAATTTAACAACCTAAACCCAAACTTAACTTAAACGTACAATATTTAATACTTAAATCACTGGCACTTATAAAATAATGGGGTTTATTCAGGGCGCTTACAAGCAGTTATGAGATCTGGCTCCCAACTCCGTCTCCTCTTTTGCAGAGGACAATTCTTAGGTTACTGTTGTTACAGTATGCTGTTTCTCCAACCAAATCTAATACAAAAAATTCCTTTACAGGGGAAACCTTCGATGATATGTTTCTTATTTTAAATTTACACGGTTTTCACCACAATTTCCAGTTCAAGACCAGCTGTCCGCTTTCAAGCAACCAAAATTCAAAAGTCCAAGCACGCACGAAATTCAGCCACATATCACATACCATACAACCAACCACCCAACGGATCATCCAAAAATCACATGCACCCTGTTACAATAAACACTCCTTTCCAATCGAGGGTTTTTACTTACCGTCCCGAGCTTTTCAATCGTGAACTCTCTCTCTCTGCATAGCGGCAATTGAAATAATCTTCCAAGTCGTAACGACAGCTACTCATCATATAGAGATACAACTCTTCAGGGTGAACAGTGTAGGCGAGCTCTGACCTGTACCGCTCAAGTCCTTTGTACCAAAGTTCGTGATATTTCGAAGAGTCTAAACCTTTTAAATAAGCATCCAGCTCTAGATCATTCTCGCTCTGTTCATTCCTACATTCAGTTAATCCGTCGAACAGTGGTGTATGCGTATTCGAGAACCGTGTCAAAATAAATCATATCCGTAACACGCGCGTCTAATATAGGCTTCAGCTTGCGGAATCCAACGATTTCAAACATTCTGTTGAGGATGAATCGGTTTCGCGTAGGGAGAAGAACGTTATTATCAGATGCATTCTTCCACATCAGTCGTATATCAATGCATGGCTGATCGTTATTTATACACAACGTACAAACAACGGCCTATGAGGGGGCATCACTAATCTGTTCTCGTCTTGTACCTACACCTGCAGGTATTTTATAACGGTCCTCACCCCACTTCTCAACTATTACGAAGATCCTATTCATCTCAACACTTAAATAAATAACTACGTTTACCAGAGTTTGCTTGCCTGCAAATCGTTTCAAGTACATAGTTAATGGTACCGGTTTCACGCCTGAACACGCGCAGACTTCGTCACAGACACATCGTACGCGGCATTGAGAATGCTTCTCAAAGGAAGTTCCATCGTATTCGAGGAGTGCATGTCCAGTCGGTTCAAGCTCTGAGATGATTACGAGTCACGGGTGAGCGGATCGGTTCGACAGGAGGAGCGAGTCACACCATAAGCTGATAAAACGTGTACGGCGCTGTTCCGACGTGAATACTTGTATCCCATTATACTGGGTAGGTGTTTTGAGAAATTTTCCGATACATGAAGCAATATCGGTTTTAATGTTTTATTGCTCCCACTCCCCAGAATACGCACCCGACATTTTCGCTTGGGGGGAATTTCACGAACTAAACACATTTTATTCACAAACCGGTGCACTATTTGAGATAAACATGTTACCGTATTTTTCCTTTTTGTTTAACAATCGGTATTCGTCTCTAAATTCTATCAAAAACTCACACAGGCCTTTAACCACAACCTCACTGCGAACCTCATGATATATATATATATATATATGAATGTAGTGGTAAAAGTACTTTAGATTGTCCATGATGACAAGGTTTACATTCTCAGCCGCAGGGTACGTGTATTTGGTATGATGCAGCATGACATAATACCGCCTGTTACACCACTCAACAAGACACATTATCTATATCCGTTGCTTCTCTTCTGCACGCGTTGTTTCTTTCACCTCACGGTATATGTACGCTTTTATACAGTTTAGCCCTACAACGTAGTCCATTACATCGTTTGTGCCGCGAAATTCGGCAATACTCTCGCCAGAATATCCAGAGTATTTGAATTGTTCTCTCACGCGATTCAATGTGTCCTTAAAAGTCTCAAACGAAGGCGGGGTAGGCAGTCTTTCAGTTTTTACCACATCATCTAACTTTCCCGAATACCACTTCATAAACGTCCAACACGCAATATCAAAAGTAGCCATCACTATTTTTCGTCTACGTGAGAAAATATGCGTCTGAGCTCCAAGGTTTGCAGTGGCCAACTGAGCACGCAGGGATAGAAATATGCTCAGGTAGTGGCAGGAGTGACGTGACCGATTTTACAGTGGGCGGAGCTTAGGATTGTACACACGCATATATGCAAAGGAGAAAATGAAACCCTAATTGAAACAAATATACGCAATAAATAAACATATCGTTAGCAATACACACACACACACACACACACACACACACATATATATATATATAAACAATCAAGGATTAAGGTATCCAAAGGGTACTGTATCATAGGTATAGGCACCTGGTAACGTTTCCTATAGGTGTTACGGCATACCTTCGTGCCCCTAAGTTCCTTCACACACCCCAGTTTCTGCGCCTGAAAATTGTGAGTCCCCACAGTCAGTTGGGGTGGATGGTTGCCCTCATCTTCCAAGCACACTAGATCTTTCAACGAGTCAAAGTTAACGACTCGTCGGTTCGCATGGTTAAGCGTGATACCCTTAGCCTTCATGATATATTTCATATCCCCCACCTTCACCCGTACCCCATAAGTTTTTGGCCCTGTTGATACAAATGAGTCAGCGTATGCACCATCACCATACTCATCCTTGATCTCGTCAGTTAACTCTCCGAGGAATTTCCCAACAGCAGGCATGTATTCACACTCCCTCGCTGTGAATATTCGCTGTGAATATTATCGAAGGAAAACGAAATTGAAGTGCACAAGGGGCAACGAAAAACAGAGAACATAAAAATTGTCCTGGCTAATATTCAAGGAATAAGACCAAACCAATCACTCAATAAGGTTTCGTACCTGAAAGAATTTATGGACGAAACAAGGGCGGACATCGCATGCCTCACAGAAACTCATCTTAAAGATTGCCAAGGAAATTGTGATAACTGCGAACATTGTATTGATAAGAGATAAATATAGAGGGCTTCAACTTACTAAGAGCGGATAGAACGACGAGACGGAAAGGTGGCTGTCATATGACAGAGACGATAATAAGTAAATCAAACAGCTATGTGGAACTCCTAGCAGTGAAAATAGAAAAACTAAACTTGATAGTAATAGTCATCTATAGACCTCCAAGCACCCCAACCGAAAAATTCTCGGAGGCCATTGATGACATTAGAAAGCTAATAAAGGCCATAAACCCTCCATCCCCCAATATAATGATATGCGGAGACTTTAACTTCCCATTTATAAAATACAAAAAGGTGAATAGGAATATATATATTCACCAGGACAAGGGGGGCACGAGAGAAGATCAGGAACAAGCAAAAATGTTGATGGCTCTCACAAACGAGTTTATGCTGACACAGGAAATAACAGAAAATACCAGAAAAAATAACTGCCTGGATCTGGTATTCACGAATAACACGAACTTGATTGCTGATATAAAAATAACCCCAACCATTATCTCAGACCACAACTTAATCGAGATATCAACAAATATGATGGCAGCATTAGAAGACAATACACATATTGTGGAAAGAAGTAAATTCGGGGCCTTTAACTTAAACTCGAAGACTATAAATTGGGAAGCAATCAGATCGCACATGGCCCAAATAGAATGGAGAACAATTTTCGAGAATAAAACAACGGAAGAAATGATGATAACTTTGGAGGAAAAAACGCTGAGAATTTTAGAAAAATATGCTCCGAAATCAGCCAAAAGGAAAGAGGAGCTGGCTAGAAAGGCAAAAGAGAAGACTATTCCGAAAAAGAAAGAGAGTGGAGGCGAAGTTAGGAAACTGCGGAGATAATGGCAGGAAAATAATAAAAGAAAAACTGGAGGGTATCGATAGGGAAATACAAGCCCTGATTAAGGACCATACAGAGAGGGAAGAGGAAAAGGCGGTAGAAGCAATAAAGGAAAATCCAAAATACTTCTATAGCTATGCAAAAAGGAAAACAAAAACGCGCGCCGCTATTGGGCCCTTAAGGACGGGAAATAATGAACTAACCGACGATCCAAAAGAAATATCTGATACATTGAGAGCTCAATATGAATCGTTTTCAGTACCCCAAAAAGTGACAAAGCGATACCTGACATAAATGCATTCTTTGAAGAGGAATTGCAAGGAGAGTATATAACAGACTTTGAGTTTACACCAGAAGATGTAGCGAGAGCTATAGAACAAATGAAACTACATTCAGCTGCAGGTCCGGACAATTGGAACGCATTATTGATTAAAAACTGTAAAAATGAAATAGCTACACCTTTATACTGGATATGGAGAAGATCCCTAGAACTGGGGAAATACCGAGCATCTTGAAAAGAGCAAACATTGTCCCTATATATAAAGGAGGGGACAGATCTCAAGCAAAGAACTATAGACCAGTGTCATTGACGTCCCACCTCACCAAAGTATTTGAAAGAATAGTTAGACAGAAAATTTATGATTTCCTGGAGACACGGGAAAGTTTCAACGAAAATCAGCATGGATTCCGATCAGGTAGATCATGTCTATCACAACTAATAGAGCACTACAACAATATCCTAGATGCATTGGAAGGCAATGACAACTACGATGTTATATACACAGATTTTGCTAAAGCTTTCGATAAATGTGACCATGGTATAATAGGACATAAAATTAAAGACATGGGAATAACAGGCAAAGTGGGAAAATGGATCTACAACTTCCTTAGTGATCGTCTGCAGGTCGTCAAAATTCAAGGTATATCATCATCAGAATCGGAAGTACGCAGCTCAGTACCACAAGGGACAGTACTGGCCCCACTCCTGTTCATTATCATGCTAACAGACATAGACAGCGGAGTAAACAGTAATAGTATAGTAACATATTTTGCAGACGATACAAAGATCAGCAGAAAAATCAGCGATGTACATGACGTGGAGGCCTTGCAGAGGGACACGAACAAAATATACAAATGGTCAGACGACAACAACATGTCATTCAACGCCGAGAAATGTCAGCTCTTGAGATATGGTAGAAAAGAAGAACTTAAACAGACTGCATATTATGCTCCAGATAGACAGGAAATTCAGAGAAGCATGAAAGCGATTGATCTCGGGATAATAATGACAGATGATGCGAAATTCGAAACACAAAATCAGATAGCGATAAATAAAGCAAAAAGAGTCGCCGGACAGGTTCTAAGAACGTTCAAGAGAAGGGACAGGACAGTAATGATTCCCCTGCTAAAAACACTGATTATACCAAAACTTGAATACTACTCAGTTTTGACGTCCCCATATAAAAAGGAGAAACTAACTAAACTAGAAGAAACGCAAAGGCATTTCACAGCCAAGATTGATGGCTGCAAAGAACTCAACTACTGGGAAAGACTACGTAAACTAAATCTGTACTCACTGGAAAGAAGAAGAGAGAGGTACATCATAATCTACATATGGAAAATGATCGAAAAACTGGTACCAAACCTAAAACTAAACCCAATTACCATTCAAACAACACTGGAAAATAGGAAAGACAGAATGTGTAGTGTTCCCAAATTAAAAGCACGACAAGGGACCTCCTCAACCCTGAAGGAAAATAGCTTGGTTGTCAGGGGGCCAAGACTTTTCAACCAGCTTCCTAAGGACCTCAGAAACGTAACGGGGGTCAAAGTTGAAGTCTTCAAGAAAAGACTGGATGCCTGGCTCAGGACAGTACCAGATGAGCCGGGCGTGCCTGGCTATGTACGGTGGAGAGCGCAAGAAAGTAACTCGCTCCTCCACCAAGCCAGACCTAGAGGCGGGGCCACCAGCTTGACCTCCGTGTGAAGAGAGACCAACACACGAAACAACATAAGGTTCATAAGGTAAGGTATCTGTGTCAGCGTACAACACCCTCCGCCCAAGAAAGTGTAGTAGTCCCCAAAGCTTGATGCGGGCGGAGGCCGTTGTGAAGCTGGGTACAGGTAAGTTTGTAACCCGTGAGGTATCTGTGGCCAGTTCAGTGAAGTTGTACTTTATTATGTAAGTATTACCTACATTCACGATCTCCATAACCTCTTTATCGGGAGCATTGGCATAATCCCAGACTTCACTATAACTTTGTGCCAAATGAACGTTCCCTTTGCCAGTATTCTGTGCAAATTTCCCCCAGAGACTGTTTAGACACAACTTTGCACTAAAGCGCTTGCCAGGATTCTTAACAATTTGGGAACGGTCAAGCTGTATACCTTCATGGACACGGCAACGCTGACTATAAGCCGTTTTTTCATCTTCGGTATCAACTCCTTGCGGATATTCCGATGCTTCTACCTTATCCTTCAAAAAAGCGTTATATATGACGTGAAAAGGTTGGGTAGCTTCTAAAACCTCCACACCTTATGTATCTTCAATATTCTGTACTCATGGCGAACGGCTAGGGCCAGCTCATGGCTTGTATATACACACCTCTGATCTTACGCTGGTTGGTTGTATGATTACAATCACCGTTGTTCTCCTCTGCGCACTTCACGCACAGGGGGAAACATGAGCTTGTGATCTATAACGACGGGTAAGATCGGCATCCATAAATTGCGAGGGGGGAGCACGTCTACAAGAGTCCAAAGTAGCGCTCACTCAAGTTAGCTGAGAACTCCTCGATGGTTCGCATGGTGGGGCCCACCAGTTTTTCAGTCGCACCTACGGGGTACGGTTTGTTCTTCATCATGTAGGGATATAAAGAACAGAAGTCGTAGTAATGGAGCTTCACCCCCGGCGTAGGCGGAAAGTATAGCTTGAATGGGTTTGTACGCCCGCCGAACAAGCTGTCACCGTATTTGAGGGGGTCCAACACCATTGAATGTTTGATGGCCCTTATTTCTTCACGGTACTGGCCATCTGCTTCCATCCGTGCATCATACTCATGCTCCCACACGATCTTGAGTGAACTGGGAGCCTGTAAGTTGATCGCGAGAGCTTATAGTAATCTAGCCCATATTGCCGGTGGCTGTGACGAGCTTAGGTTTGGCGTAACAGAGAGAGAATTTGTCGAAGAATTTAACCTTTACCCATTTGACATAATCCCTGACTTATCTGCTGGTGTAAATACACACTTAGTCCACAACAAAGTGGGAACATCTCAGTCAGATTGGAATTCGCCAACCCTATAGATGCGCCTATTAGTGTACTCGTGTACCTCGAATCACAAGCTCTAATAGAAGTTGGCCGTTTCAGGAACGTTGTCACAGACTTTTAACATGGACGCAAATACACTCCAGAGAGTAATGAAAAGTGACTGAATCACACGCTCCAAATTTATCGGTGTGTTTGCGAAGAATGAAACAATGAAAGTGCCAACTACGAGGGATTGGTGGTCTTATCGTCAACACCGACATTGTGTGTGGGGGGGGGGGGGGTGAGGGAATTCATTGGTTTGCAATCTATTTTAAAAATAGGGAAAGTGTACTATTTTGATTCAGTTGGCACTCAGCCCTGGAGTGACCCTGTTGTCGTACAATTTATCGAACAGCTACATGTCCCTGAAACTGCCTGGAATCCTTACCGCTTCCAAGGATATTTTAGTAACACTTGTGGCATGTACTGTCTTTCATTTCTCCTGCACATGTCACGTGAGAGTGGATTTATAAATTTTTTAAAATTATTCGATTTGTGCGACAGAGATGAATGACGAGTTGGTATGCAGACAGATAAAAAAGAGGTACCAATTTGTGGGCACTCGCCGTATTGTGTAAAGTTTTACGTGTATATATAATTGTAACTGTAAAATGTCTCCTCTAAACCAACTCTGAAGAATATCTGAATAGCGCAATCTGGCAGCTGAAAAGGTAATATATACACCTGCCTTCTAGGTATTCTACGTCAACTGGTTGGTTAAGCCAACTGGTGGATTAAGCCAACTGGCGGAAAGCCAACTGTCAAGAATATATGCTTTAATTAATTAAATAGCGCAATCTGGCAACTCAACCCTAATAATGTACACCTGAACAAGCCATTTACGCCTTCTAAGAAGCCTTCTAAGCCAACTGGCTGATTAGGACCTTATAAGACAGCAGGCGCTCGGATAAACTCTCAATATGCGCTTGGCAGGAGCCAGGCGAACACTCCTCACTCCTCTCCTCCTCTCTCTCCTAGGTTAGGTATTCCCTTTGGGGGAGTGAAGCCGTTCCACCTTCTCCCTCAAAGAGGTTAGGTGGACTCCCCAGCTTTCTGGGGGAGTTTCCCCCTCCAACTTTTTTTGGCACCCTGGGGTTGGCACTGGAAGGGGGGTTCCTGGCACTCTGCATCATTGCACTGCACTCTAACCTTTTGCGCCCATACTACTCGGCACATACGAGGACAGAAATTATTACTGATTCTGCCGCACATTGACATCTTGCTTCATCTACACTGAGAGTTAAGTTGGTTTCGTCGTGGAATTTAGTATGAATAGCGAAAACAGAGGAGTAAATTACTATCTATCATAGATTACTAAAAAGTCAGTTAAAATATAAGGTTGTAACATATATTCTGCTCGATTTTTTAGTTCATTCAGAACAAAAATTAAATGACATAATGACAAATTAATCATCAATATAATTTCCTTCTTTTTATTATAACCTCCCACTTGTAGAAAAGTTTTTTATGACACGTTCGAAGAAATCCCTTGATTTTGAGTTAAAAAAAGCGATCACTTCGTTTTCGATAGCTTCCCTGGATTGCAACTTTTGTCCATCTAGGTGGTGTTGCAGACTTCTGAATAAATGGTAGTCTGAAGGTGCGATGTCCGGAGAATAAGGTGGATGAGGCATTTTTTCCCAACCAAATGCCTCCAATTGGGCAGTGGTGATTCGAGCAGTGTGAGGGCGCGCGTTATCCTGGTGGAATAGAACACCTCTGCGATTAATTAATGCAGGACGTTTTTCTCGTAATGCCAGCTTCAATCGTTGGAGTTGTTGGCAGTAGACTTCAGCTGTGATTGTTTGGTTATCTGGCAGAAACTCAAAATGAATAATTCCTTGCATATCCCACCAAACGCATAGCAAAATTTTCTTTGGATGGGGTCCATTCCTTGACTGAGGTTCAGGCTTTGTTTCACGGCTAAGCCACTGATGTCGACGCCTAATATTGTTATAGAGGACCCATTTTTCATCCCCAATGACGATCCAATTAAAAAACGATGCCTGCAGTTGCCGAGAATGCAGTGATGTGCAAATATCGATTCGATGTTGAAAATTTGCTTGTGATAAATCATGCGGAACCCATTTTCCAACCTTCACTACTTTTCCTAACAGCTTCAAATGACGATGAATGGTCATATGGCTAACGCCGAGTTGCAGGCCAAGTTCTCTTACAGTTACCGTTGGGTTTTCCTCCACTGTTGCTTTCAGCAACTCTTCATCTAACTCATTTGGTCGTCCTGTTCGTTGATAATCTTTCAGACTGAAGTCTCCATTTCTGAACTTCTCAAACCATCTCCTACACATCCATTCGCTCACATCATTATTTCCATAAACTCTTTGAATGTTTTTTGCGGATTCACTAGCGTTAGATCCTTTATGGAACTCATACAGCATCGCATGTCGAATATGCTCTTTCGTGGGCTCCATGTTTTTTCAATTACTGTAATATCGTAGGGGTGGCGTTGTAACTGTATGAAAAACACCAGAGAAAATATTCATTAGCCTAATCCTACACAAGCCTAAGTCATTCTGTATCATTCTGTATCATTCTGTATCATTCTGTATCATTCTGTATCGTGATAAAACTTGTGCAAACCTGTCGTCGCGTGTATTTTGCAACATTTCTAAAGCTATTTCACATTATTTTGAGGTTATTCTATTATTTATCGTCCGTTTTCTAATCGAGCAGAATTTATGTTACAACCTGATACATTTCCTGAACTTAATTAATGAAGATTAAGATGGGACTGCTACCCTCGTATGTCAGGTGGGATAATTTAAATAGCCAATCGAGTCCATCAGTGTTTAGTGAAGTCTATTTATTTCGGTAGACAAAATATCTCTACCATTTACCATCAGGCTTTGATATTTGACTTGAATGACTAGAAAAATCTGAAACTTATCTTGAATGAATGTGTGGGCGGAGCGATGCTTTGCAAAACCAGTAAAACCTTTGTTTTCTGCCTATTAATTATTATTAATCTAATAAAGGTGCATCAGAAGTGTGTGTGTGTGTGTGTGTGTGTGTGTGTGTGTGTAGGAACATAAATTTAATATTTCAAAAAAATCTACAGTAAATATCTGTTGCACTAAAAATAACTTTATTTTTGGTATAAAATGATTAAATGTTTAAGGTTATCGGATACCGAGTTCGAAAAATAAAACTTTTTTATTGGAATAAGTCTTATCATTCTTATCGAAATAGGTTTATGTAACGAACGAAACCGAAAATATTTTTTCTGAAAATTCTCGTATGACGATTTCAAAAATATTTTGGCTTATCGAGCTTATGAATCTTCAAACACTTTTATAAAATGTATCTTCATTTTCAGCATATTGAAAAATGAGTCGTTAAAAAATGAGGTGCACCTCATTATTCAACGTTGAATAATGAGGTGTACCTCATTTTTCAACGTTACAGCGGTAGCTCAGTGATTATAGTAGTGGACTCTGAGCGGTGAGGCTGTGGTTTCGCTCCTACCTGCTAGTTCCTGAATTGGTTTGGGTTGGCCGCTTACCCTATCATTACTCGGGCTAAAAGTGACCCTTGAGGCGTACTCTTCCCTACATCGTGGAGAAATTACCTTCCTGGCTATTGCCTTTATTTCTTTCTGCGCACGAGCAAACGTCAAATGTTGACAGCTATCACTCATTCTCTCCCAAAGTCAGGTCTACACTCTCTAGCACGGTTGCTTTCATCTCATTACTCCATCCATATACATATTTAGTAGATGTGGTAACATCACAGAACCCTATCATACCCATCACTAATACTGAATCACTGCACTCAACTCGCCCTTAACCCTACCCACATAAATTTTCTCGCTGCATTCAACAACTTACCAGTAGCACCAAATGCATTCTAAGCACTTGAAGTAAAGCACATCTGTTCACTTTATCATACTCTTAGGTATTCTTCTTGGGGTTCGTTTTAAATTTTCCGCATATCAAATCGAACGTTTGCATAAACGACGCACTACATACTTAATTTATCACAAAAAATCTAAGTAATGTTTTGATGGAATTACGTCCAAGCTCATTTTTGAGGCGCCATTTTACTGTAGTTATTTTATATGAAGCGAGTCTGCATGTACTCCTGTCACTGAAAGGATTTCCTGAATCAGTCGGGCAAATCTTTTTAACTCTTAAAAGTACTGTAGTATTCCCGTATTCGTATAGTCTCGCTAGGGTTAAGGGATAGGAGTAATCCCATATCTATACGTATGTTTTCTCTCACCAATTCAGGCATGAGTGGCGCGAGACTCGGTATGACGTGCCAAGTTGGGCCTATACCCATTTCGTCGACAAGACCAAAACGTCAACACACTAAAAAAATAACCAATCTTAACGTAACCTAATAATAACTTGTTGACAGAATGTGAAGTCAATCAGATGTCGTAAGGCCGGCCAAGTCACCGCTCAGAGGGTTAATTAACGTCTCCATCATTATGGTCATTATGGTCGGGATTTAAAAGGAAGGAAAATAACAAGTTTCTAAACCTGTTGCCATTACTAAAAACAGGAATTTCAACTTCTTTTGAACAGACTTAACTTTAAATTGAATGGGAACTCGTGAGTTCCCCAAATATAAATAGTGACCAACATTAACAATACTACCAGAAGCAGGAGCAATAATGATGATAATGTCCTCATAACGCACTTTTCGGGGGTGGGGAACAAATGTTCAGGATCCACCTTTGTTCGACCCTTATGCAGCATCCCACTTCATATGGGAGAAGGGAGCCATTTTTATGGTACCATTTATCTACCAACCAAGGAAAGGATGAGCATTGAACAGCTTGAATTGCTGCGAGCCGCCTTCCCACAAACCTGGGCTGATGGATTCGTAATCAGTGATGCTAACTACACTACCGAGGCGTTGATGTATATCATTATTTTATTTAAGGTGGTTATTATAAAGCTGTAAAACTTTTAGATGGAAGTTGTTTTTTTTTCCCATACAGAAATAGGGGAATAATTTTAATTGCTGCACCTGATAAATTACTTACAGAAAAAAAAATAGCATATAACACCTGTTTTAAAGAAACTTTTTCAGAATTGCTTTTGTATGTAAACTTTTTAATCTGAAGTATATAATTTTTAATGTCTTATAAACAAGCGAGTTAAAAAGAGATAAAATGATAATTAGTCAGGAGAGCCAAAATCTGGCACAGCGTTCAGAAGAAGAATAATGCGGTTCACTGGGCTAATTCTTAGATTATTTTTATAATTATTCATTATTCATTGTCTGTCTGTTAGCATGACAATGAAGAAACCAACAACGGTGTAGTGACATCATTTGATTATGATACAAAAAAAAATCAGTCGGAAAATTAGTAATGCAGAAGAAGTGGAAGGCCTACAGACGGGGACAAACAGAATTTACAGATGATCAGAAGACAATAACCTGAAATTTAACACCAATTTTTTTCAGTTGCTGAGGTATGGAAGAACTTAGGAATTAAAATAGATGCTATATTATGCTCAAAATAGATAGGACATTCAGAGAAGCACTAAAGCGAAAAATGTACGAGTTATAATGATTGGTGGTGATGCGAGATTTGAAACACAAAAATATGATAGAATAGCGATAAACAAAGCAAAAAGAATTACGGATAGTTACTCGGAACTTTTAAAAAAAAGGGACAATAAATTAATAGTTCTTCTGCTCAAAAACGCTGATCGTACCGAAACTTGAATACTGATAAGTTTTGACGTCTCCATATAAAAATAAGGCATTAATAAACTAGAAGAAATTCAAAGAAATTTTATAGCCAAGATGGATGGCTGCGAGAACTCAACTACTGGGAAAGACTTCGTACATCAAAGAAGAGATAGAGATACACCATAATATACACAATGAAAATAATAGAAAAACGTATCTAACCTCAACCCACAACTATCGAAACAACAGTGGAAAATATGAAAGCTAGAATGTGTAGTGTTTCCAAAAATAAAGGCCAGACAAGGGACATCGTCAACTCTGAAGGAAAATATCTTGGCTATCAGAGGGTCAAGACTATTTAACCAGCTACCCAAAGACATCAGGAATATCACTGGTGTCAAAGTTGAAGTCTTCAAAAGAAGACTCAACGCCTGGCTCAGGATGGTTCCAGATGAGCCGGGTGTGCTTGGCTATGTGCGATGGAAATCGCCAGAGAGCAATTTCCTCCTCCACCAGGTGAGGCCAAGAGGTAGGGGGCCATCGGCTTGGCTTTCGTGTCAAGACCGACCAACAAACGGAATATCTACGGTTATATATATATATATATATATATATTCTTAAAATATATATAGTCTTAAAATATATATCACACATCAGTCTAATATATATTTTCGGAGCCACCAGATTTTTTACAAAGTGGAAACTCTGCCCACTTCATACATACCGTACACATACGCATACAATCAGGTTGAATTTCAGAGTCATGTGTGTGAGGGCGCATTGTCGTGATGCAACATCCACGAACCCGACGCACATTCTCTCTTTTCTCTCTCTCTCTCTCTCTCTCTCTCTCTCTCTCTCTATATATATATATATATATATATATAAATATATATATATAAATATAAAATACTTATGTTGAAAGTTCAATGAACTAAATGATACGGTGCTGATCACGCACTCCAGTCGAGTTAAGCCAGAAACCATTTAACAATCAATTTGTAGCGAAAGCGGCATCGCAGCTTCGTAAAAGGAATGTAACACTGGTTGTGAGGAGGATCTGTCCCGTTAGGATTTTTTTTTCCTCCCTTGCAAACATTTTTCGTTCGGAAGAGTTGTTGTGTGGTGCCGTGTGGGAGTGCGGGGCGTATCATATGACAAGAACTGACGTGGGAGAAGCAGAAGGAGATTGTAGACACCAATCGGCCAGGGAAGTACACCGGGGTTGGGGGATGTTAGGTAGGAAACGGAGTGCTGGAACTCCCGTTTCTCTTGTCACTGTCCTTTTTTTAAGCTGATCTTTTCCCGTGTCTCATCTACCCTGTAAGCAGTCCAACACACTCACACACACACACACACACACACACACACACTTCCCCCTCTGTTCTTCACTACAAATAAATGCATTTTACACACTACACAATCTTTTCAAAATTAATAATAATAAAAAAATGCATTGTTTTAAGAGCATGAAGACCTTGATTTTAGCTCTCCTTCTTCTATAGGGGGGGCAGGGGGGGCAGTTTTGTGGGCAGTTCACCCTTGGCCCCTCTTTCCTATATAAAATAAGTAAATATGTCACGATACCACAATGTTTTTGAAATGCCATTTACATTATAGAAGCAAACACGCGCGCGCGCGCGCACACACACACACACACACATCTTCAATAAACCCCAAAAGAAAAATGTTCTTAACGTCTTTTGACGCGCCAAGTACTCGAATCCCCCAAACTAGAATGTACTCTTTAAGCTTTTCCTCACAAAGGAACACTTCATAGCTTTCATTTTATTTCCTAAGTTAAAATGGAGTGATTCGGTTACAGGGAATTTTTTACCTTTTGAACGAAGTTCATTAACCTTTAGGTTATCTACCGGTCGTCAAACCGGTTTTTGGAGGTCACTGCGAACGTTCTTCTGCAAGGTTGGCCTATTTTTTTAATAAGAGTGTGTGTGTGTGTGTGTGTGTTCCTCGACTTTAGGCAAATTCCTTTATCTCTCAGAAATTGTGTAGGTTATTCATATAATGTGACTCCTATAAAATAATAAACTAAATAGGAAAAAAACGGTTAACAACGAAAATATAATTAAGGTACAAAAAATATATATAGACTGTTCTGAAACTTTTTTACTCCGAAAGAAATTGAACCTGTTGTATCGCCCGGAGGTAAGAGAGATTAAGAGAGAGAGAGATAGATTAAGAGATAGAGAGAGAGAGAGAGAGAGAGAGAGAGATTAATTCTCTGTTGAATTTATTTCTATATTGTTCCAGTTCTGTATATAAAGCCAAAAACTCTGTAACCAATTTCTGTCAACACCTAATGAAAAATTCCTTTATGCTGCTTCTTCCTTTATCTAAAAAGTGTTACGCAAAAAAGCTGTTTAAATTTGAGAGAATAATGCGATACAGATTTTCAATGCAAAGTCATGTCCAGAGGTAAAAATTTCATTCTCAGCATATTCCGAGGTGTATATATAATTAATATAAATTGTTATTTAGGGTGAATTAATTTAAAGTATTATTTTTTTCCTGTTATTCTTGCTTCATTGATTTAGTTATTTATTATGTAACTAAAATAAGTCAATGTTGATTCCACGTCACGGAATTAGAAAAGAAAATATGGTAAATATGTTTTAAAAATAAAATTACCGTGCATACACCTTGTAAATCTCTTTATACGAGTAATATATATATATACAGGGTGTCCCATAAGTCCGGCATCATGAGAAAAATAATAATAATAAAAGGCAAAACAAAAGCTTTTATTTACAGAACGTGCTCAATATAATGTTTCAGACCAACAAAGACCCTAGGATCCACTCATGGCTGGTCTACCTAACTGTGTTCGTGTATTGTGCATGTCCTCCGTGGTGGCGGAGGGGACCTACAATTTTACGTGGGTTCCGAACCACAAGAACATAAGAAATTTATGTAAAAACTGCCGGTAAATTGGCAACGACCAATTTTTACGAAACTAAATAATTATCAATTTAAAACTAATTAATTATCGATTTAAAACTAAAGATAGAATCTCTGATCCAGTGGATCAAGTCATAATAGACTACTATCCACAAATATGTTACACTCTATATCTATTTATAAAGGACATGCAAATATATCGGATCCAAAGAATCCAGTCAATTTCATTACGGTATCCATCAAGTCACGGTCCATATCGATAGCGGACCAAGTCAAAATTTACAATCATATACATTACAATATATACACTTACGAGAAAAAGAGTGGGTGTGGCTGTAAAGACTGTACAGTAATGTAGAAATGTGTGTGCACCCATTTTGGGTCTCCCATTTAAAGGTGTTTGTGGGGCAAGTGAAGATCATCAGTTTTTCAATACCTCACAGTACTATGGGGGGCACCGCTCGGCAGAGGAATCTCTTTAAATGGGGTGTGTAAGGACAGAGTATCCCCTAACCCAAGACGCTGCCTCCCTATATCCCACAACACTTGTGTTGAGCTGTGGGATCTATCCCCAGAAAGCCTTAATTTTACTACCTTAAACTATACCCTTTCTATCAACATATGCGTCTAATCGATTTTTAAACATGTTTATAGACGTGCTACTAATTACTTCTACCGGCAAACTATTCCAGCTATTTACTATTCTATGCGTAAAAAAGTTTTTCGCAACTGCTGTCTCGAACCTTCTACTTGTCAACTTACACCCGTTATTTCTAGTCCTATTATATTGAGATATTTCGAAAAAGCTATCTCTATCTACGTTATCGAACCCATTCATAATTTTGAAAACCTGGATTAGATCACCCCTTAACCTCCTGGTCTCGAGTGTTGTCAATTTTAACTCCTTAAGCCTATCCTCGTACGACTTTGACCTAAGCGACGGAATCATCTTAGTTGCTCGTCTTTGAACTCTTTCGATTTTGTCTATATCTTTGCGCATATACGGATTCCAAAATTGGACCGCGTACTCCAAATGGGGTCTAACTAATGATTTATAAAGTGGAACTATAATATCGCGCGATTTGTACTCAAAATTTCGAGCTATAAAACCTAACACTTTGTTCGCCTTATTGACCGCTGCCGTACTTTGTTTCGCCACTTTTAAATCACCAGTGACTGTAACTCCTAAATCTTTTTCCTGCTCTACGCTTTCCTGTCCACCATTGTTTTCAATACACAAATTCAGACGTGATACCCAGTCAGCAAGCACACGGTGAATGATGTCAGGAGTAATGGTGTTACATGCCCCAATAATGCGCTGCCGCAAATGTTCAACACACCTAATTTTCTTTGCGTATACCAGCGCTTTCAAGTGGCCCCAGAGATAAAAAATCTAGTGGCGTGAGATCCGGGCTTCTAGCTGGCCATTCCACAGGCCCTCGACGTCCTATCCAATGACCAGGGAATTGTTGGTACAGGTATTCCCTTACTTGGGTGCTGTAATGTGCAGGAGCGCCGTCTTGCTGGAACCATGTTGGAAAACTTCCTCCTTCGTTCAAGACACTGGTAAATGCTTCTGCCTTGAGCATACGTACGTACGTGCCTCCAGTTACATGTTCATCGAAAAAGGGGGGGCCTATGATGCGATCCTTCCAAATGCCACACCATACCATCACCCGAGATGCACCTTGTTCCTTTGAAGAGGTATACCAGTGAGGGTTGTTTTGAGACCAGTAGCGGTGTTCTGTCGATTTACCTCACCATTTCCATAAAAAACAGCCTCGTCACTGAACAGAATGGTGGACGGGAAATTGGCATCCCGAGCATAAGAAAAATATGAATTATGGTTTGTAGAAATAGAAAAATATGAATTTCTCCTATGATGCCGGACTTATGGGACACCCTGTATATATATATTATATATATATATATATATATATATATATATACAGGGTGGGCCGTAAGTTTTCATACATAGGAAAATTTAAACGTTTGTTTTTATGTTTCAGATACCCTAAGAGCAACGAATTGAAATCATACTGATGGCTGGGTCGGGAAGCAGTCGCATGGTTGCAATGAACTTTAACAGACAACATGGAACGAACATCACACACGACACTGTGGCAAAACTTATTAACAAGTTTCAGAAAACTGGAAATGTTGCAGATCAACCGCGAAGTGGTCCAAGACGTACAGCCACCGATGAAGACACAACAGCTACGATACTTACAGCGCTTACACGAAGTCCCAGAAAAAGTACACGACGGTTGTCTGCAGAAAGTGGTGTCAGCAGATCGAGTATCAGGCGCATTTTGAAAGCAAACAAATGGCATCCATACAAATTGCATATGGCACAGCATTTGAGTGAAGACGACCCGGATAGACGGATGGAATTCTGTGAATGGGCATTAACCAAAGTGAACGAGGATGCAAACTTTTCAACTAAGATCTTGTTTACTGATGAAGCAAATTTTTACGTCAATGGAGAGGTTAATCGGCAAAACATACGTTATTGGAGTAATGCTAACCCTAACTGGCTGAGTCCGACGAAGATGCAAGGTGCCGGTAAAGTGATGGTGTGGGCCGGGATATGGGGTGACAGAATTATTGGACCAATTTTTGTCAGTGGAAATCTTAATGCCGAAAGGTATCTTAACATGTTGCAAGAAGAGATTTTCCCATCCCTGCTAAACGAGGAAGGTAACTTCCCAGTTTACTTCCAGCAAGATGGAGCTCCACCTCATTATGGTCTTCACGTGCGTCGGTATTTGGATCAGCAGCAGTTTCCGGATGCTTGGATTGGTCGGCGTGGTCCTGTGGAGTGGCCTCCCAGATCCCCAGATCTCACCCCCCTTGATTTCTATCTTTGGGGGCACTTGAAGGCCATGGTGTATCAGGAAAAGATACGAGACATAAATCATCTAAAGGAACGTATCACCAACGCCATTACAAGCATAACGTCAACTGTGCTAATGCGTGTTCATCAACAGTGGGGAACACGTATTGAAATGTGTTTTCAAAACAATGGCAACCATGTAGAGCATATTATATAAATAAAAATGGTTGTCCATAAAAAATGTTTATTTTTCCTATGTATGGAAACTTACGGCCCACCCTGTATATATATATATATTTCTTTTCTGACTTAGGAGTACTAAACATAAAATTAAATTGTTCCTTAACCAGTTTGATAATTTTTTCTGGGTCATTTATGTATTCGGTCGCCATCTTTTAAGGGGACCAATACTCTCGTGACATTGCATTTTCTTATCGCAAACGTGGAGGAGTTTTTTGGGTTTTTCTTCCTCGTTTGTCGTGTGGATGAATATTCGTTTTAAGTCCATTTCTATTTCATATAGATTTTTCTCCGAGTTTCCTTGCTTCAGTTCTGTATCCGAGCAGAATTTTTTTTTATGGTTTGTTTCATTGTCTAAATAATCGTTCTCATTTCGTTATATATATATATTTTAAAAAATCGCTCCTACTAGGGTTCGAACCCACCATTTCTTGAGTAGAAGGTGAGGGCGCTAGCCACTACATTTCGACCGGGTAAAGGGTAACACACCCTGTCATATATTTAAACAACTAAGGGAACGCATAACGCTTTCGCGTCGAAAGGCATTTTACGTGTTAAACCCTCTCGCAATCGAGGTAATGGCCGGCATTACATTCATACTATCTGGTGCGACGCTCGGGTCCCATAAATGGAATATCATGTATAGACACGCACTAATTTCCATGAAAAAAAACCCGCTCCCACCAGGGTTCTAACCAACCACCTCTTGAGTAGCAGCAGGTGAGGGCTCTAGCCACTACGCTACGACGGGATAAAAGAAGTGGTGGGTTCAAACCCTGTTGCGAGTGATTTTTTTCATTATGAAAATCGTCCGTGTCTATGCATAGGGATATACGACATATTCAGGTCTTTGTAATTGCTGCAACTCCTGCATGCAACATTATTATTATTATTATTATTATTATTATAATCATTATCATTATCATCATCATTATCATCATCATCATCATCATCATCATGAACTTTTAATACTAATTCTTTGAAATTTAACAATAAATATAAATATAATTTAAATAAGTTGACTCAACCGGTCAACTCTGGAACCATCTTCCTCAATCCATCTTTCCCCTTATCTATGACCTCCAATCTTTCAAACGCAAAGTGTTCAGGCATCTCGAAAACTTTAAACCTTGATTCTGGGGTGGGGTGGGGAGCCCCCCTTTCCTACATAAAAAAAATGAATAACATTAAAAGAAAGGAACGGTTTACTTTCTTGAAGTTACGCTAACTGGACCCTTATTTATACTTAAGTTAGAAAGTAGTGAAATAGTTGCTTTTTTGTGTTCGCTGTTGTAGTTTTTTCTTAAAGTTGCCAAATAACAATTACTCAAATCTTTTCCACGAAACATTTATTCTTTCCGCAACAAAATTTAAGATTAATTACTGTAAAGCTCATTTATTTGCTACATTTTGACCCCCTTTCATTCGTCTACATTATATATATATATATATATATATATATATATATATGAGAGAGAGAGAGAGAGAGACGAGAAACGAGTTTGACCTCCGTATGATGAGGGATCGTTGCAAGATAGGTTTTTCACATTTGATAAGGATGGAATATCTGTGCATCGTACATATTACGCACGTATAATTCTTAATTTCATGTTAGGAAATTATATAAATTACAAAAACTATATAATTAATGGTAGTTTTTTAATACGCAGTCAAATTAGATTAAAATAATTAAATTTGTATACTTAATAATTTTAGAAATTGTTATACGCTACGAAAATGTAGTCTGTTTCCAAAACTATTTCAAGTTTTCCTTTACGTCACCTTTTGAAGAAACTATTCTATCGTTAATTAGGTCAGGTATGACGCTGGACGCCTTACTTTATGCATGTACTTTCTGACCTTATGCGAGGGACGTTTGGTTATGTATATAGAGGCAACCACAGATCATAAAAACATTAATACTACTGTGTGTGTGTGTGTGTGTGAGATCAACACTTTTTAACATCATTTTCGTAATAAAATTTAGAAGTAAAGCCTAAAAATAGGAATAAAAGTGTCAAATATAGAACGATTAACTCTAAATCATAATGCTTAGGCATTTTTTCTCACAGGTAGAGATGTTCTAGGATTAATCGAGTAGGCTCTTAAGCAGTGGTCGATACCTAGATTCAAACGTGGGACATATCATGGGCGCTGGATGGCGGCGGTCCAAGGGCACCTGCGCTTTAGTAATTACTTATGTAATTTATTAATTAAGACGTAATTACTTGAGGTGTGCCGAACGTTTAGCTAAAGTCCGTGTTTGGCCTGTTCGCCATTTTGGCTGAATTTGTTTATAAATATAAAGTTTGGTCGTGGCCGAACCTTTATTTGGATTTGACAATGTTTAGTGAGATATTTGTACTTTTGGCAATCGGTTTGAATTTTTGGCCAATGTCTATATTTTCCCATTAACAACAGTTAAGAGCTTTGAAAGAAATTCAAAGAAACGAGACAAACTCTACTGATGAATAAATTTTCATATTTAGATAAAAAGGGAATCAAAACTGCTTTATTTTAAAATCAACTAATCACTTTCTGTAAATAATAATAATAATAATAATAATTATAATAATAATAATTTGTAAAAATGGTTAATTTAATTTCAGCATTTGAAACGTGTCTTGCAGTTG
The DNA here is from genome assembly GCA_023014485.1 of Bathynomus jamesi. Classification (NCBI taxonomy): domain Eukaryota; kingdom Metazoa; phylum Arthropoda; class Malacostraca; order Isopoda; family Cirolanidae; genus Bathynomus; species Bathynomus jamesi. Next base: position 338,350 of record JAJOZX010001178.1, read on the forward strand.
TAAATATTGCTTAGCTTCGCTAAACATTGGGTGAACCTGGCCCGCGAACTGCCACTCGCCGACCACCACAGTCTAAGGCCTAAATTAAAGTTGGTAACGAAGGCTAACCGTGCCAACTAACAAATTACGCATTAATTACCGCCTGCAGCGTGAATACGTGAAGTGCATGGAAATGATTTAGAGTAGTTACTGTGAAATCTACAAAAAAAGAAAATTGCTGGGTTAGATTAGCCGAGAGACCTTGCATAGCGACATCGCAAATTAGGAAATGAACGAGGGCCCCAAAATTAATTGAAATAATGGCGACTTTCACTTAAATTAATTGTATCGGTTATCCAAAAATAAATTCAGAAAAACTAATTACACATCATTGCTGTAAACAATTACTTTAACACCTTTGTTGGAAGAAGACAATATTTTTTTTTGTTTGTGAAATAACGTACCTAAAAACAAAATTTAAAGACAAACTAAAGTTTAGCATTTAAGGAGTCCTAAAAAGCGACAGTACTGTATGTGCTAACTTTTAAATGTATCCTCGCTAAATATATAGCATATAAGTGAATAATTTTACTGCGTACTTTTGGTAACTGTTTTAATAAAGAATACACGGTATTGGCGTTGTTTAGGAACCTTGACACTTCTGCATTTGGCTATTCCCCATTTCATTGACATCTTGACAATTCTGTTGTTGTTGATATTTCCCATAACTACATCATCATTCAAGTACTTGGTCATGAAGACGCCAAATGTAATAAGGAAAAATGAACGAACTGTAATGAGGGAAAAGTCCGTTGTAATGAGAAGAGTACATCGTATTGAACTGCAACGAGAGGAGAAAAGTATACCGAACTGAACTGTAATGATTAAAAACATAAAATAAGGGCAGTGCTCGAAATGAAGGGGAAATAATGGGGAATGACATCCCCCTCGTTAACTCCAAATCAAATAACCATTCTGTTTGTTATCTAAGTAAAATACGCTTTAACAACAACCTAAAAATGCTGGAAAAAAAAATTCCCAGAAAATAAGAAAGAATTGCATGAAGCGATCATATCATTGCAATTAAAATAAATTATAGAGTGGATGTGGAGTTGTTATACGAGATTGTAAAACTTTAAAACTAGAGCGTACTTGCCGAAAAAATATATCACATAAATAGATTATTGTTATTATTATGCTAGCTTTATAAACTGATATGGTACATATTCAGTGTCCATCTGGTGCCCTACCCTATCCTACCCTACCCACCCTCACCACTATCCCCCCTTGTTAAAATTTTATAATTCGATCATAACTTAAATTTCTGACTAACGTCATTCTCACGACGTGATTTTTCATCGACAGAGCTCTTGTCGATAAAATCTAGATAGAAGATGCAATTAGTGTTTGGAAGAGACGAACCATCTCGTCGACAAAAACGCCACACGTCGAAATCCCAAACCTCAACAAGTCGGAGTTTCGTCCGTTGAGTGCTTTCCAAAGTCGATTATATGGACCTCTACGCATTTCGTCAACAAGACCAAAACACTTCCAAATTTGTTATTGTAATGGTTTTCATAGGTGCTCCTAGTACTGGTGCAGCCATATCACTATTTTTGTCTTCATCTTATTCTGATAGCATGCCCGAAGCCAGGGGGCGGGGCGGGGGTCGAACGACCCCCCTTGACAGGAATGGTTCACTTTTGTAACCATAGTTATAACTTATAATGTGAAATTATAATGTATAACATCATTTAATAAATAAACACTTGCATTTTTTTTTTTAAACTTCACAAACTAATCAACTACTCTAAACCCCCTCCACAGTAACTAGGTCGTTGCACCTAAAGGCAAGACAGTTGTAAGTGTTTGAAAAAAATTTCTATGATAACTGTTGTACCCAAATTAGATTTTTACTTTACTTCATATTTGGATGAGAGACTTTTAATAAACAATACAATTGGTTTTACACTCGCTCATTGGTAGTCTATTTAAAGGAAAATTTTTTAGTACTGTGCCCTTTTTATTTTAGGGGGTGCCCTTTTTTTCTTTGGACCCCCCCCCCCTTACTGAAATGCCTAGACCCGCCCTTGAACAGTATCATCTAAGCATCATACAAAACGCGATAAAGCCTTTGCAAAATTATTCCATTTTCTTTCGATTAATTTGACAAGTTAGCGCCGCTTGCCGCTTGTCTGGTGAACAGGTTTAGTTTTTAGACTCGTTTCAGCAGGCATTCTGAAGCAGAATTTTATATTCATACGGGAACTAATTCTGTGAGCATCTTGATTACTAATTGTGGGATATTTTATTTATTTATTTCATTCAATATTTTGTTATGTTATGTTGTTATCATTTAAGTTTTTATAAGATTAACTCCAGTTTTAAATTCGATTTGTGATTTGTGATCATGATCAGGTCATCGATAATTATCTTTGGTGTCATAGGGCCTCGCGGGGAACATTGGCCAAGGGCCTCGCGATACCATGATCCGCCCCTGTTTGTTGGCCGTCAACGAAATTTCCTTTGCGGCATAGATTTGCAATCTTCATAATACTGTACTGGAAAACAATTTATAATTTTCGCTTGTATTACTTCAATGAAATACAAAATTATACCTTACACGGATTTATTGATGTTAACAATGCATCTTAAAATAGCGGAGAAGATTGTTCTGCATCATTGCTTCTGCCATGGAAACTCTCTCTCTCTCTCTCTCTCTCTCTCTCTCTCTCTCTCTCTCTCTCTCTCTCTCTCTTCTCTCTCTCTCTCTCTATATATATATATATATATATATATATATATATATATATCATTGGGGGTTTCCGTTATATGGTCGCCACCCAAACTTAATATGCAGATGCATATTAAATTTGGGTTGGGGATCTGCATATTAAGTTTGGGTTGGGGGCCATAAAACGGAAAATATCCTACCATTGTATTGATACATTTTAACTTCCTATAGAATAAAATTAGACTCTATTTTATAATTGTATTGAAATATATTACATACAATGTTAATTTTGAACATTTGGACGACGACTAAAAAATATACAAATTGTATAAAGGGATTATGGTATTTGTGTAACACATCATTTATACTGTAAGTTATTTCTAAATATAAATAAGAAGTGAAGCTTATCAAAACGGGATTTTTTAAGTGTTTGTGGATAATTAATCTGACTTTATAGTAGATAATAGTACAGTATTATAAAATTTCCTCTACTTCCGTACTGTTAATTTCTTTATAATGGTAGAACTATTACTATTTTGTTCCAATTTTATCGGACGGGTTTCGTTCTCGGATGATTTCGTTTTTAAATAGTTGCAGTCTTGAGCAGTATTAGTTGAGGCCACTGGCAAATATCCTAAAAAGAACCAGACGGATCACAAAGTTCACTTTTTCTTAGTAGACGCTTTTTTTACTTTACCCCTTCAAGGCGCAAGGACTTTTTTTCTGACACTCAATGAAATCGTCTGGTTTTAGCCAAGGGTTAATGACCAGTCGACAAACGCCTGAAAATGTCAATTAAAATAATTTTTTTCAGTGGATGAAAATGTTTTCGAATTTGATTCCTTTCTACTTGGACTTTTTTTTTTGTAAGTTCAGGTGAGCCAGCGTCCGGAGCTGAGTGGATAACCGTTCCCCTATAAGCGAAATGGGGACACTGAGGTCGGGAATTCGAGTCCAGCAATGATACTACGAATGATACTTCAGGAGTTATTCCCAATTTCCGGTTCTCGTAATTATTATGGCAGGTGATCACGTGATGCCCAAACCCACAGAATAAAAGTTAGCAAATATCGTAATTATTCTGATTTGTAATCGTAAATCTAACTTAAAAATTTTATATTAATTCAATTTGGCTTCCAAACGATTAACATTTTAGTCCGTTTCCTCTTTACTGATCCTGAGAGAGATTCCATGAATTGGGATTCTCTCTGCGAAAAAAAAGGGCATTACATTTTATATATATATATATAGATAGATAGATAGAGATTTTTATTCAGATAGTCCAAATTTGTTAATTCATAGCTATAATTTAAAGTAAATAATAATGGTTTTGGGTTGTTCAGCCTCTTTCGTAACAACAAAGCTCATATGACAGAGGGAACCTACACCTTTACGCGTTATCAGAATCATTCGTGGGTCATTACGTATGAACGTAGATAGTCACCCATCCAACAGACCCAACGTCATTTAGCTTTGCTGATGTAAGGGGAAGGGGTGTTGTGTCGTAGCTACGACGACGTAGTCCGTTAAGTAAATAAACCGCCTATTTCGAAAGGTGGTTCGTTGATACGAAAGACTGGGTATATCCAGTTAACCCTTTTGAGTCTTTGGTCTCGTAGAAAATATATTAACTTCAGTTCACACGTGATTTGCTTACGTGATTTGCATTTAAACTTGAAAGGTTTTCTCTTTTTATGCATTTAGTATTAACATTTTTAAATATTAATAGGCAGGCTTCAGTAGCCTCGTTAATTCGGTGTCATTCCTTTTTTCTTTATTCTCGCCACATTCGTATTCCAATTTCTTACGTGTCAGAATTTTGATATTCACTCAGTTTCATTTGAACCACCATCGGATGAAGGAAGTGGAAAAGAATTGAGACTTTCTTTCACTAACGAACTTATTCCAGAGAGAAGAACGGTGATTATTATTATTATTATTATTATTTATAAAATTATTGAATGTAATGTAATTTTAATTGGGAATTCAAAGAGAGAATTTATGCGAAGTTCAAGGAATGAAGAGTATAAATTTACAATTTAGAATCTAAATTAATAAAATGTGCACCGACAGACTTTGCTTCGTGAAATTATAATTTTAAAAGTTACGTTTCAATCGTACTTGAATGGTTTAATAAGATTAAAACATCTTTGTAAGATTTTCTGAAGAGTATGATCATTAGCAGCTCCTTTTTGGAGGAGCTGCGCACGATTCATTCGATTCTGGAAGTCTGACTGAATATTTTCAATGATTTTGCCATTACGTGGTCGCTCATGGACCCGCGTACTAACCAATATGCGTTGTTCAATCGTATGGTTGCTGCTATCACATTCCAAATAGGTTTGAAAGAAAAACGAAAATCAGTTAATATTTTACTGGGGTGACAAGACATTGTGAACACCCTGTATGTTACTTAAAAAAAACCGAGTATATGGAACTTAGATAATCTTAAGTACATAAATTGAAATGTTTATCATGAATTTGTTTCCATAACGTGAACCAAGAAATATTTAACATTTCTTCACGTTAACCTTTCGTGATACACGATTTGTGGGAGGAGAAATATTACGCGGCTTTGTCGTGAATAGCCGTGAGCCAAGAAAAGAGAGAAATATATATATTGGCTAATACCAAGTTCCGAGGGACGCCAGATTTCGCTGACCCGCCCATTTCGTACTTCGGGCCAATCAGGGTGACTCTTAATCCGGGTTAGGTTACACTAGGTTAGGTGGTCGTTCTAGGTTGGTTAGTTATTCCCTATGTCATCAACTTTAGGCCAGTAATGGGTAAAAAATAACCGGTGTCCTCGAAACTTAATATTTAACTGTTTAATTATACTATACACAATATGTACTCGCCTAAATATGCCCCCCCCCCAAATATCTACTTATAGGTATTACGTTTACTACACACAGGCGCTACGTCGTGGTCAACGTCGGGACACCGTTTCCCATTGATCAGCGAAGTTAAACGAAATTGGATCTGGGTTGTAGTTCGATGGAGGACCGTCTTCCGCGTCCAGATGATGTAGCGACCCGTGGTTCGGATCCCAACTAAAGCTCTACGTTCCCTCCGTCATATGGCCTTAGGTATTGTAAAGGAGGTTAACCAACTCCATCAAACTACACAGAACTGCAGAATCATATAGATAGATAGAGGGATAGATAGATAGATAGATAAATTTCATTATAGAAGTCAATAAATAATAACAGATTTATTGAATGAATATATTTAGAATCGTGTTGCTTTCTCTTCTCCATTATTTAAAGCTGACACACGTTTTGCCACTCCATTGATGAGCTTTGTCATTTGTTCTTGGGGACACTCATCGTGCTCTCTCTCTCTCTCTCTCTCTCTCTCTCTCTCTCTCTCTCTCTCTCTCTCTCTCTCTCACTATATATATACACAAGGTGCTTACTTTTCAAATTCAATGGTTGTTCGTTGCTATACTCGCGCCTGACATTGGCCATTGTTCTTAACTTTTAAACAGGTTTATCTTGATTCAAATATTTATTTTGCTCTCGCGACCGAATGAACAAAGCTTTATACTGTATACGTAGAATAATGTATAGTAGTATCCAATTTTTTTTTATCAGATTTTATTGTTTAAATTTTCGGAAAGCAGAAATCAAATTGTTTTTCTACAAATTATTATAATTATTCCGTTTTTGGTCACGGTTTCAGGCTTTCTTTTTCCACCGGATCTTAATGAAATTTGGTAGAAATGTTGCCACTATACTGATCTCTGGAATTTATCCAAACTAGCTGTTTCCCACCTTCTTCGACCATAGGTCACTGTATCAACTATTATTATTATTAATATTTCTTTAAAAATATTTGCTTTTCAACTGATCATAATATAAAATTTGGAAAAAATGTTCACAAAAAATGTTCTTTTGCAGCATTGTCATGACTGCCAAACCCCATAATTTTTAATCTCATGGCATCCCATCAAAGAAGGGAGAAGGGAAAGAGGGGTGAAGGGAGAGGGGTAAAAAGGGGAAAAAAGAAGAATGTTAACAGAGCACAACTTCAATCCCTGATAAGATTTTAATCCGTTAATAGATTTTTATTAAAAAAAAGAGAATAAAAACACACATATATATATATATATATACACAGGGTGGGCCGAAAGTCTGGATCCATAGGAAAATATTTATTTTAATACATAAATTACAACAAATGGTAAATACTTAAAATGAATATCAACTTTAACTCGTAAATGCGTATCCGTGATACTGTACAGTAGTTCGTACTCCAGTATAAATACTCAAATACTTTTTTTATTTCAGCCCAGAAATGGCTTCGAATCTAAAACAGAAGACCGGGTAGAACTCGTGCTCATGTACGCAAGACAGGGCGCTACACAGAGAAGTTGCTACCGAATTCAATAGAAATCATTCTGATAAGCATCCAGTAACACATGCGACTGTTGGCAAGTTGTTTAAACGTTTCAAAGAAACAGGAAGTGTACATGATCGACGGCGTTCTGGTCGTCCAAAAACTGCAACTGATGAAAATACCTCTGCAATGGTATGTGAAACTTTAACGAATAGTCCAGTAAAGTCAACAAGAAGATTATCAAATGAAACACGCACCTCGAGAACGTCAATTCGAAGAATTATTAAAAATCATAAATTCCATCCCTAAGTGTCTCGATGTCAGAGGCCGCCAATTTGAGCATTTGCTATAATTTGTTGTTCATACTGGAGTACGAACCACTGTACAGTATCACGGATACGCATTTACGAGTTAAAGTTGATATTCATTTTAAGTATTTACCATTTGTTGTAATTTATGTATTAAAATAAATATTTTCCTATGGATCCAGACTTTCGGCTCTGTATATACAGTACGTTAACGTATATACAGCCTTAGGTATTCGAGGTTGACGGGGGTTCTGGTTAGGTGGCAGCAACGGATTTCTCACTCTGGGGTAGCTGATACCGTGTATGGAATCGCAGTAGTTTCTTTTATACTACACTCCGATTTCTTCTTGTAGTGGATCGGAGGATTCTGTGAAAACTTACTAAATTATCTGACGGTTCCCCGATTCTTCTTGTAGCATTTTGGGAAATTATTTATTCTATTTTAAAACTAAGTTCTCTGGAGAAAGCAGGGTCCAAGGAGAAGACAGATATTCTTTTACTGTAGTTTACTGCTTCTAAAATATTACAGGTAATGCTTCAGCCTCTAGGTCAGATCAGAAATAATCAGAATGAGAATTTGGAAGATTACACGAGTTTTTATATGTTTAAAACTGGTGACCTCATTATTTAATGTTGATCTGTTTTGTTTTTTAATCTCAATAGGCTGATTTTTTTGCAAAAATATTTGAAGATAAAGGTAAATTTTGGCTGTAACATCATATTGACAGATAAGAAAGATACTTGAAGATGAAGTCATATTTTTCTTTTAAACAGCATATTGACAGATCTGATGTTATCCTGATTTGCCGAGTTAACTAAAAATGGAAAGTGAAATATGCATTTTATTAGGGATTAAAATTAAATATGCATATGAGCCAAAATTAAATGCTAAAAATTTAAAATTAAGTGTTAAGCAAGATATGACTTCATCTTTTACAACTAAGAGAGAATGTGTGTGTATATATATATATATATATATATATATATATATATATATATAAAAATAACGTAAAGAACGACGCTTGTATAGGAAAATATTCCGCGCAAGATGAGAACGAAACAAATGAAAAAATGAGGTAACCACCCTGGAATCGAACCCGGGATCTTCCGATTGCCGGTCAGATATGATAACCATTACACCACGGGCCTCACTCAATCAAATGCCGTAATTCCTCTACATACGCGCAGAAACCAATGCCCCAAGGGGGCACCTCCCGCATGCCGTACATTATATACATTTAAACTGCAAACACGCAGTATAATTAACGTAAAGAACGACGCTTGTATAGGAGAATATTCCGCGCAAGATCAGAGCGAGAGAACGAAACAAATGAAAAAATGAGGTAACCACCCGGGAATCGAACCCGGGATCTTCCGATCTGCGTTTCTGCGCGTATGTAGAGGAATTACGGCATTTGATTGAGTGAGGCCCGTGGTGTAATGGTTATCATATCTGACCGGCAATCGGAAGATCCCGGGTTCGATTCCCGGGTGGTTACCTCATTTTTTCATTTGTTTCGTTCTCTCGCTCTCATCTTGCGCGGAATATTCTCCTATACAAGCGTCGTTCTTTACGTTAATTATACTGCGTGTTTGCAGTTTAAATGTGTATATATATATATATATATATATATATATATATATAATAAAATTAATATTGCAGAATTTAACACGATTATATGATTAAGCTTAATCTAAAAAATTATTAGGTAATTTAAAAAAAAAATTAATCAGTTATTTAGCAAAAATTAAATAGAAAGAAAATAAATTTTTTTTCCCAAACTTGCATACAAAAATGAATGTACAGTAAGGATTATTCAGTTATAACTGTATATATATATATATATATATATATATATATATATATATATATATATATATATATATATATATATATACACACATATACACACAGTATATATCTCATAAGCTCGTAGTAGTTCCGTGCGTTGATCTCTTCACATGAAGGTCAAACTGGTGGTCTCTCTCTCTCTCTCTCTCTCATATATATATATATATATATATATATATATAATTCTTACATTCATTTTTGCATATAAAGTCCAAACTCGCGTGACACTAGCTGTATATAAAACGCAAGTTTGGGAAACAAAATTGAGTTTTTTTCTATTTAATTTTTGCAAATAACTAATGAATTATTTCTTTTTTAAATTATCTAACCATGTTTTAGATTAGCTTAATCATATCATCGTGTTAAATTCTGCAATATTATTTTCTTTTTATATACATTCTCTTAGTTGTAAAAGATGAAGACACACACACACACACACACACTATATATATATATATATTAGTGATGGGACGATACCTAAATTTCAATCGATGCCGATTCCGATGCCAATAAAATGTTCCGATGCCGATGCCGATTCCGATTCTCAGTATTTTTATAGATAAGAGTTTACTTGGTGCTCTTCGGAAAACTATACCTATGTAGTCCTATTTTATTTATTTGTAAGACTAACTATATGAAGTAATAGTATGGTAATATCACCATGTGATAACACGTTTAGACAAAGAGAATTGAGAAGTTAAAAGTTTATACGTAATAAGAAGTACTCAGGGTATAGACAAAAGGCGAAATTATTAGATTACATTAAAATAGAGACAGTAAAAGATTACAATATAATACACTTTTGCACACAGTTACCGAGTAGGACTGTTAGGAAGAGAAAGAAATTGCGATGCTTAAATATACGCTACGATTAATAATATAATTAATGCCTACTCAAAATGTAATATTTTACTACTTAATTCTAAAACGAATACATATAATGAATGAAATAAACTAAATGTCATAAAAATATAAAACAGTAATAGCACACAGTAAAATATAATTGCGACATGACTTATGAGTTGCACTGAAAATTCATGCTACTATGAAATTACATTTTAATGCTAGCGGTATAAAAATAGAGAATAATCAGGTACATTAAATTCTTTTCTATATTAAATGAATTCTAAGGATAAACGTAAACTAATTATTTACTTATATGGAATGCAGGGAACAATAAAATAAAAATATAACCTCCTTATACTAACGAACTCTACTTACATAGGCTATAATGAGTTATGAGCGGATCTAGGATCTAAAGTATGTTGTTTCTAAGTAGGCTGGACTAGGATTGATAGCTGCAGTCACGCTGCTATAGTTTTGTCTCATTGGTATTGCATCATGTATTAAAACATGGAATAGTTGCTTTCATTGGTTAGATCTGACGTTGCCATGTATTGCAAGATGAAATAATTAAATACTAAAAATTAAAATCTTCTTTTGAATTGAATAAATTGCTATAAATAAAAATACTAAATTTAAGTCTTGAATATTAAATATCAGAATATCAGTAATCAAATTGCAAATGAAAATTAAATTTGTGCTCTGAAAAGAAAAAGATAATTTAATTAATAATTAGTTCATTTTTGTCACTAAATGACAAAGAATCGTTGTAAGAATCGAAAGTCGTAACCAAATTCTTACGATTCCGATGCCGATGCCGATTCCTGAAAAACACTCGATTCTTCCGATTCTCGATTCCGATTCCGATTAATCGTCCCATCACTAATATATATATATATATATATCTGTCTGTATATGACGCCCTTCATCTTAACGATGTACTTGAAATCACGTGTGTGTGTGTGTGTGTGTGTGTGTGTGTGTGTGTGTGTGTGTGCTTATACTCCTTTCCCAAATTTAAAATAGTATGGTGACATATATGTATATACAGGGTGTTTCATAACATGTGGGACGCACTTTCAGGATGGATTCAGGACCTGAAAACAATTAAAAAAGTTTATATAAACATATGCCCGAAATCGCTTTGTTTCCGAGTTACAGCCCGTTATGTGTTCCAGCAAGTATCCGCCTTACCTTTAGAGGAAGTGCTCAAAGTGACCGTCTTGCGCTTGAACACACGCCTGAACACACGCCTGAACACACGCCTGAACACACGCCTGAACACACGCCTGAACACACGCCTGAACACACGCCTGAACACACGCCTGAACACGCCTCGTCATAGACTGCCTGATGCGTTCAAACATTCCAGGTATTACTCGGATTTTCTGGCATCCTTATTCTACAAGTTGGCGAAGCATTTCAACGTTGTCAATGGGTGTCACGTAAACGATGGATTTCAGATGACCCCACAAGTAAAAATCGAGTGGATTCAGGTCCCGGGAGCGAGCAGGCCACGCAATGGGTCCTCCACGGCCTATCTATTTATCAGGGAAATGGTCATCCAAATAGTTTCTGGCTACTCGACTTAAATGAGGCGGAGCGTCGTCATGCATAAACCACATACAACGTCAGACACCAAGAGGAACTTCATCTAGTAAGTCGCTTAAATCATTCCTTAAAAAATTGGAATAGGATTCTCCTGTTAATCTTCCAGGCAAAACAAAAGGACCGATTAAGTTGTCGGCAATAAGTCCTGCCCATACATTGATACTAAATTATTGTTGGTGCCTTGACTGAATGATGGCATGCGGATTCTCTTCGGCCCAGTGATGAGTGTTGTGAAAATTGATCACGCCATTTCTTGTGAAGGCAGCCTCATCAGAAAATAATACGGATGATAGAAAAAGAGGATCGCGAGCACACTGTTGAAGGAACCAAGTACAAAAAGCCTTTCGTGGTGGGAAATCAGCTTCAGCAAGGCCTTGTACTCTCTGAATGTAATATGGATAAAGCTGTTGTTCCCGTAAAATTCTCCACACAGTTGTGTATCTTACACCTGCTGCTGCTGCTATCCTTTGGGTGCTGATACTAGGATGTTCCTCCACCCGATTCAGGACCCGCTCCTCCAACTCAACAGTTCTGGCGCTGATTGGTCTACCACCATCTGAAACTCGCTTGTTGAATAATCCTGTATCACCAAAACTATTCTCTGAAAGTCTATTCTCTGAAAGTCTATTCTCTGAAAGTCTATTCTCTGAAAGTCTATTCTCTGAAAGTCTATTCTCTGAAAGGTCTTATCTGGCAGACGGCCATTCGGAAACCTTTCCGCATATAGACGTCTTGCTGCGGTCGCCTTACACTCAGCAAGTCCATACATGAGATCCATGTCTGCCATTTCTCTGTATGAATAAGCCTCCATTCTCCTTCAAATGCACACTATCACTGAATAGCACAAAAACTTTTAAGGTTTTTTTTTTCATTGGACTGCACTTATTCACGGTAAGAAGTTACGAATACGAACAGTGAAACACCGCGATGCACCTCCGACTGACTGATGGCTCTACACACAACTATATTGAAACATGTCATAGAGTGTACGAAACATTACAATCGGCAAGGCCATACATGAAATAAGTCTCGTACACACTCACAAACATTGTCGGCAAGCAGTGTTTGCAAACAGTTTGCGGAGAGAATTGCTGGAACACAAAACGGGCTGTAACTCGGAAACAAAGCGATTTCGGGCATGTTTATATAAGCTTTTTTCATTGTTTTCAGGTCCTAAATCCATCCTGAAAGTGTATCCCACATGTTATGAAACACCTTGTATATGTATGGTGGCGTATATGTACACGTATATGTATATATATGTATGGTGGCATATATGTAGACTAGCGATGGCTGCCTCTGATATTGCGTGCAATACTTTTGCAAAGTGATACTCTGTAAATTCTGAAGATGTAGTGAATACTCGGTCCGTCCTTTCACGCGTCAATTGAAGTTTTTAAATCGGCCTTAGTTCACGCAAGGTTGACGATTAGGATATTCGAGTGCTTTATGGTTATTCTAGGAAGAGTGTCAGAGGAATTCTTAATGCTAAAGATGTCTTGGAGAATGTGTCGAATTTAAGCTACGACAAAGAATACAGCTACAGCTACAGCTACAGCGAAGTGAAGAACCAGACATTCGGTGAAGAAAAACAAAGATTCCCGATTATGAAACTCGTTGACGAATGGTACGACAAAACTTATTACGTTATGTTAGACATCACCGATTACACACACAACGTTTACCACGATGAGGTGGCTAGTGAGGTCATGGCTAAAGACCTGTGCACCTTTTCAATAAACGTTAGTGACGAGTACCTTTTGTCTCCCAAAGTGGAACGGTGTAAGCACGCCTATTTCTTGAATAGGGTCCCTCAATGTTAATTGATTTACTATCGAATTACTTAACATATTAATTCATTTTGTGTGTGCGCTTTTCCTCGCACCCGAAACTGCGTTTTCATGTTGATGCATATCCCTACATGTTTCGTCCAGTGCTGCCGAGTCGTCAAGTCACCAACAAGGGGCGCCTCGATCCTAAGACGCACGACTCGCCACCAGGGCAGCGTCACGAACTGAAGCAAGCAGCCCACTTCACACCAGCATCTGAGCTTGGAGCGTCGTGACGTACTCTCCAGAAGCCTCCTCGCTCCCTCACCAATTAACAAAAATAATACTAAATTACCTTAAGGCTCTGTATATCGAGTATAGCATGCACCCATACTTTAAACGGGGTATTATATCTAAAAAGAATTGGATGTACTATACAAAGCAATGAGTGTAATTATATCCACCATTAATTGAGTTTACTATACTAATAAAAAAATAATGTCTTGACATGTTAAGAAATATTGTATGCAACTATGTTTTTATTTACTCTTCATTCATTTTTAAATTATGTCTAAGTATGCTATGCTTTCTTCTTAAACACCGCTGTGTGTGTGTGTGTGTGTGTGTGTGGAACTGGCCAGCAAGGTTGGCTTGTGGGCGCAGTCGCGTCCGGCGGTAACAAATACACAGAATAAATGCAAAAAACTTCTTTTCTACGTGAAGGTCAAATTATGATGATAAAAACCCACTCTAATAGACAGAGTTTATTTCCACAAGTTTCGATGCCCACTGGCATCCTCTTCGGGTGGATACAGAAAAACGAATTCGTTTTTCTGTATCCATCCGAAGAGGATGCCAGTGGGCATCGAAACTGTTGTGGAAATTAACTGTGTATTAGAGTGGGTTTTTATTATCATAAAAACACAGAAGTGCCCGTTCTCATTTAATGGCATGTATTTTTTCTTATTATTATCAGAAAGAACACACTACATCCATACTGGTTTACACAATGTTGGGATTAACGTTTAATTTTTGTAGTTTAATTACAGTATTCTTATCTGAATATGCCGTTAGGAAGCATGACAGCTTTTCAGGCAAAAATCTTTGAGATTCATTTCTAATTTTACATAGGAAAATGTTACATATAAATAGAATTTGTAGAAAATAAAATAATGTTACATTTAGTTAACTCTGTCATTACAAATGAAAATTTAAATAATCTTTAGAATAATAGAAAATGATGATAGAAGTAATAATAAAGAAAAATGGTGAACAATATAAATCATGATACAATCATGAAGTTACAAAGATAGAGAGATGAGTGAGGCATATTATAACTATGGCGTAATATACTGGAAACTTTTAACATCTAACTTATATGGTTTATGATTGCACCAATTTAAAATTGTGAATTTTGCATATATAAAAGGTGACTTTCAGTATATATCTATCTATCTATCTCTATATCTATCACCTTTTATATATGCCCGCACGTAAAATGTCTAAACGGTATTCACACTCGCGCCACACATTGGGCGCATGTTGTTCGTGAAACTCTCGACGCAACATTTCCAAATCGATGGATTGGCAGGGACGGGCCAATCCCATGGCCCCCAAGATCACCAGACATTACCCCGCTGGATTTCTTTCTCTGGGGTCATGTTAAAGATTTGGTTTATGCAACAGTTGTTCCAGATATCAGGACATTGCGAGAACGCATTATGGATGCAATTGCAACAGTTAACCCACAAATGTTGAAAAAATTTATACAGTATAATAACCACAAAAATAATTAAATTCCAGTTATTTTTTTAGTTTTTACTGAGAAAGTACTTATTATTCTTAAAATGCTGTATTTTTCTTAAAAACCTAATTATTTCTCTTAAAATGCTGTAATTGATTTATTTCCTTCAATAAAAGAAAATAAACTAAAAAGGGCGTTATTTTTGCCGCACCCGTATATATATATATATATATATATATGAATAGAAACGACATAAGTATTAAGGAACGTTTCTGCACACGAGGAGGAGAGATAACGAAATAATGAAAAATGAGGCGAACCGCCTGGGAATCGAACCCAGGGCCTTCCAATTGCCGGTCGGACGCTCTACCATTATGCTACGGACCTCACTCAATCACAAATCGAAATTCTCCCAAATAGGGCAGAAACCAATGCCCTCAGAGAGCACCCTCGCAAATCGTGAATATGCGCAAATAACTGCAATGACCGCGCAGTATATAAATGAATAGAAACGACATAAGTATTAAGGAACGTTTCTGCACACGAGGAGGAGAGATAACGAAATAATGAAAAATGAGGCGAACCGCCTGGGAATCGAACCCAGGGCCTTCCAATTGCCGGTCGACGCTCTACCATTATGCTACGGACCTCACTCAATCACAAATCGAAATTCTCCCAAATAGGGCAGAAACCAATGCCCTCAGAGAGCACCCTCGCAAATCGTGAATATGCGCAAATAACTGCAATGACCGCGCAGTATATAAATGAATAGAAACGACATAAGTATTAAGGAACGTTTCTGCACACGAGGAGGAGAGATAACGAAATAATGAAAAATGAGGCGAACCGCCTGGGAATCGAACCCAGGGCCTTCCAATTGCCGGTCGGACGCTCTACCATTATGCTACGGACCTCACTCAATCACAAATCGAAATTCTCCCAAATAGGGCAGAAACCAATGCCCTCAGAGAGCACCCTCGCAAATCGTGAATATGCGCAAATAACTGCAATGACCGCGCAGTATATAAATGAATAGAAACGACATAAGTATTAAGGAACGTTTCTGCACACGAGGAGGAGAGATAACGAAATAATGAAAAATGAGGCGAACCGCCTGGGAATCGAACCCAGGGCCTTCCAATTGCCGGTCGGACGCTCTACCATTATGCTACGGACCTCACTCAATCACAAATCGAAATTCTCCCAAATAGGGCAGAAACCAATGCCCTCAGAGAGCACCCTCGCAAATCGTGAATATGCGCAAATAACTGCAATGACCGCGCAGTATATAAATGAATAGAAACGACATAAGTATTAAGGAACGTTCGCCTCATTTTTCATTATTTCGTTATCTCTCCTCCTCGTGTGCAGAAACGTTCCTTAATACTTATGTCGTTTCTATTCATTTATATACTGCGCGGTCATTGCAGTTATTGCGCATATTCACGATTTGCGAGGGTGCTCTCTGAGGGCATTGGTTCTGCCCTATTTGGGAGAATTTCGATTTGTGATTGAGTGAGGTCCGTAGCATAATGGTAGAGCGTCCGACCGGCAATTGGAAGGCCCTGGGTTCGATTCCCAGGCGGTTCGCCTCATTTTCATTATTTCGTTATCTCTCCTCCTCGTGTGCAGAAACGTTCCTTAATACTTATGTCGTTTCTATTCATTTATATACTGCGCGGTCATTGCAGTTATTTGCGCATATTCACGATTTGCGAGGGTGCTCTCTGAGGGCATTGGTTTCTGCCCTATTTGGGAGAATTTCGATTTGTGATTGAGTGAGGTCCGTAGCATAATGGTAGAGCGTCCGACCGGCAATTGGAAGGCCCTGGGTTCGATTCCCAGGCGGTTCGCCTCATTTTTCATTATTTCGTTATCTCTCCTCCTCGTGTGCAGAAACGTTCCTTAATACTTATGTCGTTCTATTCATTTATATACTGCGCGGTCATTGCAGTTATTTGCGCATATTCACGATTTGCGAGGGTGCTCTCTGAGGGCATTGGTTTCTGCCCTATTTGGGAGAATTTCGATTTGTGATTGAGTGAGGTCCGTAGCATAATGGTAGAGCGTCCGACCGGCAATTGGAAGGCCCTGGGTTCGATTCCCAGGCGGTTCGCCTCATTTTCATTATTTCGTTATCTCTCCTCCTCGTGTGCAGAAACGTTCCTTAATACTTATGTCGTTTCTATTCATTTTATACTGCGCGGTCATTGCAGTTATTTGCGCATATTCACGATTTGCGAGGGTGCTCTCTGAGGGCATTGGTTTCTGCCCTATTTGGGAGAATTTCGATTTGTGATTGAGTGAGGTCCGTAGCATAATGGTAGAGCGTCCGACCGGCAATTGGAAGGCCCTGGGT
The DNA here is from genome assembly GCA_023014485.1 of Bathynomus jamesi. NCBI lineage: Eukaryota > Metazoa > Arthropoda > Malacostraca > Isopoda > Cirolanidae > Bathynomus > Bathynomus jamesi. The sequence continues at coordinate 355,890 of JAJOZX010001178.1, forward strand.
TCGATTCCCAGGCGGTTCGCCTCATTTTTCATTATTTCGTTATCTCTCCTCCTCGTGGCAGAAACGTTCCTTAATACTTATGTCGTTTCTATTCATTTATATACTGCGCGGTCATTGCAGTATTTGCGCATATTCACGATTTGCGAGGGTGCTCTCTGAGGGCATTGGTTTCTGCCCTATTTGGGAGAATTTCGATTTGTGATTGAGTGAGGTCCGTAGCATAATGGTAGAGCGTCCGACCGGCAATTGGAAGGCCCTGGGTTCGATCCCAGGCGGTTCGCCTCATTTTTCATTATTTCGTTATCTCTCCTCCTCGTGTGCAGAAACGTTCCTTAATACTTATGTCGTTTCATTTCATTATATACTGCGCGGTCATTGCAGTTATTTGCGCATATTCACGATTTGCGAGGGTGCTCTCTGAGGGCATTGGTTTCTGCCCTATTTGGGAGAATTTCGATTGTGATTGAGTGAGGTCCGTAGCATAATGGTAGAGCGTCCGACCGGCAATTGGAAGGCCCTGGGTTCGATTCCCAGGCGGTTCGCCTCATTTTTCATTATTTCGTTATCTCTCCTCCTCGTGTGCAGAAACGTTCCTAATACTTATGTCGTTTCTATTCATTTATATACTGCGCGGTCATTGCAGTTATTTGCGCATATTCACGATTTGCGAGGGTGCTCTCTGAGGGCATTGTTTCTGCCCTATTTGGGAGAATTTCGATTTGTGATTGAGTGAGGTCCGTAGCATAATGGTAGAGCGTCCGACCGGCAATTGGAAGGCCCTGGGTTCGATTCCCAGGCGGTTCGCCTCATTTTTCATTATTTCGTATCTCTCCTCCTCGTGTGCAGAAACGTTCCTTAATACTTATGTCGTTTCTATTCATTTATATACTGCGCGGTCATTGCAGTTATTTGCATATATATATTATATATATTTTTTTTTTTTTTTTTTTTTTTTTTTTTTTTTTTGCATAATCGTGCAATGTGAGACTCTAAAACTTTGTGAAGACTTAACTATACTGTACTGAACTACTCCCGGTTGACAAGGCTAATTTATAAGGTATTTTTCAATACATATGTTATATTTCATATAATCATGGGAGTTGTTACCGCACCCCAAATTTTTATTGCTCTGCTGGAATTTCCAAACACGCAAGGTATACTTTGGAGTTATGAGCAGTGGTGTAGTGCTAAATAAAGAAGTGAGGGAACGCATTTTGAAAGTGTTACTCAGATGCGGGGGGACAATGGCGAGCGCGGCGAGCCCATACAGCTGGGGGTCCGGGGGCACTGTAAGCCCCCCGGGAATTCTTTTGAAATCTGACCAATTTCAGGGATATTTTGAGGTCATATGCACTGGATATTAGGATATATTCCAAGGTTGAAGATGCAGTATTTCCAGTGTCATTAGATATACGACATCCAGTACGATCAATAAAAATAGCTAACAACTGGAATGATTAACTAAAAAAAAGTTAACAACTGGTACGCCGTGGTGACTGTTTCACCATATCTTTATAGGCTAGCATTGCCTCAGTCGAAGCTAAAAGAAATGAAACAGTTAATGATTTTTTCTCATATTTCTTCTAGGGGTGGGAATTAAAATTTCATGACGTTAGAGATTTGTAAGTTCGGATTTATTTGAAATAGTGAGGGAACGCCGTTCCGTCTACCAAAAAAAGTAAGGGAACGCCGTTCCCACGCGTTCCCACGCGTTCCCACAGCACTACACCACTGGTTATGAGTGTACTTTGATGATGCGTATACACTTATCACTCTGGTGTGATATTTCTTTACAAACATCTAAAAACGACACTAGATAATTTATCAGCAATGAATTAGTGATAATTCATTTATAACAGTGAAATTAGTTATTGCATATATTTTTTTTTGTATACAATATTTAAAATTAAGTTGTAACTACAAGACGATTAGAAACGTAAAATATAACATTATAGTTAAAATTATCTGTCGAACAAAGTCTGTTTTCAGTTCCATTTACTATAACAAAAGTATTTTGCAAGACAGCATCCTTTCTATACCAACCTACAAAGGGCGTAAACGAATTGATATAATATTTAAATGGTATTAAATTGTAGTGTATTCGATAATGATTGATAATAATGATAAGTTTTACTGGCAGGATGTATCATAAATCCCATAACATACAGTATATAAGTAACAAAACTTAAGATTCTAAGCAAACACGAATTTTTTTTTTAAATTTTCAGTGTCATACTTCAAACTCGTTTTCTCTTTTCTTTTAGGGGAAACTATATTTTTTTTAGAAACTTCCAAAGAGTTTTCATATTGAATACAAATGATGTAGAGGCGGTATGGACAAGCATTTTAAAAGAGTTTCACTATTCGGCTGAATATGATTTATAACTTATGGTTTTTATATTTATTAAATATTATTTCAAATGACGTTATTCCTTGTAAGTATCTTTTACAATCCTGCATAATGTGCGGAACTAATTTTAATTAATAGTTAACAAAGATATGTGTAAATATTAATTCTAATTAATAATTAAACATATCATAATTATTTTTAAATAACCTTTGTCTTTGTTCGCTACTTAAAAAAAAAAATTACAATTGAAAATTGTTATATAACTGGAACTTTTGAGAGATTTATAAGTTTACACTGTGTGTGTGTGTGTGTGTGTGTGTGTGTGTGTGTGTGTGTGTTTCTAAATCGGTTCATTATCAGTCGCCAAATGATGAGGTTTCTTTAAATTTATAAGTACAGTCCCGTAGCGAGGACTTCCCAAGGGGGTGTCGAATGTCGAAACTAGAAAGGCGGACCTTTTGGTGCAACGACCTAGTCACTGCGGAGGGGGTTCAGCGTAAAGTTTAGAGCAGTTTGTGACATTTAAAAAAAAATGCAAATTTTATATATATTATATATATATATATATATATATAATATATATATATATATATATATATATATTATAATATATATTATAATATCACATCATAAATTATAACTATGGTTACAAAAGTGGACTTTCCTGTCGAGGGGTGGGGTCGTTCGATCCATCCCCTGGCTACGGGACTGAAGTATAGTTAGTTTTACATATTAACGATATATTAGGGGCCATTCAAAAAAACACATGGTCCTATTTGACCACCAAGGGCCACATGGGGAGGGGGGGGGGGGTCTTGACGTTTAACCACGTGACCAATACTAAGCATTAAAATATCCTGTTTATCCTCTTTTATCCTGGTCCCAGAGGACCAAAGAGTACAGCCTTGGGAAGAAATATAAATTGTATGCTCCAATTAATATGTATGCATCCAGTATGTTAGTATGTATCCAATATGTATTCTCCAATAAATAATTTTTTGAACATTCAAAATTACATTTTTTAGTCAAGATATTATTTTGAATTAAACTTTTAAAGAAACAAACAATTAATAGTTTATTTATAAGATATGCCTTTCAATTGTTCATTTACCTCATTACCTCTCGATAATATAAGAAATCAAATATGGCACCTTACATTTTACATAAGACCACAAGCGGCGGAACGGGTTTGAAAACCACCCGAAAAAGGACCACGTGGTTTTTGAATGACCCCTTCCTGGTAAAGTTGCGTATAACTAAGTCATTTATTGTATTAACCCTTTAAGGACTGAAGATGCCAATTGGTAACGTTTCAAATACACGCATTCATAATTTAACCCTACAAAAAATTCAGGGCTTAAAAGGGTTAAAAGTAGAAGAAGAAACGCTTGATTTTTTGTCATGTTTCGACTATGGTTGTTAATAAAAAGTATCAAACGAAAGGTTAACACTAAATCGATAATTTAACTGCCGTTTCATTTGTCTGAATAGAAAATAATAAATATTTAAATTTGAATGAGCGAGAAACTACTCTTAAGATACTCTATGTGCAAACCCGCGAGTTCCAATTTAAAATTTAATAATTTTAATGTTATTTGGAGCAATGTTTTTGTATTTTAGACACGTTAGAATTGTGAAAACCAAGTTTCACTTATATATATATATCGTAAAGAACGACGCTTGTATAGGAGATATTCCGCGCAAGACGAGAAAGAGAAAACAACAAATGAAAAAATGAAGTACCACCTGGGAATCGAACCCGGATCTTCCGATTGCCGGTCAGACGCGATAACCACTACACCATGGACTTCACTCTTCCAAATGCCGTAATTCCTCTACATACTCGCAGAAACCAATGCCCCAAGGGGCACCTCCCGCATGCCGTAACATTATATACATTCAACTGCAAAGAACACGCAGTATAAATAACGTAAAGAACGACGCTTGTATAGGAGATATTCCGCGCAAGACGAGAAAGAGAAAACAACAAATGAAAAAATGAAGTACCACCTGGGAATCGAACCCGGGATCTTCCGGGTTCGATTCCCAGGTGGTACTTCATTTTTTCATTTGTTGTTTTCTCTTTCTCGTCTTGCGCGGAATATCTCCTATACAAGCGTCGTTCTTTACGTTATTTATACTGCGTGTTCTTTGCAGTTGAATGTATATAATGTTACGGCATGCGGGAGGTGCCCCCTTGGGGCATTGGTTTCTGCGAGTATGTAGAGGAATTACGGCATTTGGAAGAGTGAAGTCCATGGTGTAGTGGTTATCGCGTCTGACCGGCAATCGGAAGATCCCGGGTTCGATTCCCAGGTGGTACTTCATTTTTTCATTTGTTGTTTTCTCTTTCTCGTCTTGCGCGGAATATCTCCTATACAAGCGTCGTTCTTTACGTTATTTATACTGCGTGTTCTTTGCAGTTGAATGTATGTATATATATATATATATATATATGCACTAGAATCACAAAAAACACGTGACCTTATTAATAAGCAAACAACCACAAGGAAAAGGAAACACAAAGTCCGAGCGCTTTCGTGATAATGTGAATATATCACGAAAGCGCTCGGACTTTGTGTTTCCTTTTCCTTGTGGTTGTTTGCTTATATATATATATATATATATATATATATATGGGATGAATTTCACAATAAAACACGCGAAATGAATGAATGCTGCAAACCCACAAGGAAAAAGAAAAACGATTCCAAGGCCTTTCGTGTATTCAAAGCTACACCTCGTCAGGGAACCCTGACGAGGTGTAGCTTTGAATACACGAAAGGCCTTGGAATCGTTTTTCTTTTTCCTTGTGGGTTTGCAGCATATATATATATATATATATATATATATATAGTATTCTTTTAATTCTTTTTATACGTTACAGGGATTAAAATATGTCTGTCCAATTAAGCTTCTTTCAAATGTGGTGTTTTATTACATGGTTATGAGTAATTAATCAATATTGAAAGAAATTGTATTTAATGGTGACATCACGTTTTTATTAAAATAATTGCTTATCTTCACAGAAATATTGATATTATTGGTTAGAATGTTTTTCTGTTATTTGTATTTATACATTTCATCCCATTTTCCTTCAAAAATGTAATTTGACTCGTGAAACCTGCACCTGAACATTGTTTGATAACATTGTGCCCTTCTCTTACCGATATCTCTGTATAATGGCTCTTGCAAAGGAAATATCATACGAAAATAGACTCAATATTAATTAATACCTTCTTGATGAAGAACTACAGAGACAAATAGCCAATAAAGTGGGAGTTTCATTCTCCACGGTAAGCAAAACTCTCTCTCGTCATTCGCAAAATGGGGGTGTAATGAACAAAATAAGCCAACGGCGGAAAAGGAAGACCTCGGAAAAAGAAGACAAATACATGATTTTATTGAGCAAATGCGACAGAAAGAATATTAGCGTTCGAATAGCTGCTGAAGTGAATGCGTCACGCAACAGCAGCATTTCTACTTCAACAGCGAATAGATGTTCGAAGGAGGTTGGTTTAATGGGTCGGGTTGTTACTAGAAAGCCGCTTTTGCCAGTCTTGGAGCGACCATTTTTGTGATTTTATGTCAATTTCAAACGTTTGGCTCTATTTCTTCGTCGCAAAAGCGGCGTTTTGGTAACAACCCGGCCCATTAAACTAACCTCCCTCAAACGTCTCTTCGATGTTAAAGTAGAAGTGCTGCTATTGCGTGATGCATTGACTTCAGCAGTTATTCAAACGCTAATATTCTTTCTGTTGCATTTGCTCAATAAAATCATGTATTTGTCTTCTTTTTCCGAGATCTTCCTTTTTCTCCGTCGGCTTACTTTGTTCATTACACTCCCATTTCGAATAACGAGAGAGGGTTTTGCTCACCGTGGAGAATGAAACTCCCACTTTATTGGCTTTGTCTCTGTAGTTCTTCATCAAGAAGGTATTAATTAATATTGAGTCTATTTTCGTATGACCGTTCGTTTGGAAAAATTAAACAAATATTTAACTCTAACCTATAATGTGAAACATCAATGAATTTGAGGAAAATAAAAAAAAAGTAAAAATGCAAAAGTTTTCCTACATTTACTTACAAAATTATTTAATATTGTGTGTGTGTGTCCATTTTTTGCTTGAATGACTTCAGTGATTTGTTTTAAATTTTTTCTACAAGATTTCAACATCTCTCGGTAGAAATTTTAGCCCATTCTTCTAAAGAAAATTGTTGCAATTCATTAAGTTCGAAGGGTTTCTCTTGTGAAAAACTTCAAATCAAACCACAAATTCTCGATTAAATTAAGATCTGAACTTTGATTGGGCCACTCGAGAAGATTGAAATTCTTTAGATGAAGCCGTTTCATGGTGCTCTTACTTTTATGTTTTGGTTCATTATCTCGTTGCAGTACCTAATTACGCGTGTCCGGTATTTTCGCCGTAAACATTTTCGCCGTAGGAAAATTCGCCGTAGGATTTTTCGCCGAAAACATTTTCGCCGCAAAGAAATTCGCCGTAAGAATAAAAAGAGCAGATTAAAAAAATAAGATTTAAAGGCAATTAAAAATAGTTTATTGATACGTTAAAAGCAAAGAAATAGGAAAAACATAAAACAATATTTTTAAATTAAAAAAGTGTGCAAGTTCATAGCTATGGTGCGCAAAAAATGCAGTTTTTGCTCTGGATTGTACCTTAGTACTTGATTATGAAGTCGCGTACTAATTTTTTTTATACGCTTTTTTTCTGGTTGGTTCATCTCCTCGTTCGACGTCGCACTTCTTCTTTTTCGCTAACATATCTTCCTTCATTAAAATATGAGTTTCCAAATACTGGGATGCATATTAATAACAGAGCTTTGTATTGCGTTGTGAAAGCCTTCTACACTGTTGTTCGTTCGCAGCATACCATTACACGTTCTTTCGTAGACATTCCACAGTTCAATAGGAAATGTGGGTTCCATTCTGCGTTTTCGCGGGCCTCGGCCTCTTTCTCCTCCAATATAGGGGGTTTCAAAATAAGATACCAACTCTTGGGGGCAAATCATCATCATCTGTTAGCTCGATAAATCCGTCAATAACGTCGCTAACGAAGAAATGCTAGCGCTGTGAAGCACTTAATTTTTGTGTTAAATTCAGTTTGATAGCGCAACTTTTGTCCGATATCAATGACTTTGCGGTAAATATTTTTTGCCATGTGAAATAAACATCCGGTTAATATTTCCAAATGCAACTATAACCGGCGGTTATAGTTGCATTTGGAAATACGTTGGAGAATGCGCTGATACTTGCTTTCTCAAAGTCGATCATCAAGGTTTCGGGAGTTAATGATGAACGTAAGCCCTTTAAAATATGAAAAAGTCTGCTGTAAGTCTCTTCAGATTTCCCCGGAAGTAAAGCAAATAGACGAGGAATGCTACTATTTCTCATTACTATGTGCAACGTATATAACTGGTAGTATATATCTGGACTACATTTAAATGTTCCATCACATGCCCAATCCTTATGATTCACCAAATCGTCTATGTAAACCAGATTCTGTGCCAAACACTAAAATTCTGTCAGCATCATGTTCTCCGCTATCAAATAATAAATTTTTTTCACCATTTTCATGAAATTTGTACTCATCAGGAATTACATAACCACTTCTTGCTTTAGGGATGGGGGGAGCTTGTTTATTTTTTTGCCTCCAACTTCTAATATTGCGTGATAAATTTGGCAAAGAGGGCATTAGGGAATAAGCTGTGCTATCTAAATTGGCAGAAGCATCGGCAATTAAAGATCTCGTAGAGAGTTGTGAATTAGTAGCCGCTGATTTTATATTTGCAATAGCTTGGCAAACTAATTTCTGACCAGCACGACTACTCTTTACTGTATAGGCCATTATAAGGGCTTAGATTTGCATAATTTAAAAATAAGAGTAACGGGAGAACTTCCACCAAAAAGACTTACAATCAGACTGCGAACTAAACTGAAAAGCTAAAATAAATTAATTCTGACGAAGGTGGTTGGATTTTTCATTTATTGGTGCTTGTTTTTCATATTTTTTCGTTTTTTTTTATTCTTACGGCGAAAATGCCTTACGGCGAATTTCTTTGCGGCGAAAATGTTTTCGGCGAAAAATCCTACGGCGAATTTTCCTACGGCGAAAATGTTTACGGCGAAAATACCTAGAACCCTAATTACGATCCATTCGAAACTCTCGAATTGAAAGCAATACATTTTCTCCTAAAATTTCCTGATATTTCTTCGAATTGAAAATGCCATTGGTGACAACAAGCTTTCCTTGACCAGAACCACTAAGGCATCTCCAAAGAAGCAAACTACCACCACCATGTTTAACCGTGGGAAGGATGTTTTCTTTCTTTTTTTCCTCGAATGCATTATTTGATTTTCGTCAAACATACCGTTGCTCGTTGTTCCAGAATAATTCAATTTTGTTTTCCTCTGTCTGGAGAATGTTCTTCCAAAATGCAAATCCATCATTTTGATGATCCTTGGCGTACTTTAAACGATCTTCTTGATGCCCTTTCCATAGCAGAGGTTTTCTTCGTGCAATTATGCTACACACACACACACACACACACACACACCATTCTTTCTCAATGTACGACATACAGTAAAGAGATCGATATCGATCTTAGTGTTAATGTTTGACAAATATCACCTACAGTCACTCGGATTCTCAGCAGCCATTCTTTCAATCCGTCTAGCTGTACGTTCTGAAATCTTACAAGGTCATCCACACTTTGGTAGAGTTTTGATTGCTCTAAAGCCTTTCCATTTCTTTATAACTGCAGCAACTGTCGTAAGTGGAGTTCGAAGTTGTTCTTCTATCCTCCTATAACTCTTACGCTTATTGTGCAGCAGTAACAGGTCTCTTAAGATCTGTAGATAGCTCTTTACCACGACGACCCATGGCTTACTAATGGCTTGTACACTCAATATACAGTCATCCGTCTTCCATGAAGATTCACAGAGAAAATTCTAGAATTCAGAATTGTCAACAGTCCCTAATCAATACACAGCCAACTATTGATAAAAAATTTAAATTCTTAAAGCGTAAGATGCAGGTGGACACACACAGTATTAAAAAAATTATAAATAAATGTAGGAAAACTTTTGCATTTTAACTTTTTTTCTTATTTTCCTCAAATTATTTAATGTTTTACATTATATGTTAGAGGTGAACTAATTTTTTTTTTTTTTTTTTGTTAAATTTTTTCAAACGACCGGTAACCTTTTTATGATATCCTATGCATGGTACAAAAGATAAGAACGAATATAACTGAAATATTTCTCTGTACTTATGAACGCCACTGTATTATCTATTATCCGTGGACTAGGATTCTTATATTTGGCCATATGATTACGGTACAGGCGGCTAAGTGAGCTAGCAGTATGGTTGCATTTGTGCCGAGGAGATAATGGGGGAAGAGGGGAAAGGAGGGAGGGGGGAAAAAGAGGGAGAAAAGGGGAAGAAAAAGTGTTAGGAGGGCAAAATTTTAATCCTTGACAAGATTTTAATCCGTTAATGGCTTTTGATTAAGAAAAAAGATAAGAAAAGAATAAATAAAAAATCTATATATTAATATGTCACTACGAATTTTAGCGGCCACCATTTTAAAAGATAAAAAATAATTCAAAATATATATAAGGTTTAGAGGCCACTTGATATAATACAGCATGCTGACCCAGTGTTACTATCAGTATAGAGTATAGTTACCAAACCTAACCAGAGAGCGCAACCACAACAAAAATAACAACCCTAACCTAACGTAACACAACCTAACGCGCACAACTTCGACAGGACACTGACCTTTAGGACCATCTTTAAAAACCTTTTACATAATATACTTCTTAAGATGAAGTGAATACAAGTTAATCTTCTTTTAACGCTTAATTCTAGGATTGCTACTGTCTCCTACCCAATGGATCCCTTGAGACCATACATCTTCCATTTTCGGCTTCACCTGTTCTAAAACACAGGTGTTCACTCACTCACTCGCTCACACAAAATATACAGGGTGGCGCAACAGTCAGGAGTGAAAGGAGCCAGAGAATGCGTTTCACTTGTTTGCTCAAAAATGCAATATTTTTCAGAACAATTATACGAGAAATCGGCACTGAACAAGGGACCTAGCTTAGGGCCATCGAATTAGCTGTTCGCACAAAAGACCTAGGCTAAGACCATCCAATTACTCCCCTTTCTTTCAGACAAAAGAGGGTAGCAAATTTAACAACAGGAGCTTGTTTTAAGGAGTGCTAGATTAGGCACTATAAACCGGTCAGTTGTTACCGAATTCAATTGAAAATACCCAGAAAATGCCCCAATTCACACATCAGCGCATATCCATTCATTATGGAACTAGTGGAAAAATTATTAAGCGCTCAAAAAAACGGAAAGTGTTGGAGACTGTCCTCGTGCTGGCAGGCCAAAAAGTGCAACTGATGAAGCAACAAGAGCGAACATCTTGAGACACCTTCGGGACAACCAAAAAGGTCGACAATAAAGTTGTCTCAGAAAACGCATGTCAGCAGGCGTTCTATTCAGTGAATTCTAAATAAATATCACTTCTACACCTACAAAGTTCAGCTGGTTCAGAGGTTGCATGGCGATGATACAGACCGGCGGGTGAAGTATTGGCACTGGTTCTTGCAGCAACGCGCTCGAATCCGTTGAATCATGTTCAGTGACGAGGGAATATTCCATTTCGGAGGTAATGTTACTAGGCATAATGAGCGCTTTTGGGCCAACGAAAACTCTCACTGGACGGATGCGCCTCATTTGCAATATGATCCCCGGGAAATGGCGTGGACAACAATATGGAGGGAGTGGATATTTGGGCCTTACTTCTTCGACAACACTAACCGGTGACACATACCTGCAGACATACCTACAACGCATTATAATTAAACTGAAAAAAAAATTAATATATGAAATAATAATAATTAGTAAATCATAACTCTTCAGGACCCATATTCCATTCAAAATTAGGACTACAGGAACTAACAAGTTTTAAGTTCGAAAAGCGAATAACCTCTTTTTGCAAGACAGAAATAAATGAATCAATAAAGATGTATTTAGCATATGACAGATTTTGTACACGCGTTGAGCAAAGAAGCTTCCCATCGATCGTCGAAGTTAAGCGACTTTGGGTTTGAGGAATATTTCGATAGGAGACCGTCATCTGTGTTCAGATGATGTAGCTTGTAGCGACCCGTTGTTCGGCCTCTCCGTCATACGATTACGCATCTAGGGCTATTACACTAGGCCCATACTATCATATGATACTCCTTATAATGTTTTAACAATTCGTTCGAGAGAAAAGAGAGAGAGAGAGAGAGAGAGTGTGTGTGTGTGTGTGTGTGTGTGTGTGTGTGTCCTACCATTTTAGTTTGGTGTATCACAGTATGTGTATACACGCATGTACCTGTTTATATATATATATATAATATATATATATAATATATATATATATATATATATATATACACACCTTACCTTACAACCTTACAAAGGTTCCGCGCGATGATTTCTCATTTCGCGAAGGTCAAGCTTGTCGCCCCTCCTCTCGAGTTGGCCTGGTGAAGTAGTGAGTTGGATTCTTGCGCTCTCCACCTCACATAGCCAGGTACGCCCGGCTCATCGGGGATTGTTCTGAGCCAGGCGTCTAGTCTTCTTTTGAAGATTTCCACTGCAACTCCCTTCGTGTTTCTTAGGTCTTTGGGCAACTGATTAAACAGTTTTGGTCCTCTCACTACAAAACTATTTTCTTTCAGGGTTAAGGATGTTCCCTGTCTCGCCTTCAATTTGGGAATACGACACAGTCTACCGCTTTTACTTTCCATCGTTGTTTGGGGAATTATGGGATTCAGAGTAAGATTAGGGACTAGTTTCTCCATTATTTTCCAAGTGTAAATAATGGTGTATCTCTCTCTTCTCCTTTCCAGTGAATATAGGTCTAGTTCTCGTAACCTTTCCCAGTAATTTAGTTCTTTGCACCCATTGATCTTGGCTGTGAAGCTTCTTTGGATCCCCTCCAGCTGTCTAATGTCTTCTTTTTTATATGGGGAAGTTAGGACCGAGCAGTATTCTAATTTGGGTATGATCAGGGTTTTCAGTAGAGGAATCATTACATTCCTATCCCTTCGTTTAAAGGTTCTCAATATCTGACCCGTTATTCTCTTTGCTCTGTTTACTGCTATCTTATTTTGTGTTTCAAATTTCGCATCATCTGTCATTACAACCCCTAAATCTTTTGCTCTGGAATTTCTCTGAATTTCCTGTCCATTTGGGGTATAATATTCCATGCACTTTAGGTCTTCTCTTTTCCATACCGTAATAGCTGAAATTTCTCGGTGTTAAACTTCATATTGTTGTCTTCAGTCCACTTGTAGATTTTGTTCATGTCGGTTTGTAGAGATCCTATGTCTTCTGGGTTTCTTATTTTTCTACTGATCTTTGTGTCATCCGCAAAGGATGTTACTGTGCTGTCTCTGGTAACGTCCTCATCTATGTCAGTTAGCATGATTATGAAGAGTAGTGGAGCTAATACTGTTCCTTGTGGTACTGAGCTGAGGACCTCTGATTCTGATGAAGATACTCTTTGTACTGTAACGACTTGCCTCCGCTCATATATATATATAATATATATATATATATATATATATATATATATATATATATGTACAGGGTTATTCAAAATGATTCATCCGATTTCAACTGAGAATACTTCCGTACCTATCAACCGTGCATCAACTGGGCATACACCACATGAAAGAGGAAATCTTCGAGTTTTATATGATCACCGCGAGAGGGCTCCAAAGTCACGCCGTGGCCTAGCCTAGCAACAAACAGTCAGTGTGAAAATGGCGTCCGCACAGCAGGCGTTTTGTGTGTTGCAGTTTTCGAGCTGTAAATCGGTAGTCACAGTGCCGATACCTGCCTATACCACCGATACCACCGACGGATGCTCTGAGCACCTGGTGGATCTGTTCTGTAACGTCGACGAAACTCACGCTGCACTGTGACTACCGATTTACAGCTCGAAAACTGCAACACAAAACGCCTTCTGCTGTGCGGACGCCATTTTCACACTGACTGTTTGTTGCTAGGCTAGGCCACGGTGTGACTTTGGAGCCCTCTCGCGGTGATCTTGTAAAACTCGAAGATTTCCTCTTTCATGTGGTGTATGCCCAGTTGATGCACAGTTGATAGGTACGGAAGTATTCTCAGTTGAAATCGGATGAAACAGTTTGAATAACCCTGGTCAAAATCTCCTAAGAAAGTAATCCGTCGGTGTGTCAGAAATTGGTGGTGTCATTTACCTTCTGTTGGATCCATTGACAGAATTGTCGTCTTCGTGCGAAATCTCCATCGTTTAGTTGTTGCACTGTTTGAATTTTATATGGAAAGAGCATTAAATTTTGCTTGAATATACGGTGTGTTGTTGTTGTTCCATATCCAACTCCTAACAGCTGAGAAGCACGTCTGATGCTTATGTTAGGATTATCCTGTACAATTTCATGAGTTCTGTTAATGATCTCGTCTATCCTTGCTGTGCGCACTCTTCCAGTTGGTTTTCTTTTTCCAATGCTGCCAGTTAGGGTAAAATTTCTGACACACCGACGGATTACTTTCTTAGAAGGTGATTTTGACATCTGAAAATTTGTCTTGAAAGATCTTTGAGCTGGAACTACACTTCTTCCATGCTCATAATATTGCTCAGTTATGAAACGCAGCTGTTCCACAGTCCATGCAGTCATCTTGAAGGGTTAGTTTTAACTAACACTTTTATTTTGTTTTGTATCTTATCTTGTCTTGTATTGTCAAAACCTATACAATCCTGTACAAACTTGTAACTATCCTCTTTCGAATGATGCGTATGATTTTATAAAAGGACTTATACTTTAAGAGTCACAGGGGTTTCTTTTGGGTCCCATTTCCCTGGATCACCCTTTATATATATACTAGTACAGTTCCCGCCGCTTCGCTGACGGTTAGACAGGCTAAACTACAAAAAAAGAACCCAGCCGTGAAAATTTTGAGCTTCACATTGTGTCAACATTTCTGAATCTGGTATCTCCCAAAACCACCTCACCCCCATTCATACAACTTGGGGGGCTAACCCCCTCCCCCATTACCCCGACCCTTCCCCCATTGTTAAACTACAGAAAAGAACACAGTCATGAAAATCTTGAGCTTCACATTGCCGCCCGTAATACAATTTCTGAATTTTTTTTACAATTTCTGAATTTTTTTTCTCAATTTTTTCTCACAATTTCTGAAAGTGTGACGGACAGACAGACAGCTCTCTTATTATAATATACAGTAGATGTAATATGTAACGTATGAGAGAGAGAGTATACATATAATCTTAAGCATTCGTATATATTCAAGCTCCACCCCCCAACTGCTTACAAGCAAAACAGCGAATATCTTCCGTCACTCGCAAATATCGGTGGTTGTGTGTGTGTGTGCTGCTGCTGTTTTATTGAACCAATGTGTATGTGCACGAGTTAGCGTGCTGTCGAAGTGGTGTGCTTCAGGTTAGGTAAAATTAAGTTAGGATTATTATTTTTGTCGTGGTTCGCTCTCTAGCTTAGGTTGAGTTAAATAACTGTACTCTACATTCATAGTAGCATCAGGTCAGTGTACTGCATTACATCAAGTGGCCTCTAACCTTATATATTTTCAATTTTTTTACTTTATTATCTCTTAAAATGATGAGCATTAAAATGACGTTACATTATATATATAATTATTTTTTCTTAATCAAAAGACATTAACGGATTAAGATCTCATCAGGAATTAAAATTTGAATCTACTGACACACCCCCTTTTCCCCTTCCCCCGTACCCCCATTACCTCCTCGGCATAAATGGCACCATACTATTGACCTGATGAACAATATTTATTAGAATCTTTTTGCCAATCGCGTTTGTCTCTACAACAACAAATAGTTCTTTTCTCGCCCAAAGTAGTAGTTGAGCTGAATGAGAAATGGACGAATTTATCATTATCAAGGATTTTAAAGTACTAATATCGAGGTGAAACTACTGTTCTTGTCGGAGGGAGTGGGGTGATTCTGCTGGAAATACTTCATCAGTATTTTGGGGGGAATGGATTAGGTAGAGTGAGGGATATCGTCGGAGCCTTGAAGAAAGTTCATGTTATTGTATACAGAGAATTTACAGTACAAATGTATAGGGTGTTTCAGGAGTTCGGAATCATAGGAAACATGTCTGTAGGAAATATGTGTGTGTGTGTCCGCTTTTTTCGGAACCGTGTACAGCCTAAACGGCACATCAGAAAATTCTGCAACCACCACCAACTGATAGCCCATGAGCTTCCGGTGTGCTCTGTGAAGTTTCCCGGTCCTAGGTCACAGTTACTGGGTCCGAAGGCCCAGCACCGCGATAAAACTACAGAAAAGAACGCAGCCGTGAAAATCTTGAGCTTCACACATACTGTGACATATACTGCTACCCACCCTTCGGGTGGGTAGCAGTACACAGTGCTACCCGCCCGGGGGGTGGGGTAATTGGGGAGTGGGGGTAATGGGGAGAGGGGTGGGGTAATTTGGGGAGTGGGGGTGGGGGTAATGGCGTTTTTTACTTGTGTCGGGGGGTAATGGCGTATATAGCAATATATGTCACAGTGCTACCCGCCCGGAGGGCCAAGTTGTACAATGGTTGTGAGCGATAGCGAGCTACTTGTTTATTTTCTATTTTGGTTTTCTTTGCCCTATTTATGTTGAAATACGACAAAATTTGAGACCCTTGACAGGTGCTTACTCTGCCTATACGTAAATCCGCCTATGATCACAGTTTGCAAGATGTGATCTCTGTGATCTTTGTCAAACATCGAAAGAAAATATAAAATAAAAGAAATCCCTTCCAAAAACATTATATTCGGCATGGCAGCATAGCCATAGGCTAACGTTTGAAGATTTTAATGTTTTAAATTTAATACAAAATAATGCAGGATGTTTCAAACGTCCAGATATATATATAATATATATATATATATATATATATATATATATAATATATATATATATATATATATATATACACAGGGTGTCCCAGAATTAACTATCTATTTCAATGAAATCGGACAAATTTTTAAACACACACTTTTATTTATGTTTATCATGTTTAATATGTGTTAAAAATGTATAAATTTCTAAATTTTTTTCATAATTTTATTTTCATAATTTTTTCATAGTTTTATTTTCATTCTCTTTCAGAACCCTATTAATAATGAATACACAAGAACGCATCTTTGTTGTAACATCCCGTATCAAAGGAATGCAATGTAATGAAATCAGAGAAAAATTTACAAGAAGATTCCACAGAACCGGTCCTACAGACAAAGCGATTCGTGAACTTGTGAACAAATTTAAAAGAACTGGATCCGTACACGACGAGGTGGGAAGAGGACGCCCAAGGGCAGCACGTAACAGTACCGAACAGGTACGACAATTGTTTGAGGATGAACCAACAACTTCGGTTAGGGAGGCCGGTCGAAGACTCAACATATCCAAGACAACAGTTCATAGAATCTTGCGTTCGACACTGATGAAAAAGGCTTATCACATTCAAGTACTGCATGCCCTAAATGAAGAGGATTATCCAAATCGAGCAGCAAGGTGTGCAGAAATTGTGGATCAAATCGAAAATGAAAGTTTATTGGATAACATCTTATTCAGTGATGAGGCGACTTTCCACACGTGTGGTAAAGTCAATCGACACAACTGTCGTATCTGGTCCAATGAAAGACCGTCTGAAGTCATAGAATGGCAAAGAGACTCTCCAAAAGTTAACGTGTGGCTTGGAATGACCAAATCCAAAATTTATGGCCCATTCTTCTTTGCGGAAGCAACTGTAACAGGTACCATCTACCTTGATATGCTTCAGCAGTTTCTCGAACCACAGCTTCTTGATGATGGCATTCTTGATAATGTTGTGTTTCAACAAGATGGAGCACCATGTCATTATGCTCTAATTGTTCGAGAATACCTCAACAGACGCCTTCCGAATCGGTGGATTGGACGTGGAGGACCTCGACCTTGGCCTCCGCGTTCTCCGGATTTGACACCCCTGGATTTCTTTGCATGGGGTTTCATAAAAACAAAGGTTTATCGCCAAAAGATCAATAGTTTAGCTGAACTTAAAGAACGCATCCAGTTGGCAGTGCGGGAGATAACACCTGAAATGCTTCAAAATGTGTTTCGTAGCGCTGAGGATAGATTTGAAATTTGCAGAGATACAGACGGTGCACATGTTGAAACTTCTCAATAAAGTTTTGACTTATGATTTATAAATCTATTTGTTTTTGTATCATAATTTAGTACTAAACACAAAATTATGTCAGTTTTTATTAAATTTGTCCGATTTCATTGAAATAGATAGTTAATTCTGGGACACCCTGTATATATATATATATATATATATATATAATATATATTATATATATAATATATATATATATATATGTGATGTAGGTCGCATCCGCATCCGCGAAACATCCGCACATTTTCTCGCATCCGCATCCGCACTTTGGACTGCGGATGTCGTGCGGATGTGCCGTTGAGATAAAACGTCATTAATAAGCGGAAATTATCAAATTCTACTATATTAATAAAACTAGTTCATTGTGCGCAAAAGTGATGCAAGCGACAAGACGAGAGGCTGTTCTTGTATGAAGTTACTCTCTTGCAACCTACTTAGATCCACGTTACAAAGCTAAGTTATTTTCACCTAGTACATAAGAACGAGTTAAATCATCACTTGGCAAAGCAGTTGAAGAGCTTCAATCTCTTGAATCTGTCGCTTCGCCACCCACCAAAAGAATAAAAGATTCAGTGACAGAACCAACACCTTCAACAAGCAAATCTATCACAGAATCTGTCTCTCAGTTTCTTGAGTCAAGCAGCAATGACGAGACCTACGCGATGTCAAAAGATGTAGTAAAAATAATCGAGAGCTATCACCAAGAAAAACGCCTGGCTGCATGTGACAATCCTATTAGTTGGTGGAAAAATACGCAGAATATCTATCCATACTTGAGTAAACTTGCAAGGAAACATTTAGCCTGTCCTCCAACAAACGTACCAAGCGAGAGATTATTTAGCAGTGCTGGATTAATATATGATGAAAAGAGAAACAGACTGGCAGCAGAAAAGGCAGAAAAGTTAATGTTCCTTAAGCATAACCTTCCTATAATTAAGTTTGAACATTAAACGATGAACATCTTAGTTTACTTTATTTTAATTACTCATTTATAAATATGCCTAATAAAACTTTAAACTTAATATAAATAGTTATCAAGCTAATTAAAGATCTCTTTCTATAAGGGTGGAGGAGGTTGGGGAAAGAGGTCGGTGGGGTGCATTTGAGTTGGGTTCACGTCCCGCATCCTGGTAACACAATTATGGTTTCTAATTGTGGCTGAAACAACAAAATATAACGAATTTATTTGCAGACGAATTCACTAATTGATTTCTATATTAGTTAGATGCTTGATATTATTTTATATGTTCAGAGAAAAGTACATCAATTATTGTACAATTAATCAATTATACTACATTATAGCTACAGCTCTCTCTATATAATAGCTTATTATATACGTTAAACACAACAAATCTCGAATATATCCTAAAAAATAACGAAATTGTAGACATCCGCATCCGCGGATGTGCGGATGTTGAAATCAAACATCCTCATCCGCGGATGTGAAAAAAATGACATCCGCTACATCACTAATATATATATATATATATATATATATATATATATATAAGCTATTTGTAAATAACATAATTCAGTTATTTGTACATATTTTGCAAATTTCTAAAACAAAAATTATTCGCCGAGTAATTTTTGTTTTAGAGATTTCCAAAATATATACAAATAACTGAATTATATCATTTACAATTGCTTATATATATATATATATATATGAATAAAACCACGGAGGAAAGGAAACACAGTGGTGCTCAAGCGCTTTCGTCTAATGACATCCTCACGAACACTTCCTAAGGATGTCATTAGACGAAAGCGCTTGAGCACCACTCTGTTTCCTTTCCTTCTTGGTTTTATTTATCATAAATATTTTTCACGTGTTACTTTCGTGAAATAATTTTCATATATATATATATATATATATATATATATATATATATATCTATATCTATATCTATATACAGTATATCTATATCTGTATCCACTTATGTGGCGCTAATATCAATGTCATTGCTTACCACTTACTCTATATTTTGTGGGTTTTTTTTTATATAAGTACTTGTATATTTATTTGCTTGTTTTTTAAGAATAATGTAAGTTTTTTTCAAGGATTGTGTGTGTGATTAATGAGTGGAAATGGCTACAAGGTTTACATTCGCAGTAATGTAAACCTTATAGCCATTTCCATTGAATGGGGTTCACTCATTAGTCACACACAATCCCCGAAAAAAACATTATTATTAAAAAACAAGCAAATAAACGTACACATATTTACATAAACAAAAGCAAAACACAAACTGTAAGTGGTAAGCAATGACATATTAGCGTTATAAAAGTGGTAAAAAAAATTTTTGGAGCACCCTATATATATATATATATATATATACACAGGGTGGGCCGTAAGTTTCCATACATAGGAAAAAATAAACGTTTGTTTATATGTTTCAGATACCCTAAGAATATGCGTTTGACGAAAGAGCAACGAATTGAAATCATACTGATGGCTCGGTCGGGAAGCAGTCGCATGGTTGCAATGAACTTTAACAGACAACATGGAACGAACATCACACGCGACACTGTGGCAAAACTTATTAACAAGTTTCAGAAAACTGGAAATGTTGCAGATCAACCGCGAAGTGGTCCAAGACGTACAGCCACCGATGAAGACACAACAGCTACGATACTTACAGCGCTTACACGGAGTCCCAGAAAAAGTACACGACGGTTGTCTGCAGAAAGTGGTGTCAGCAGATCGAGTATCAGGCGCATTTTGAAAGCAAACAAATGGCATCCATACAAATTGCATATGGCACAGCATTTGAGTGAAGACGACCCGGATAGACGGATGGAATTCTGTGAATGGGCATTAACCAAAGTGAACGAGGATGCAAACTTTTCAACTAAGATCTTGTATACTGATGAAGCTAATTTTTAGGTCAATGGAGAGGTTAATCGGCAAAACATACGTTATTGGAGTAATGCTAACCCTAACTGGCTGAGTCCGACGAAGATGCAAGGTGCCGGTAAAGTGATGGTGTGGGCCGGGATATGGGGTGACAGAATTATTGGACCAATTTTTGTCAGTGGAAATCTTAATGCCGAAAGGTATCTCAACATGTTGCAAGAAGAGATTTTCCCATCCCTGCTAAACGAGGAAGGTAACTTCCCAGTTTACTTCCAGCAAGATGGAGCTCCACCTCATTATGGTCTTCACGTGCGTCGGTATTTGGATCAGCAGTTTCCGGATGCTTGGATTGGTCGGCGTGGTCCTGTGGAGTGGCCTCCCAGATCCCCAGATCTCACCCCCCTTGATTTCTATCTTTGGGGGCACTTGAAGGCCATGGTGTATCAGGAAAAGATACGAGACATAAATCATCTAAAGGAACGTATCACCAACGCCATTACAAGCATAACGTCAACTGTGCTAATGCGTGTTCATCAACAGTGGGGAACACGTATTGAAATGTGTTTTCAAAACAATGGCAACCATGTAGAGCATATTATATAAATAAAAATGGTTGTCCATAAAAATGTTTATTTTTCCTATGTATGGAAACTTACGGCCCACCCTGTATATATTTTAAAGTGTATGAGTTAGTCATTAAAGTTGCAAGACACAAGAGAGGATCATTTGGAAGTCAGTATGACCACTTTTATATTCATCATTTTCATTGTATTTAATATTGCTTGAACAGAAAATAAGTTGCCTCAGACTGACCTCTCGTTTTTATTACATTCATGAGAACTTGTTTTTATAATTTAAAATTCCTGTTTTATTTTTTTTATTGTACGTCTGGTCTTTTATTTAATTAGTTATATGCCTATCAGGTGAGTAGTGCATAAGGAGAACTTTCTTTTAGTGAAAGAAGTATTATGAAGTTCCCCTTGTTGTTTTCATTTACTGTTTTAATTCATTTCAGCAATTATCATATTCGGATCCACTTATTTATATAAACTTTGTACGTTTTTTTTACTCCTTTTTTTAACGGTATTTTTGTCTCGGTTCAAAATGTTGTATTTTCTGTAATTATTACGATCGGTTTCAATGCGAGATATTTGTGAACATTGATTGATTTTTTATTCATTGACTGACCTTTCGATTAACTTCCGCAATGTTTTTCATTGGTTAAGTGAGATTCTGAGGTCTTTTATAGTATTTCAAAGTCTGAGATTGAACATCACTACAAAATAAAAGTACGTGTTCTTAGTTTTATAGGTCACTCACACGATATCGTCCAAAGGCGTGAATTTGCGACGTCATTGTTCTCTCTTCGTCCCACATCTATTGGGACGAAGCCCGATTCCTCGGTTTAAACCTGCTCAAACCTGTTATCTACAGTTGTAAATACTTTTAGTGGAATATTTGAATCTTATATATATATATATATATATATATATATATATATAATATATGTGTATATGTATATATGTATATATATATATGTATACATATAGGTATACATATGTATATATGTATGTGTGTATGTATATATGTGTATGTGTATATGTATATATATGTGTATATATATATATGTGTATATATGTGTATGTGTATATGTATATATATGTGTAATATATATATATATATATGTGTAATATATATATATATGTGTGTATATATATATATATATATATGTGTATATATATATATATATATATATGTGTATATATATATATATATATATATATATATATGTGTGTGTATATATGTATATATATATATGTGTATATATTAGTGATGGATCGAGTGGTCGGTTTTTCACAACCGCGGTTGCGGTTGTCGAATTTTTTCCAACCGCGGTTGCGGTTATCATATACTTGAAAAAATGCGTAATTATTAACTGGATTTAGCCACACTTGGTACATAATATATACTAAATAGTATTTATTTAGTAAATACCTTATGTTGAAGAGCTCATAACATTACACCGATAACAATCAAAGCAGAACGAGGACTGATGTTGTCAACTAGCAGCGAGTTGAGACTGCGCAGGTCCGTTTTAACACAGACCACTTCTTTACCCCCTTTTGGGGGGAGTCATGTTCGAGAAACCACCCCTTTGGCCAACCAAGGCCATTGACCAAGTTACACGAACCCGAGAGGTCCGTCGAGCAGGAATAAGCTTTATTGACTATTGTACTAAAGGCGATTTTAGTTTGAAGAAAATTAAATAAAAATAAATGTTACTTCATGGAGCTCACAGAGTAATAACTTAGAGCGCAGTTTAAACCAATTTTACTACGGCAGCCGTATGACGTCACGTTTAAGCACGCATAAGGAGACCCATCATTTTCTTTTTAAAAAAAGAAATATTTCTAATTAACCTAAAATTAAAATTAACTAAGCTTTTACAACCGCAACCGCACTTATGGAACGGCGGTTGCGGTTGTGAATTTTTGTGCGGTTGTAGTGCGGTTGCGGTTATTCGATCCATCACTTATATATATATATATATATATATATGCACTAAAATCACAAAATAACACGTGACCTTATTAATCAGCAAACAACCACAGGGAAAAGGAAAGAAACGCAAAGTCCGAGCGCTTTCGTGATATATTCACATTATCGTACTCCAGCTAATCATGTTTGAAATCGAAATATTGTATGATACCAAAATTAACAATAGGGATCCAGCATACGACGTACTAAAGTAGTCTATTTACGCTTTTCTTTTTATTCATATCATGACATTATTCTCAGCGTCATATTTTTGTTTAAAAATTTTCATCAGTAAAAGTGCTTGTTTCGCCTTTAATTAAAAAATTTATCATTTAATGTATGTTGATGACCTTGTTCTTCTGCCACCCTTTCCCCTTGGGCTGAGAGTACTACTGAGATATGTGAACAGTATAATATAGAAAATGACATTGCTCATAATGGGGTAGAGTTGTGTTCTGATTTTCAGGTGTAATCTACCGAAACATTTATCATGTGGATCTTTTGAAATGAATGGTCAGACACGTTTAAATACTTGGGTCATATAATTACTCACGAGCTACGAAATGAACTTGATATTGAGAGGCAACGTAAAAAGCTGTATGTACAGGGTAACATGCTAGTAAGGAAATTTGATGTGTGTTCGGAATCGATCAAAACTTATCTTTTTAGGACTTACTGTACTGCATTGCATACATCCCATCTGTGGTGGAACTACACAAAAACTGCTATGAATAAACTCTGTTGCTTATAATAATATTTTCCGTATGCTATGTAGGGAACCAAAACTGTGCAATGCCTGTTTTATGCTCACTACGCGTAACCTACCTACTAGCCAAATGTTAATCTGGAAGAATATATAAAATTTCTTTACTAAAGGTCCAAAATAGCTTTAATGTGCTACTGTGCAATGCCCTGTCCTCGGATACTATGTACCTCTCACCTATATAGCAGTCTTGGTTCGGACAACTGCTGGTGTACAATGCTTTATTTTTATAATGTAGCGAAGATTGCATTTGCATATTAAGTTAAGTGTATATGATTATATTTGTATGTTATGTTAAGTGGCTATGCTGGCCTTATTTTTATAAAATTGTATTTGTATGTCAGATTAAGCGGCTATGCTAGCGCTTTATTTTTGTAATGTAATTTGCATATTAAGTTAAGTGCATAACAAGAGTGTATTTGTATGTTAGGTTAAGTGGGTATGGATTGTAAATGATCCGCAGTAAAGACTTTTTAAATCTCGAGGATAGAACCAAACCGATGAGATGATGATAAACCCTTGACGATAGTATCTACAGATCTACAGAAGGTAAGGCTAACAAAGACCCTAAGATCCACTCTAAGGTCAGCCTGAGAGAAAGAAGAGTAGGGGGTTAAAAGAAGAGAATAAGGGGTTAAGTAAGTAGCAAAACCTATCATTCGTGGGTTAACATTTTCAGAAAAAGAGAGAGAGACTCGCCATCATCATTCGCCAGCCACTGCCGACAAGTCGGTAAAATAGTCGAAGAGAATAGGAAAGGGGTGAAAAATGAAAAGAAGTAAAATAAGAACGCGTACAAACCATGCAAACACAGTCTTAACTCAAAGAAACACTATCATACCATGCAAACTATAGACATGCGAGCAGAGAGAGGATGAGAAAAGAAAAAAGTATGAAGAATATAACAAAGTGGGTTAGTTTACGCTGCAAGCTACATCTAAGTTCATGTTAGTCTAATTTTTTTTTGTTAATAATATAAATTTAACGCTGGCATATCACACGCTGGCATCAATCGTCAACAGACTCAAACCTCGACTATCACCCCCAGAACGCCTGTTGCTAATTGTTTTATTATTTTAAACGACGTTAATATTTTTAAAATGCCTATCTAAAGGGTTCTTAAACATATTAACGCTGGTAGAGTTCACGACGGACGCGGGAAGATTTATTCCATTTATCAATTACTTTAAACGTAAAAATGTTTTTAGCGATGTTAGTAATGAAACGCCTACCAAGTAATTTAAATCCGTTATTACGAGTGTGGCTATTATCGAAAATGAACAATTTGTCAAAATTTACGTTTTCGAAAACTTCAATAAGCTCCCCCCTTAATCTCCTAGTCTCGAATGAATGCAAGTCTTACTCTTTAATCCTATCTTCGTAAGGCTTGTTGCGTAGTGACGGAATTAGTTTCGTGGCGCGTCGCTGAACCCTTTCCAACCTATCAATATCCTCACGCAAATACGGGCACCAAAACTGAACGGCATATTCTAAGTGAGGCCTGACTAGGGACTTGTAAAGGGGCAATATAATATTCTTCGATTTAAATTCGAAATTACGCGCTATGAAGCCTAACATCCTATTAGCTTTAACGCAAGACTCCAGGCACTGGTTCTTAACTTTTAAATCCTTAGATATGCGTACGCCTAAATCTACTTCCTTGTCAACCATCACTAACTGTCTCTTGTCCATCGTGTACGTGTAATTATTGTTACGAGAACCTATATGCAAAACTTTACATTTTTTGTCTACGTTAAATTGCATCTGCCACTTATCCGTCCACTCCATAATCCTATTTACATCGTCTTGGAGCCTATTTCTATCGTCCACGTTAAGAACTTTACCGCCTATTTTAGCATCGTCCGCGAATTTTGACACGTTACTGGTCAAGCCTACATCTATGTCGTTAATGTAGATTACGAATAGCAATGGGCCTAACATTGAACCCTGAGTGACACCGCTACATACATCCAGCCACCCCGATTCCCTACCATTAACAACGACCCTCTGTTTCCTGGTACGAAGCCATTCCTCTAACCAGTTAGCTACCTGACCGCGTATACCGTGCGCTTCAATCTTCGCAATTAATCTTCTATGCGGAACTGTATCGAACGCTTTTTTAAAGTCTAAATAAATAACGTCAGCCGCTCTATGCCTATCGTATTCGCGCACTATTTCGTTATAAAACTCTAACAAATTAGTTAAACAAGACTTATCATTTATGGCGTTGAAACCCATGCTGACTACTATTAATCAAATCGCGACTTTCTAAGTGATCGACGATATGATCCCTAACTACGGATTCCAAAAGTTTACCGACAATTGACGTTAAGCTAATAGGCCTATAATTGCTAGCTACTGTGCAGTCGCCTTTTTTAAAAATGAATGGCAATTTTCTTTTTATGGCAGAGGCTGCAGTCACGGACATAAGTCCTAATCGAAGCCGGGCCTTGTTGGGAATTAAAAAAAGATAGAAAAAGAAAAGAAAAAATAATCTAAGAGTTGTTTAGGTGGTGAAAATTTGGCTTTTTCTAAAGGAAATAGAAAGGAATAGAAACCGAAGTAATATCTATAGAAAAGAGAAAAACCAATACTGCGGCGAGGGGAAAATGGTTCAAGCTTTGAACCAAGGGGAGAGTTGATCAGATGAATTGCTTTTGACTCCACTCTTGTCCAGTAGGTACGTGGAGTTAAAGCCTCCCCAGATATGAGAGCAGTATTCCATACAGTGACGAATCAGTACTTTGTATAGTTGGAGTAACTGCTCAGAAGAGAAGAATCTCTGGCATCTGAACAAGATTCCCAACTTTTTGGAGGCAGCCTTAGCTGGCCGAGTTGTGCGGTTTATGCGAGTTTCCAAGGTAGATTAGAAGTTACATTGATGACAAGTATATTTACATTGTTGAGTTGTGGACCTATAGAGCCGTCAAAGGAGATGGGAAAGATATGAGAAATTTTAGATAAATTGGATTTTAGAAGCGTTAAACTTCACTAAATTACGTCTGCTACTGGGAAATCCTATCCAAATCCAAAGTAGTAGTTGAGAAGACGAGAGTTAAATCGAGCAAGAGAAGATGAAGCAGATTTGAAGGAGGTAAAGGAGTGCACAGTTGAGTCATAAGCGTATGAGTGAATTGGGTTATTTGTTAAAGAAAGATCATTGATAAAAAGAAGGAAGAGGGTAGGAGACAGGACAGAACCCTGAGGAACAACGCTGTTGATATGAAAAGAGAGGCCGAAACATCAACAATTACGGAAATGGATCGACCAGAGAGAGAAAGATGGGAGATTAGCGACATAGTAAAGTATATCACCAAAGGATCTCGCATGGCGAAAAAATACTGGTGATCGAAAAGAAGAGAGATTCAAGATGCTTGAGGATATGAGAGTTGAAATGTTCGGAGACTTTAGAGATAGTAGAGGTCAGAGCTACAGGACGATAGTTAGAAGGGTCATCCTTCTTCCGGGTGGGCTGAATCAGTGCACGTTTCTAAAACGAAGGAAAAGTTTTGTTTTTAGGCAAAAGCGAAACAACGAGCAAGCTCGGAGGCACACACTTTCAGAACACGAGGGATGTCGTCTGGTCCGTACGCCTTGTGTCCAAAGAGACGAGTGCTTGTTAGATCTTACGAAACGAGATCATAAGAAGAGGCATAAGATCGGTCGGAGACAAATCAGGTGGTGAAGGAGTGTTGGAAACGTTCAAAGTGGAATTAGAGGGGGGGGGGGGGAAGAGCCCCAAGACAAAGAGAGGCTCTTTATTAGCAGGAGAAACAGCTATAGTACCGCCAGTACGAAAAAGCGAAGGAATGTCCTCAGAACAGGAGTCATTGAACTAGGGATTAGGTGAAGATAGTCTTAGTGGAAAAGGGGATATACGCCTCCAATCCCACAACAATCACCTCTGCTACGCGCTCAGAGGACAAAAGCATTGCCCGAGGAAAGAAAATTTTTAAATGTGAATGTCGTCATGAAATGGACAATGATGAATGTTAAGACTATTTAAATTTGATAGGCTTATATTTACTTTTTAAGTTTTTTCTTTTTATTTACCTGAACTTCATGTTTGAATAAGCTAATTTTCTATGTTCAGGTTTGTTTTTTCGTTTGCTGCATTACGTCAATCTAAAGTTTAGAAAGTTAGGAAGCAGCTGGTTGTGAAGGTAAAACTTAAAGAATATTAGCAGCTTTCGAATTAATAAAATATATATACACACACACAAACACGAGGTTTGTTTAAAAAGTATCTGGAATGATGCGATTATAGACAGAATATGGTATTTACATGGTTTGGGGATTAATCTCAAGTACGTTCCTTCTCAAGCCACACACTTTGCCCAACGATCCTGCCACTGTTGAAAACATTTTTCGAAAGCACTTTTCGGAATGGCCAAAAGCTGCTCCGTCGAATTTCTTTTAATGGTCTCATCATCATCGAATCGGTGTCCTTTCAGGGTCTGTTTGAACTTCGGAAACAAAAAAAAGTTGCATGAAGCCAAATCTGACGAATATAGAGGAAGCTGTACTTTTATTTGGGGAATAGCGTTTTTGGGCAAAAATTGCTAGACAAGTTGCGACGAGTGAGATGGCGCGTTATCGTGATGAAGCATCCAGTCTCCGGACTCCCATTTCTGCGGTCGTTTCCTTCAAACTGCTTCACGTAGACGTCTCAAAACTTCACCGTGAAATTCCTTGTTGACTGTTTGTCCCTGTACAGCATATTCATGGTGCACAACACCTTCACAGTAAAAAAAAAAAAAATCGCCGCGAAACAAAACGTTTAACTTTATCGGCTCAACACAGTGGACTGACGCTACACAATGAAGTGCAACCCTATCAGCTAACTTGTCTCGACATGGAGACACGTTTAGCAGTCACAACTCAGTTGTTCTGAAAATAAATACCATACGTACTTTAAAGTTTTTAACATGTAAAGTTGTTATTTTTGCCAGACAGGAAATTTTCTCTGTTCGTGAGAGCAAACTTGGAAATTAAACAAATAAAAAAAGCTCCATTCTCAACTAATTAAAAGGCCGTATCCGCGTGCAGTTAAAAAAAAAACACCAAGTCAATTTTTTTCAAAAAAATAAAATTCGCGCCAAAATGTATCAGCAGGCCCTCCCGCAGCTACCAAGAGGTCAGTCTGTGACTTGGCGCTGACAGGAAGAGTTATTCTCGGTATAAAAAAAAAAAAAAACGTTTATGGTGAAAATCGATCTTGTTTTGGTGATGAAAGCTTTTTTTTTTTTCTTTTACGGCTTTAAAAAAAAAAACTCCAATTCTTGGCGCTTTCTAACTGACACGCAGATATGGCTCACACTGGAGAGCTAAAAAAATCCTAACGAATTTATATAAACTTAAATTGGTTTCTCAAGTGTTAGTAGCCTCGAATAAAGGATTACAGAAACTCAACGTCAAAAGAATGGGTCCTTTTAATATATAAAATGGGTGGGTACATGGTTCCCCCCCGCCTCTTTAGATCATTGCGGAATGTAAATAGACAGTATGACTGACTCATTTCGCTGCTGTCATATTTAGAAATTAATTTTAATTAAAAATATATAAACTCTCGTAAATCTTGCATTTCTGAGTGACTCGTTAACCTTTTATATGAGTTGGGGCACTTTTCCGTCAACCCCCGCAATTTCTTCTCTCCCGGTTAGGCCAACTGTACACCCCTGACAATTGGTTAGGTTAAAGTCGTGATATTTTCGTTAAAATATTCATTAGTTTCATCGAAAATATCAAGACTTATCCTAACCAATTGTCAAAGGCGTACAGTTGACCTAACCAGGAAATAAGAAATTGCGGGGGTATAACGGAAAAGTACCCGAGTTGGCTCTTTGAAGCGGTACTTCCTTCATCGAATAAGAAGATTTAGCCATTCAAAAACCGACAAAAACTGAATTTAAAGAAATTATTTGGAGTAAACTTTTTCTCTAATGAGGAAGGCATTTTTTTCCAAGTCATACCGTAGTCTAGCAAACTACCACGTTTGTCAGATTAAAGGCCTACTTTCAATTCCTAATTTAAAAAGTTGATCAGTTTTTGGTTCAGTAAAGTTAAATCCATGGAATGACTCCAGCAAACGCTGTTTAAATCCATCCCATTAAAATTTAAGACCACTGCAAATGCTTGAATTTAACAAGACTGGTCATCTTCATGCATACCTCAATACCATTGGTATTAACAAACGTAAAATCGGCTGACTATACTTTTTTTCAAGTAAAGATGGCGTTTAAACTAACTACACTATCTGCAGCAATTTTGGGTCCCGTAAATCT
The DNA here is from genome assembly GCA_023014485.1 of Bathynomus jamesi. NCBI lineage: Eukaryota > Metazoa > Arthropoda > Malacostraca > Isopoda > Cirolanidae > Bathynomus > Bathynomus jamesi. The sequence continues at coordinate 385,965 of JAJOZX010001178.1, forward strand.
TATATAATTTTATTTTTATACCCTTCTTTTTGAACAGTATGGAATGATTAGATTAAGAAATTCAACCAGCAAGTCACACTTCAGGTGAATTATACAAAATGTGCAAATTCGAAAGTGCTTCCAAACCAAAGCCTACACGCTTCTTTGGTACATATATGCTATCAAAGAAGTGTGTTTCAGGAGAAAAATATTAGATGAAAGGCTAAGTTAAACTTGCTTTATTTATAGCATGATTTGAACTAATTTTATTTTAATAAATTTAATTTCTGCTGAAAAGTAGCATTACATTCAGACTGAACAAATCTCATCGGCTTAACTTCGTCAAAAGCTAAAAACTTTGAAACATTATGAAATTCTAACGATAAAAAACAGTTTTATCGGATCGTTGAATGACTAAAACAAAAAGCTTTTTAAAGAAGAAACTCCAATAGCGTTGGCTCGTAAATTCACGCTCTCTCTCTTCAGAAGAGAAATCTGAATGATTTACCTATTGGAACTATCATCTTTCAGACGACTGCTGGTAGCATCATGCTTAAACGGTCTGCGCTATCAGTTATTGAATTACCTGTTGGTACCATCATCTTTTAAATATCCAGTGGTACCATCACCAAGTTAGTAGTAAGTACCATCACCTTCCAACTACTGCTGGTACCATTAACACTTTCTCTGCTCAAGAGTAAAAGAGCGAAATGCTTTCTTAATTTCGTTTTATCGCAATCTCGTTTGAAATCATTTCAAAATGTCGGAGAATTCAGAATGAAATATTTGTTTTCTTCGCTTTTAATCCACTGCAGAATCTTGTTGACGACTGTAACGGATTTTGATTTTGATGTGAGCGGTTCTAAAACCGTGTACAGTTCGAATTCTTTGGTAACCTGAAATCACAGTTTGAATGAAAATTGGAATCATCATTTTGGTGAACAAACGTTAACGATGTTATTTCGAGATAACAATTTGTACATAAAACTTCGTACATCTGAATTCACAGCCTAAAATCATTCATCGTGACCAACTTATTTAAAATATATCTCTTATTTTACTCCCACTTCCTTCACCAGAACGACTACCGGTAGATACCAAGTACGCTACCAGCAGCAGCAGCAGCAGCAGCAGTATCGGGTGAAAAAGACGAAGTAGCTCAACTGGCTAAACCAGTCACGAAGAAGAAAATATTCTCCTTCGGAAGGTATTTCGTGATGACATATTCACTATATATGTAAATGCAGCAGCCCGCTGATGGGTATATAACGGGTACTGGAAAGAACTTGTATGCACTTACCCATCCCACAAGTGTCTCGGTGGAAGTAACCATAAATATCATCTTGAGAGGCCTCGAAACGGAATGAATCCTATGATGGAGTAATTGGTACGACCCAAACAACTGTTGTCGAGCTTCCTTCAAGTTGTACCTGAAATAAACTATAACTACTAATGCGAAAGGAGAAAGAGGAAAGATACCCTGAAAAGAAATTAACCAAACATTAACTGCGGAAGATTTATTTCCAATAACAAATTTAGATACACAGTTTGACACTAATTTTTTAATAGCTGGGAATTAAGGCTTAGAAATTAGCGTCCATTTTAACTGAAGAGAAGCAGCTCCAGTAAAGAGCTGTAAAGAAAATAATAAATGAATCGATAAATCGGTTTGTAAAATGCGACAATTCTCATGAATAAAATTCTTTTCAAATTATCGTGAATTTAGTATTAATTTCGAACAGGAGTTCGAGGATGTGAAACGATATAATAGACGGATTAATTATGTCCATAATTAATATTCGAGGATTAAAAATTCAACTTTAAACAAACCTTTTGCAAAAATATTAACTAAATAAACTACGTAGCAATTTTCTTTTATGTAGGAAGGAGGTGCCATGGGCGAATGCCCACAGAAATGCCCCCAATAATAGAAGGAGAGCTAAATTCAAGGTCCAAAATTTCGAGATGCCTGTGGCTACTCCGCGTTTGAAAGATTGAAGATTACAGACACGGGAAACATGGATCAAGGAAGATTGTTCCAGAGTTGACCGGTTGAGATGAAAGATTGAGAATAATGATAAATACTTGCGTTAAAGAGTTGGACAGATAAGGAATGAGAATGTGTTGAAAGTCTGATACTGCGTGCTGAAGGAGGAGGCCTGCAGTTTAGAGAGTTCAGAAGAGCAGTGTCCGTTACAATACCGATAGTAAAGAGAGCGAGGAAACACTGCGGTGAAGAAAGAGATTCGAAGCAGTCAGTAAGAAGCGGGGAATTGATAAGACGAAAAGCCGTTGATTCCACCCGGTCAAGTAGAGCTGTGTGGGTTGAGCCACACCACACAATGCAATGGGAAGCGTACTCCATGCAGGGGCAGACAAGACCCCTGTACAGAGACAGCAACTGAGTCGGGGGTGAAGAAACTGCGGAGCCGATACAGCATATCTAACCTCTCAGAAGCTGTTTTAGAAAGAGTACATGTCATCTTCTTAGAAAAGATTACGAGAAAAGGAAACACCAAAAATGTTAAGAGGAGGATGATCTACAGAACAGATCTACAGAAGCTAAGGCTAACAAAGACCCTAAGATCCACTCTAAGGCTAGCCCGAGAGAAAGGAGAGAGTAGGGGGTTAAGAGAAGAGAGGAGAATAAGGGGTTAAGTAAGGAGCAACACCTATCATTCGTGGGTTAACATTCATTCAGAAAAAGAGGGAAAAAGTCTCACCATCATCATCCGCCGGCCACTGCCGACAAGTCAGAAAAATAGTCGGAGAATATAGGAGAGGGGTGAAAGATGAAAAGAAGTAAAATAAGAACGCTTACAAACCATGCAAACACAGTCTTAACTCACTGTCATACCATGCAAACTACAAACATGCAAGAAAAGAGTTAGAGACATGCAAAGTAAGGAGGATAAGAAAAAAAAAAAAGTGGGTTAGTTTACGCTATGAGCTACATCTACATTCGTGTTAGTCTAATTTTTTTTTTTTTTTTTTTTTTTTTTATTGCTGGCATCACGCTGGCATGTCACAAGCTGGCATTCATCGTCAACAGACTCATCCTCGAGCACCACCACCAGAGCTCCTGTTGTTAACTTTCTTTTTTAATTTTAAACAACGTTAATATTTTTAAAATGTCTGTCAAGACGGTTCTTAAACACATTAACGCTGGTAGAATGAACGACTGACGCGGGAAGATTATTCCATTTATCAATTACTTTAAACGTAAAGAAGTTTTTAGCGATATTAGTAATGAAACGTCTGCCACGCAACTTGAATCCGTTATTGCGAGTATTACTATTATCGAAAGTGAACAATTTGTCAAAATTTACGTTATCGATGTTATTAACGATTTTGAAAACTTCAATAAGCTCCCCCCTTAATCTCCTAGTTTCGAGTGAATACAAGTCTAACACTTTAATCCTATCTTCATAAGGCTTATTGCGCAATGCCGGAATAAGTTTCGTGGCACGACGCTGAACCCTTTCTAACCTATCAATATCCTCACGCAAGTACGGGCACCAAAACTGAACGGCATATTCCAAATGAGGCCTGACTAGGGACTTGTAAAGGGGCAATATAATATCCTTCGATTTAAATTCGAAATTACGCGCTATGAAGCCTAACATCCTATTAGCTTTTGCGCAAGACTCCAGGCACTGGTTCCTAACCTTTAAATCTTTAGTTACGCGTACGCCTAAATCTACTTCCTCGTCAACGCTCGTTAAATCCCTATCATCCATCGTGTAGAAAGATCAGAGGTCAAGTGCGCCATAGCCGTCTCGCGCGAAGCATTGAGTGACTGTCGAGAGGGACGCTTTGTGAAACGGGTGAAGTGAAGGGTAGAATCATTGGCATAGGAATGGCTGAGAGAGGAAATGCGACTAAATAGATCATTGATAAATTAAAAGAGGGTGGGTGACAGGACAGAGCCCATCAGTATTAATAGCTTTAGAGGAACAGTGGTCATCTACAACCGCAGCCATAGATCGGCCAGAAAGAAAATCGAAGGTGAAGGCACAGATACGACGATAGTAACCGAAGGAAGGCAACTTGGAAATTAAGGATTTGCGCAATAGCAAAGGTTTCACCGAAATCCCGAAAGGAGGATGACCACTTTAAAGACGTGTAAAACTGCCCTAGATTCAAAGAGCAACAATCCAAACTGCTGGGACTTTCCAGTTATTAATAAATTTTAAGATAGTTTATGGTTTGTCTAAAAGGTCTCCTCGGGGAATGTTAATAGTTCTGGGTGGATCTGATCTTTGTTCTTAATGGATCTGTTCCAATAAGATATCTTTCGGACACTTGCATAACGCTCAATTATTTTACTTTGTTTATTTATGGCATAGGGATGTAGCGACCCCACCGCCCGCCAAAAGGCGCAGTTAGCGCCACATCTCCTACGATACACGAGGGGAGGGATTGGGCTGGAGACACCTTCTTCACTTTCTCACCACGAAGGGCAACTGCAGGGAAGTACGCGTGGGTAGGTAATAATTGAAGGGGTATAATTCTTGACAAATCCTGGACGCACTACTACGCGTGGCGTATGAAGGGCTGCTAAGGTGTGGAATCTAGCTATGTGAGGGGGCTCTGTTCCACCAAGGTGCGTGTGAACGGATGTGCGCGCTTTAGTCTCTACCTTTTCTCTACTACCTCAGGACTGTCTTTCGCATCCAAGCTATTTCTACTTTCTCACCCCAATCCACTGTGAAACGAGATTTTGTTAACGCAGGCTTGTTGTTTATAGGCTAAACTGAAAATTTTTATTATTTGCAACAACAATTATACTTGGAGCTGAAAGTAACATTTTTTCAAGCAATTAACTTAACCAGAAAACGAAAGGTAACATCCGAAACCTTTTTCCCCCCCACACGGAGGAGGTTGGCAGTGAACTTCTAGAATCACCTAACCGCTGCCCCAACCAACACACAGCGGCGGCGGAAATCGAACCCAGAACCTTCCCGTTCCGAGTGTAATTACTGACAGCCACAGGACCTATAAATAAATAAACACTACTACTGTTATGTGAGCTACCATAGGAATGGGAACGTAAAGGTCCCAAGTTAGATTCCGGCCACCACGAGTTGCGTTTGGCCGGTATTTTATCGGTTCTCTCTCTCAACCTCGAGTTTTATTTTCGTTCTGTAACCTTAAGGTATAACTGCGTAAGTTCTTCTATTTGTCATGCGCAGCCACAAATATACTCCACTAAAAAAACTAATAATAATTCCCAATTTCCACCTCATCATTATCGTAGTTGCAACAGTGAAGGATATTTTTTAGCATGTAATAACAATGTAATGGACGCCCGGTAGTTCAGTGGTTACGGTGGCGGATCTGAGCGGTGAGGCTCTGGTTCGCTTCCGCCTGCTAGCTCTTGGGTTGACCGCTAACCCTGTTCATGCTCGGGCTAAAGGTGACCCTTGGGGCACACTCGCCTTGCCCCTACGTCGTGGGAAAATAAGCTTCCTGGCCGTTACCGTTTTAATTATGCAACGAAAACTGCACACTTACATTAGGAGGGCTTGAAATTGTATGACGCTAAGTGAGAGTCTATTACTCTTTAAAAGTACTAGGAATGATTAAAATCAAGCAGTTAACAGTAGTCTCTTTGGTAGTCGCCATGACATATTAGCAGTCACGGACACTACCTTCGACCTTCCATGCTTTGTGGAACTCAAATAATGATTATTTGTACAATGCTAATTCGCTCAAGTGCTACATTATAAAATTAAAGAGTTAGTCTCCATACTAACAATTAGGGTTATACGACAGTGAGAAACTAATACAGCTTAACGTGTGGAAGCCGAACCACGGGTCGTTACATCTGAACGTGTAAAGCAGTCATCCATCCAATCACTGGACAGATCCAATATTGCTTCTGTAGTGAACTTCATTCTACTAAATTCTATTTATACTAACGGCGCCGTGTAAGCCGGGGAAGTGAACTGAGCGGTGGATCTCGATTTGTAAAGGAAGTGCCTCAATTCTGATGCACCGATCTGATCGGCGAGATAATCAGTCGTTCGAATCGCCTGGTTGATCTTCTCCAAACAATGATGCCTTCGTAGTCTCTGTAAATAAAGAGACAAGAAATCGCTCAGGAGCGAAATTCCAGAAATCTTTACTCAAAATTGAAAGTTTATTTTAATAAAAAAAAAATAGTAAACTAAAGCTTTCTTTTGCTTTCCAAGTGAGTTTGAAAAGTAAAATAAAAATAATATTCAAGAAAGAACCTAAATATGATCTTCGTGAATAATTCCCAAACAACTTCATATCAGACGTTTGAGAACATGAAGGGGAGTTCACTCTTACCATGTTACATTTTGTAAATTAGATTTTTTGTAAATGTGCTTAATTCGTACTTATCATTTTATTCCTAATAGTGTGTGTGTGTGTGTGTGTGTGTGTGTGTGTGTGTGTGTGTGTGTGTGTGTGTGTGTTATTTAATCAACTTATGTTGAGCAGTTCAAAAGTTATAACACGGACACAAAAGTATGAGCAAGTACAATCCAGCATGGCTCCTCCAAATTTATTTACTTCGGGGCATAATAATAATAATCGTAGTTGTTTGACCTAATTTATAATATATAAGGTCATGTGACGAAGGGGACCTACAGCTTTTCGTGGAGTCCGAACACAACTTCACCAAGGAAAACCCAGAGAAGCACCTTAAAAGTGAAATACTCATCCCTTTGAAACGCTTCAACCAAACAATTTAGATAAGAATCCTTGGACAGCGAAAGATGGTCAAATTTCATATAATGTTCACAAATCAAGCTATGTATGCTACATACTTACACTAACAATCTTCTGTTTTGCTTCGGAGAGTGTGAAAAACTGTTCCCTGTCAACAGACAAGAGGAGGAGACAGGCTTCGCAATCGTCTGCCAAGTACGACACATGGGCATAGAGATACCCTCTGGATATGAAACGATTTAAATCGGTTTAGTCATAAAAATAATAGTAATCACGAATGGAAAAGAATGTGATTGGTTTCGAAGTTATATCATAGTATGTGTATCCTTACAGAATAGTAAAGGAATAGCGTCTGAAAGTGTTTGTCACTTTCTTGGGGGACCATTGACAGGCCCACCCCTTTTACAGAACACTCCGTCTACGGAAGTGAGCTTATACATTTCTCACTAGCATCTATTCAGACCATGTTGGGTTAGAGATTCTATAAATTCCACCCACTAATTATGAATTGTCTAATCAGAGACCAAGTTTTATTTCTTCCAGATGCTTGCTTAGACTACAAGTTTGAAGGACTGGATTTAGCAATGAATCGTATCTTATCGTCACTGAGTGGCAAATAAAAAACAAACATCAAAATGAAATAACTCGAACGGGAAGGAACAAGTTAAATGGATTAAATAACCATGTACCTCTGCTGTCAGTCAATGTCTGAGCGTTGAAACTGAAATATTTACGAGTTGCTAAAATCTTACAAGAATCGTAATTCAAAACTGCTAAAGAATTAATTACTTTGAATCAAACTTGGGCAAACATATGGGCATCCAATTCTCCGACGTTTTAAGTGACTCCGTGGCGCTCACTAAGTTGAAGAGAAGATGCAGGTCAGCAGGATGCAGGAGAAACTTTTTCATTCTGACCAAAGAAATCAACTGGTTGTCGCTGATTATGAGGCCGAAGACGAGGTTCTGCAAGGAGACACTGTCAAAGGAAGGATTCTTTTCTTATAAAGAAGTTCCATTAAAAATTGGAATGTACTTTCTTAATTACTCAAACTCTGCATAATTGCATTGCGTTTTGGGGAATATCTCTGACAAAAATGGACGGTCTCGTTACGAGTTGAAAATATGAATGAAGTAATGGGCCAATTTCGATGTTTCTGCTCGTACTAAATATGGGAAACTAACGACCAACTTCACTCGCGGTCCACAGAACCAACTCTCAAACTAAACGTATTTAATATTTGATGGCTAGTTATTTAACTTACTCAGGATAACCTACGCTTACGATGTCAGTTCTAAATTTCAACAATACCTAGCCATTAATAATACACAGTCTCAATAAACAACTCCGTAAATCGAGAATCAATGAAATAAAACCAAACCATCTTCAGTAGCTGTAAAACTTAAGTATATAAAAAATGTTCGCTCAACATTTGCAGCGCGTGTCAGAAAAAGTTTTATCTTCTCCTGTAGTTTTACAGTGGCAGCAGATTGAACAAAATAAAACTATGAATGCTCCATATATTGCGGTTGTTGTTGTTGTTGTTGTTGTTGTTGTTCACTGCAGGATTTTTCCTTAGAAATAATAACCGAAGCCTCGTGACAAAGGGAACCTACAACTTAACGTGGAACCTGAATTACGGGTCACTACAGCATCTGGACGCGGAGTACAGTCATCCAATCAACTGCTACCCAACCCAACGCCGCTTAACTTCGATGATCTCCCGGGAAACTGTGCGCGACATGACCACAACCAAATTGCCGTCTTACTAAATATTAATTATGCTTATAAATAATTTTGAATTTTAGTCAAATGCGAAGATTAGTTTTCTCTAGATCCAAAAAGCACCTTAATTTTTGAGCAATACTGTATAATAGTTTGCGTGATGATGTCTCGAATTGAGCTCGCGAGGGGGAGGCACTTCACAGCGCCGAGAAAATAGGACGGATGATGGTCCAGTAAGGTGAGAAGATTGTCCAGAAGACGCTCTGTTCCACCGAGCATATTGCGGAAATCGTAGTTTCTTCTCTTCTCAAATATACGAGTCAGCGAAGATGCAGTTAAAACACTCACGATTTGACTGTGAACGTACCTGCAGGTGAAGAGTGTATATGATATATATATGTGCTTTGAAACTGCGCGAGTAACCACAGCCCACTATGCTTCTCGCCTGGCACACGAGAAAAGGCACCTATACATTTCAGAGTATTGGCTAAGTCATCGCATTTATTGCGGTGAATAAAAATCACCGATCACTAGGCTCCAAATTTACAAGTAGATGTACAGTTTTGGAAGAAAGTCTAGAAACAAAATTCCAAAAAAGCATAAAAAATTACCCATCAGTAATGAATGGACATTGTTTTTAAAATTTTACTACTAATAATAAAAATAAAATAAAAAGTCCAAATAAGAACAGAGTATTATCAATTAGTAATTTTTATGCTTCGTAGAAAATTCCATATGTCTTAACGAACTTTTTTCCCCAAACTGTACAATTGTGGGAAGAATTTTCTTGGGGGGGGGGGGGCTATCAATCATCCGATTTGGACTTTTCTTACACAATGTTTTAGCCAAGAATCGTGTTTGTCTATTTGAGTAAGGGCACAACTAAAACTAAAATTAATCGGGCTATCCTGTGAATGCCTAAGATACATTTAATTTTTGACTATCAATGCCACACTTTTTACTATGGAACAAAATGGTAGCATGAACACAAACCAAAATTGTGAGAGCTGAATGGAAATTAATTTCTAATTCTTCATCAATGAGCAAGATGGGAAGTGAACTTAATTCAAATATAGAATAGAATAGAATAACCTTTATTAATAATAATAAAATAAATAAATTTTTTTCAATTTACAATGACATGAATAATTGTGAAGCTCGACTATTTATTTTATTTAATTTGGCCCTTAAGCTTTAGGCTTTACTGGGCTCTTATTAAAAATCAGCAGCTAGTTGTTATAAATTAATAATAATAAATAAATAAGTATTATTAATAGTTAAAACATGTATTACAATATTAAACGATATTAATGGACAATATTAAACAATATTAGTGGACACTAATCCTAGATTTTTGTTAGTATGCCATTATTAATCGGGATTTCAACTTGGTTTTAAACAAATTTACATTCGCAATATTTTTTATATTGGCATGCAAGTCATTCCATAGTTTCAATCCAATGAAAATGGATAGTTTTTGAGATGAAGACAATCTAAATTGAAGTACAACAAGCTTTGATCTATTTCTGGTCTGATACGAGTGGATTTCTTGAGTTACAAAATATCTATTTACCCATTGCAAATTAATGATTTTGTTCTTACACTTGTAAATAAAAATAAAATGTGCCAGTTTGGTTATATCATTGAGCTTTAGTAGGTTTAGCTCTTTAAATAATGCACTAGAGTGATCAAGGAAATCAGCATCAGATAATAACCTTATTGCTCATTTTTGGATGACAAAGATACCATTTAATGCGTCATTAGTGGAGTTTCCCCAAACAAGGGTGCAGTATCGTATGTTATATAAGGAAGAACAAGAGTATGATAGAGAGTCAATAAAACTTGTTTAAGGACTACATTTCTAAGTTTAAACATTATAGCAACGCTCCTTGAAATCTTTTTTGAGATATAATTTACATGATCACTCCATTGCAAATTCTTATCTAGCATTACACCAAGAAATTTTGTTACAGTACACTCCTTTATGGCGATTTCATTAACATTAAGTTCATCAAGATATACATTTATTTTATTAGTAAAAATCATGAAATTTGTTTTACTGGTATTTAGAAAGAGTTTATTGGTGGTCAACCACTTCACTTTACCACCTGCAATTTATTCATTTAAAAAGATTGCCCTATTTAAAATATGTAGTAATTGTAATACTAAATTGGTTATTCATGACACCTGCGAGATATTTCATATTAATTTGAAATGGTTTTTAATTAATTTAATTGTCAGTAGTGATTGATAACATTTGTGTTATGATCCACTTATGAAACAGAGAGTTCCACAACCTTTAATTATCATCTACAAATAATAATTCACCTCAGAAAAATGCTGCTGATAATACTGCTAATACTTACTACATTATCATTATTGTTCTCTTACAACTTTGATAAATTTGGAGGAGTTGCCACAAGGAATGCTATATCAAAGGAGATTACTACTCTCTTAAAAACTAGCCAAATGGATTAGTAGCTAGTTTTATATTAAAAAGAAAGCTGTGGCAATAACAGCTTTAATATACTGTACAGGCATACCTCGCTTTACGACGCCTCGTTTTACGAATCCCCGGGTTTACGAATTTTATTTTACACTAAATAAAAAATTAAATAAACAAATTTAAAAGGTAAAAATAATTATCTCACGCAAGCATATACAATGCGTAATGTGGTAATCGCTTCAGAAGCATCGTGCGTGCGTTTGTTCGCTCTGGCGCGTTCACGCACCTTGGTGTCTGGGAATGCATCAGTTTATACAGTATGTCTGCTTCGTCGATGATTTTGATGGCTTTGAACCAATGTCAGACATACAAAATGAGAAAACAGAAATTGTAACGATCGCTAATAAATTGAATCTCGAATTTCCCGAAGATGATGTAGAAGAATTGCTTGAATCACATGGTGAAGAACTATCAAACGAAGATCTTATTGCCATGCAGGATCAGGTAACACTTGAAGAGGAAGAGGCCCCTGTACTGCACTTTAATATTTCTTTGCTTTCCTTTTTATTTTAAAGGATTATTTTTTATTTAAAATGATGCATTCTATGAACAAACCATTGTTTGCTGCATAAACTATTGTTTTATTACCTTTTCTTGCAATTTTTTTATAATTTTGTATGTAAAATTTTGTTCTGAAAACGTAACCATTGATTATAACATTAAGTCTATGAGAAATAATGCTCTGCTTTACGAAGTTTCGCTTTACGGACACTCTCTAGGAACGAATTAATTCGTAAACCGAGGTATGCCTCAGGCCTGTACTAATATAGTGCATTCGAAAAGTTTCTCCACAGTGCTACGTTAAATGCATAGGAAATTGAAAAACTACAATGTTTTCATTCAGCCATGATTTAGTGATTTTATTACATAACCTTTTGATTTTACAGCATGTGTTGAAAGTGTTTTCCACCATTTTGCAGGCACAGAGCAACTCGTCTACACTTGTTGTCAAACACTTTTGACAACAAGCACATTGACTGCGGAGAGACTTTCTGAACGCACTGTATAATCAGTTAGTTTTCTATACACAAACGATTAATAAACTATGTATGAATAGGAGGTACTTAAATTTCCGAATGTAAAACTTGGGATTAAGGCTTTTTTTTTTTTTAACTTGCGTGTCTGTTGTCTTAACATGAACCTTACTTAAAAGGAAAATACACGTATTAATTATATCTTCTTACATGCTATTTCCGTATGAACACAGACTCATTAGGTATGAAGATTTTATTCACAAATTTATAGTGAAGGTTAGGCCTAGAAAAAAACAATATCAATGCCTTATCCTACAAAATTGCCAGCTTGAAAGCGAGTGTAATTAGTGACCAATTATCATGTAAGCCCTGAAAGCGCAACAACTCTTACGTAAGCTGCAGTAGTAGTTGTGGCACACTTCCTGAGCTATGAGAGACAGCAATAAGGATGAGAGGCGTTCTCACAAGAAAGACAAACTTGTGTCCACCAGCATTGATGCAGCGAATCACATCATCTCCATCTGCTACGAAAGAGACAAGCGCCTGCATCAGTCCAAACAATGTCACCAAACGGTCTTCTTTCCCATACCTGATGAAAAAATTGATATCAAGAAGTATTCCTTTGTTTTAAAGACAATTTTCAATGAAAGCATTTTTAATAACGTGGTAGCTCAGTGGTCTCAGTATCAGACTCGGGGCAGTGAGGCTCTGGGTTCACTCTCAGGTTCTGATGGCTGAGTTGGGTTGGGTTGGGCCAGCCACTCACCCTATCAATTTTCAGGTCCAGGTGACCCTTGGGGCACACTCACCCCCAATATGGTGGGAAAATGAGTTCTGAATGTTGCCTATTGCTTTTAATGTGGTATAAATGACTATTTATGGCTAAACCCAGGGCTTTTTTTCTGGCAGAACACACTGGAATGGCATTCCAGTACCTTTTATTTTCAACTTGCAGAAGAAAATTTTGTTTATTTCCATTCTGATAATATATATATTTATTTTGTTAGCTACATGACAAAATTTCAGGAAGAGGAAGGATACTTTTTTGGGATTGGGATGGTCACAGGGTGAGATGGGGTAACAAGTGGCAAAGGTTGTAGGAAATTTATAGCAAAGTTCCAGAACCTTTCTTTCCAGAAAAAAGCCTTGATAAAACCTATCAAATTTCTTCCTTTTTTCTCGAACTTTCACTAATGTAAAAACCATGTTTATGGAGACAAAAAGACAATAAAAAAAAAGTCATACATCAAAATTCAGCAAACTTAAAATAGTAAAGACCTTACAGTTAGGAGGTAATTCTTAAATCTTCTTTTATTAATTAGCCAATATCAAAACCTAATAGTGAGGTCCTCCTAGCTAAATTATTGTCTGAGTTTAAAGATTTTAGTGCTTGTTAAAACATACCGAGTATAAATTGGTTTTCCAGACTCGCTCAATATAAAAATGTGTTTTTCTTTACTAAGCCAAGCTGGATTGCACAGATATTCTTCTTCCACTATTGACTCCTTGGCCTCTTCAGGCTCTGAACTCAAAGACACAAGGCTTAAAGAAGCCGCTATGTCAGATTCCTGGAAAAGACCAAACATGAATTGATGGCTATTTGTTTTATTCTGAACAAAGGTTTTTCACAAAAGCTAGACATAAGGTATCAAAATTATAATACCTAAAGCCAGGATAATTTGTTTCAGATGAATTAATAAAAAAAAGTTTTAAAAGTTAATTTTTTCTGCTTGACAGGCTTTAGATGAAGTTGCGAGCAACAGGCTTAAAAAGACAGATTTTCTTTATGACAATCAGCACAAACTGAAAGTATCACTAAATTCACAACCTTTAAATTTCAGTACTACAGTACTCATGAACTGTAAAATAGTTATATTAATAACTTATTTCTCAAATCAAATCAGAACTACCAATGCTGAATTGATATACATTACACACTCATATATAGGCCCTATATATATATATATATATATATATATATATATAATATATATATATATATATAAGTAATTTGTGTTACCTTAAGGATTAAACACAAACTCACACGCATCTTACTCCTGAAGAATCATGCATACAAAACTATAAAAAAAGGGAATGTCTGCAATGCAAACTAATGACATAGGCATGGAAATGCATATGAATCACACTTTCCATTTGATTATAACACAGGTCTCTCTTATTTTTGACAAAACCTAGAGGTGCCACCATGCTTGGTGTATAAAGTGCCACAGGTCTGGAACTATGATGTGTGTGTGTGTGTGTGTGTGTGTGTGTGTGTGTGTGTGTGTGTGTGTGTGTGTGTACACACTTTACTTCCTGCCTTTTCACTAGCTTCTGTACTTCGCATCCAGGTTGTTTTCTCCCTTCTCACCCAATATCTTTAGAAAATGAGATTTCTGATAATGTATGTATGTATGTATTGTTGCTTCCATTGGTAATGAGCCAGTATGGGAGCTTCATTAGTACAGTGACCTTCCATGTAGGGTAGGGTGCATCAAACGCCCTTAGGTTCTTGGATTTTAATGTCTATTCTCTCAAATGTTACACTTGTTGCTAGAAGTGTGTATGCCAAACATTAATTAAATCGGAGGTGGTCCTGGGTGGCCACCGGTCACTTTTATATTTTCGCGGCAATTTTCGGGGGCCGCGCTATGTAAAAATATCTATTTTTTTTATTTACCAACCAGTTGACTACTTACATTGTTTCTTTTAATATAGTTGCTAAGGGGTGATTTACATAACATTTGAGAGAATAGACATTAAAATCCAAGAACCTAAGGGCGTTTGATGCACCCTAAAGGGGTGATTTACATAAAACATGTACCATAAACGAAACTTCACTTATAGTCTAATAATATCCTTTATTGTCTTTCAGAAACAATGGAAGCTGTAACAATGGAAGCTAAGAAGACCAGATTAGCAAGTGCCATTTTTGGTCTTGGCAATGCTCTTACAGAAGGAGATGGTACATTGACAGGAGTCCGCCTCCCAACTTGCCGGCAGGTTCTTCGATGCGTGATGTGGCACATCCAGAAAGAAATATGTGAAGGCAAACAAACACAGCCACTCAAATGGAAATCTGCCAGCATAGTCCTTATCCAGCTGAAAACATTCTACACTAAAGCAAATATTCCTATGCTTTCAGACCATCAATGCTGCAAACTAATACTTGACCTTCTTAATGACAATAACAAATTGCGTCAAATACCTGTTTCTCGCAGAGAATCTCCAAACACTTTGGCTAAGTTGCAATCCATGAATGAACGTCTTGATAAGACCTTTGGTGTATGGACAAAAGATGCAATGACAAACATTAAGAATGAGGAAGATAGAGCATTTTTAGAGTCAATGAAATCTGACAGAGTAGCCTCATTTGGTAGTGTTGACAAGAAGAAAGCTGATAAAGATCGTAGAAAAGAAAAATGCATCTTAGCGGAAGCTTCAAGATGAGAATGTCATGAATCATCCAGTGTACAAGAGATGAAAAGTTCTGTATGCTCTGATGATAGTGCCTCTGCAGATAGCTTGGAAGAAACTGAAGAAGAGGCGATTCCAGAGCTTCAAAGGAAGCGTAGTCACCACAGATCAACATATGCAGGTACGTCTGCCTTTATTCCTCATGATATTCTGAAAAGGCCTTCAGTCGTGTCTGTTGCTACTCGACTAAACATAACTCCTGTTCAACAGGCTGTGCTCACCGAAGCTGTAATTCAAGAGGCAGGAGGTGATCCACGTCGTGTGGCCAAGTTGTATTCAACTGCTGATAAGGCTCGACGATCAATAACAAGTGCTATCGCCAAAGATATTCGAGAAAATTGGATCGCCCCAACAGCTGCAACACTTCACTGGGATGGCAAGCAGATGCATACGCTCACAAACAAGAATGGCAAGGAAGAAAGATTGCCAGTGTTGGTTGGGAATGCCACTGATGTAAAGCTACTGGGAGTGGCTAGATATCCTCGTGGAAGTGATATGTCATCAGGTGACATCATTGCCGAGCACACTTACACGTTTCTACATTCATGGAAGTGCAAACAGTCAGTTGTCAACTTATGTTTTGACACAACAGCATCAAACACTGGACACGTTACAGCTGCCTGTGTTACCATTCAATCAAAACTGGACCGTGCTCTTCTGTGGTGTGCATGTCGCCATCATGTTGGAGAGGTAATCCTGGATCATGTGTTTGACGCTCTCAAAATTGAGACATCAAAGTCTCCAGAAGCATCTTTGTTCCAAACATTCCAGAAGAATTGGGAACGCATATCGCATGCAAAGGATGAAAGTTTAACCAAAATTGACATTTCAATGTACAATGACAATGCACAACAACTGCTTTTATCCTGCAAAAACAAGGTTTTAAGCACAATCCACACAAGCGCTTCATACTGTAGGGAAGACTACAAGGAAATGGCACAACTCTGCCAGGTAGTCCTCGATGATGATGTCACAAAACAAGGAACACTCCACAGACCTGGGGCCATACATAAAGCAAGGTGGATGTCAAAGATTCTTTATTCCATCAAAATATGCCTACTTGAAGAGCAAATTTCTGTACTACCTCGAGGAACTGTAACAACACAACATCAACAGGAAAAACTGAAGGAGTTTGTTGTTTATATTTATTGTGATTGGTGGCTCATATGTCAGTCTGCTTCAAATGCCCCATGGTTTGATTTGTGCTTATACAAGACTCTGCTCAACTATAAAGCTGTCAACTCAATCATTTCAGTCAGCACTGTGAAAGCCTTTGATAGACATTTGTGGTATTTAACCCCAGAACTGGTTGTTTTGGCACTGTTCAACAATGCAGTACCTCAAAAGGAGCGTCCTGCCCTTGCAGATGTGTTACTGGCCATACAACCAGATGAAATGCCAAGCACTCCAAAACACTGCTACAGTTCTGGATATGGCAAACCGTCATTTCTAAAAATTACAGAAGCGACAACCCTGGCTGATCTTGTGAACGAGGACTCGTGGTTTACAGTGAACCTTCTTCACCTGGATATGACCTTCCTAACAGAGGATGTTGACAATTGGCAGAACAATGACCACTTCAAGGCAGCCAAGTCCATTGTGGATGGGTTAAATGTTGTGAATGACCCTGCGGAGAGAGCAGTAAAGCTCACAACTGATTTTGTCTCAGCTGCAAGAGGAGAAGACCACTTCCAAAATCTTCTTCAAGTGGTTGAATATGACCGCAAAGCGAGGCCAAATTTGCGGAAACGAGCAAAGTTGGAGTAGTGACATTGGCGTTGTGTTTTATACATTTTCAACTTTCAATCAATGTAAGTATAGTAATACCGAATATTTGTATATTAGTATTATAAGTAATACCGAATATTTGCCGAATATTCGGTGCATCACTACTAAATATATAAAAGTGGCCGGTGGCCACCCAGGACCACCTCCGATTTGATTTGTTTTTTGCATACATACTTCTACCAACAAGTGTAACATTTGAGGGAATAGACATTAAAATCCAACACCTTTTTGAAAATCATGGGGCGTTTAATGCACCCTAATGTAGGGTCCTACTTAGCAATAATGCTGAGAGCTGTTCATACACTAAGTGGCTGTATGGATGGAGCAGTACCTTGTGTAAAGCAGTGAAGCCTTTCTTCCTACTAGTGGTGGTTGGGGAGGGGGGGGGGGGGTTACCAATAAAGGTTTATGTTTTCTGTATCAAAACACTTGTTAATTTATTATGATGTATGAGTAAAAAGATGGGCCTGTCAGCCAAAGAATGTGAATAAAAACCATTTAACTTAAGTGCTTTTTACTCTCTCTCTCTCTCTCTCCACTATAAGCTTACTATCAGTCTGCAGCAAACTTACTTTGAAATATAACTAATATTTAGATTATGGTAGGCATAGAGCTTACTAAATGAACAGACTGTTCTTATTTAGTTAGCTAATAACATACTTCACAGGCCCTATAACCATAACTGTGCTAGCAATTTTATAAATAAATATTCTTTTTATCAAACAGATACTTACAAAAGTTTCATTACTATGACTGACACTGAGAGCTTGTTCCTTTGCTGAGAGTTCCTCAGCAGGTATACTTTGATCTGACTCTTCATCTTGTCTCTCCGCATTATAAAGTGTGTTTAGGTCTTGATTACACTCTTCAAAGGAATCTGTATTGATCAACATCACTTCTCCTTTAACTCCTGGGGTATCATCTTTCATGTCTTCACTACCAAGGTCTTCACTCCCAGGTAATTCAGATTTCTTTAATGATTCCTGTACACCAGTACTGGTTTCCATTAGGCCTACTCTTGATAAATCTTTATTTTGGCCTAAAACCTTGGAGGAAATGGATACTTAATACTAGTCTGCAAAATTTGTAGTTTTTAAGTCAGATCTGAATCTGGGTATCAAGTTTTAGGGGTTCTTGACAGTTTCCAGATTTAGAGTATGAAATTTCAAGAGTCCTATGTTTAATTTAATACATGTTAATCCACATGAAAATTACAGGTGCAGGCATCAGTTTCAATAATGTCTGTCAGGTGTGAATTTCTCAAATATTCAAATATGGGTCTCACATTTTGAATATTCTGCATGCTGGATTTAATGTAGCAGATTAGAAATTTTTTTGGTGCAAAATTTCATAAATGGACCTTAAAGAAATTTCAATAAAATTTAAAATTTTGCATATAATTTTAATAATAATAATAATAATGACCTTAAAAATTTCTAGATCTTGGTGCACTCACTCTCAATCACAATGCTGTCTGCCAAATTCTACAAATGGGTAATGTAGTTACTATTGAAATAAAGTTTGTAGCTTAGCCTACTTGTATTAAAAAATAGCTTGCTAACTCTATGGGATATTCTAAAATACAGTAATCCCTTGTTTTATGTGATTTTGTTAAACACGGTTTTGCATATACGTGGGTAAGCCACTTTATACCTAAAATGCTAAATTTGAACAGATAAATATTGCGTGCCAGTTCCATGTGTAGTACAGTTACATACTGTGCAGCACACCTAGTGAGTCAGCCACCACACAGTTGCTAGTGATGCATCACAGCTGGTGGCCCACTTTGTGTGTCAGCCTTCATTGTGTAAGCACATGTAATTATATCTCCAGGATTATAACTTAGTTTTTCGTTAAAAACACTACTTTTTTTATTAATATGGCTTCAAAATATCCAGCCAGTTCTCCTGCAGAGGGTGAGGCTAAAAGATCAAGAAAAGTAATGACTTTAGTGCAAAAAGTGGGGTTGTTAGATAAATTAAAGTCAGGCATGTCAGCAGCAGCAATCGGTAGGTTGTTTGGGGTGAATGAATCAACAGTGTGAACAATCAGGGAAAATTAACGAAAATAAGAGATTCAGTTAAATCATCTGCCCCATAAGTGCTAAAATTGCACAAATTGTTAGAGATCCCGTGCTAGTGAAAATGGAAAAGGCTTTGAACATTTGGATTGAGGATATGGATCGAAAACATGCACCATTAAGCAGTGCAATTATATGTGAGAAGGTCAAGCAGATCTACAGCCATTTTGTCCCATGTGACACTGCTAGTGCTGAGTTTAGTGCTGGTTTGAAAATTTCAAGAAAAGATTTTCTCTCCACAATATTAAATTAACTGGTGAAACTGCATCAGCCAATCAAGTTGCAGCTGATAATTTTAAACCTACTTTAAGAAGATTATAGAAGACAAAGGCTACTGTCCTGAATAAGTTTTTAACACTGATGAGACTGCTTTGTACTGGAAGAAAATGCCTGAACATACATAAGCAAAGAAGATAGATCCAACACCTGGATTTAAGGCCACCAAAAACAGACTAACTATAATTTTATGTGGGAATGCAGCTGGTCATCTAATTAAGCCTGGTTTACTATACAAATCTGAAAATCTACATGCACTTAAAGGTAAGAAAAAGCACCAGCTACCTGTATATTGCCAGTCAAATAAGAAGGCATGGGTGGCAGTTTGTCTTTTTGATGATTGGTTTCATAAATGCTTCGTGGCAGAAGTAGAGAAATATTTGAGACTGAAACAGAAGCCTTTTAAAGCTTTACTTGTAATGGACAATGCACCAGGTCACTCAGCTGATTTAGTGGTAGCTCACCCTAATGTTGAAGTGTTATTTTTGCCACCCAACACTACTTCATTAATCCAACCAATGGACCAAGGTGTTATCAGAGCCTTTAAATTGCATTACACCAAAAGATGTTTTTCTAAAATTCTTAGCATGATTGAAGTAGACCAAGAAACATCTGTCACTCAATGTTGGAAAGAATTTCATATTTTTCATGCTATTACTTATATTGATGAAGCAAAGAAGGAAATTAGACCTGAGACTGTTAATGCATGTTGGAAAAAAACTGTGGCCTAAGTGTGTCAATGATTTCAGAGGCTTTTCTATTGCTACTAATAAGAAAATAGAAGCTAGTGAAATTGTGACCATAGCAAGACAAATAGGTGATGATGGTTTTTCAGATATGACAATGGCTAAGATTGAAGAAATTATCAACAACCCAGGTGAAGACTTAAATGAGACTGACTTGGAAGAGATGATGGCACAGGAGAAGCTGGAAGAGGAAGAAGTCCAGATTCCTGATCTTCAACAACAAGGCTGGACTCTGGATAAGTTTGTTGAACTCTTCAGAGATTTTGTGAAATTCAGAGAAACTTATGGATTTTGATCCATCTATGGAGGAGAGCATTAAAACTTGTAGAATGTTCAGAGATGCAATGGTTCCTTATGAAACAATGTTTAAGGAAATGAAATCAAAGAAGAAAACTCCCTATCATGTTCTTTCAGAGATCCAAGTTTCCAGCACCAGCTGTTCCATCTACAAGTGCAGCTACTTCTCCAGCACCAGCTGTTCCATCTACAAGTGCAGCTACTTCTCCAGCACCAGCTGTTCCATCTACAAGTGCAACTACTTCTCCAGCACCAGCTGTTCCATCTACAAGTGCAGCTACTTCTCCAGCACCAGCTGTTCCATCTACAAGTGCAGCTACTTCTCCAGCATCCAGCACCAGCTGTTCCATCTACAAGTGCAGCTACTTCTCCAGCACCAGCTGTTCCATCTACAAGTGCAGCTACTTCTCCAGCACCAGCTGTTCCATCTACAAGTGCAGCTACTTCTCCAGCACCAGCTGTTCCATCTACAAGTGCAGCTACTTCTCCAGCACCAGCTGTTCCATCTACAAGTGCAGCTACTTCTCCAGCACCAGCTGTTCCATCTACAAGTGCAGCTACTTCTCCAGCACCAGCTGTTCCATCTACAAGTGCAGCTACTTCTCCAGTACCAGCTGTTCCATCTACAAGTGCAGCTACTTCTCCAGCACCAGCTGTTCCATCTACAAGTGCAGCTACTTCTCCAGTACCAGCTGTTCCATCTACAAGTGCAGCTACTTCTTCAGCACCACCTAGTTCTCCAGCTAATTCTCCAACAGCAGCTAGATCCCCATCTACTTCATCCGATCCAGATTCTCCTCCACTACTTGCATTGGCATTTGATGACTTTGGGCAGGATGAAGAAAACTAAAGGAGAGCTGTGCTGTGCAGTACAGTACAGTACAGTACATCTTATCAAGTCTTCATCACTCATAAATAGTACTGCACAGCAATTCTCACCATCATCATCATTATTATTATTATTTTTGGTTAGTAAAATTTTATTTCTTTTATTATATTACATATTATTTATATATTATTATATTATTATTATGATATTATATATTATTTACTAACTGTATTTATAGCTTAATACTTGTTAATAAGGTTAAATCAGGCTATATATAGGCCCATGTAACTTGTAAACAGATGTATTGGGGTAAACAATGTAAATATATTGTGTCTCGTATACGCGGTTTTATGTCATACGTGGGTCACACAAGCATTGGAACCCCCACACAAAACAAGGGAATTACTGTATTATGGCCTACATAGTAGGCAAATAGGAAATAAATAATAATACAGCACTGAATATTTTAAATATAATTCTGGAGAGATATGTAATTAGGTTTAACCTATCTTGCAATATTTAACTCAACTTTTCACACACAGTTTTCTAGTCTGGGTAAAACATCATGATTTTAGCCTAAAATGAGCACACACTTGAAAACCAAGAGTTAGCTTATTTCCTAATATAGCTACATAAATACACAAATATTCACACCTACATTCCAAATTTAATTGCCTAAGGTGCAATCTGGGACAAGATAATGACAATTAGGGTCTATTGCACAATATTTAGACAAAAAAGCACAGCATCTTGAAGCAAGTTTTTTAACAGAAGTAAAGTTCATATCTTATTACATCTATCTGGCAAAGCAAACATCAGGTTAAGTTAAGCCAAAGCAAATGTATTCATTTTTCAGGTATGCTCCTCCAAGATCTTGGTACAAGTAGAAATGTTTTGAATAAAAAAAAGTACTGGGTCGTCTTAAAATACACACTACTAAAATTGCTCTTAATAATCAGTCAAGAGAATCAGAAACTGAGACAGTGCTCAGGCCAACTAATGTGGCCATTGCTCAACTCCTGTATTATAATCATCATCATCAGGATTTGAATCACCAACTGCACTCTCTTCTTCACACTAGGCTACTCTTGGAACAAGAAACAAAATCTACAGTAATACTATGGGAAACTATATACACCTGTCATACAGTTTCATTACAGTTTACAAGACCTACTTCAAACCCAGGCCTAAACACACCTACAATACAGTACTTCATACAGTAACTTATTAGTCCTATTTCAATACAAAATAATAACTTGTTGATATGGGGCATGATACCAGCAAGTGGTTCGTAAAAACTAGTTTACTCACCCACCAGATACTCTGTTAGTGGAGTCACCCCAGCTGGTTCTAGTTGCTGAGAAGGGGGATTGAGGTGCTAGTGAGGACCACTTGAGTGCCCTTATTCATCTTTTATGAATAAAAAATTCTTTTAACTGCAACACTGCTATTGAACTAGACATATCAAAAACTTTTGATAGAGTCTGGCACAAATCTTTAATTTCTAAATTGCCCTCCTACAGTTTCTATCCTTCTGTCTGTGCCTTCATGTCTGATTTCCCTTCTGGCCAATCTATAGCTGTGGTTGTAGATCGCCACTGTTCTTCTTCTAAAGCTGTTAAATAATGGTGTTCTTCAGGCCTCTCTCCTGTCACCCACTCATGATTTTCCTTTTATTTATCAATGATCTATTAAGTTGCACTTCCTGTCCTATCCACTCCTATGCCAATGATTCCACTCTTCACTTCTCTACCCATTTCACAAAGTGACCCTCTCAACAGTCATTCTATGCTTCATGTAGGATGGCTATGGTGCGCCTGACCTGATCTTTCTACTATCTCTGACTGGGGCAGAGAAAACCTTGTGATTTTCAATGCCTCAAAAACACAGTTCCTTCGTCTCTCTACTCACCACAATCTTCCACATGACTATCCCCTTACCTTCAACAATACACAACTCAATCTTTCCTCTTCCCTTAACACTCTTGGCATTTCCTTTTCTCATGATCTTTCCTGGAAAAATCACATTTACTCTTCCCAAAACAGCTTCTAAGAAGTTAGGTGTGCTGTACCAGTTCTGCAGTTTCTTCACCCCAACTCAGTTGCTGTCTCTGTACAAGGGGCTTGTCCACCCCTGTATGGCATACGCTTCTCATGTGTAGGGTGTCAAATTTGTCTCCAATAGAGATAAATTCAATAAAAGAAAGTGAAATAGTTGAGTCAGTACGGATAGAAATCAAAAATAAAAATGGTAAAAAAATTAAAATAGGTGGTATGTATAGGCCACCAGAAGGATGTTCAATTAGAGGAATCCCCAAAACAGAGAGGAGAATCGATATGTAGAAAATGAAATTATTAAGGAAATAAATAAGGTAGGTTCAAATGATGTAAAATTTTATTGTTGGAGATTTTAACTATAGATATATAAATTGGGTAACATTACAAGCACCTGAAAATAATGAGAACTTCCTTGATTGTACTGTAGAAAATGGTCTAAATCAGTTAATTGAAGAACCAACCAGAGAGAATGCAATTTTAGATTTATTATTAACAAATATTGCTGATTCTATATATAACATATCAGTCTTTGAAACACTGGGTTCAAGTGATCATTTTATAATAAGATTCAAGGTGAAATTTGACTCAAAGTATACTAAAAATGCAGCTGAAATTCCTGACTTTAAAAATGGAAATATGACTGAACTAGTTAATGAGTTAAACTGTATAAATTGGGTGGAGATTTTTGAGCTTCAACCAAAGTAAATCTACACACTATATATGGGAAAAGTTAAAAAATAAAATAAAAGATGTTCAAAGTACAGTGAGGCCTTGCATAACAAATGCTTTAAATAGCGAATTTTTGCTTAACGAATTACCTCCATAAGGCTCCATTGATTTAAATAACGATTTTACCTTGCAGAACGAATTTGGTAACGAAAAACGTAATACGTTTTCTGTTCAGTTGGAGGTTGGTAGCTGTCATGAGCAGTTGTGTACAACACAATTGCTCATTATTAAATTTTAATTTATTAGCTTTAAAAGTGTATAAAACGTGTAGTCATGGCCCCTAAAAGACCTTCATCATCTGCTAATGCTCCAAAGAAATCCAGGAAAACTATCAGTCTCCAGATGAAGCAGGACATTATTGAAAAAAGTGAATCTGGAACGAACACCAAAGATCTTGCTGCTGAATATGGATTGTCTGCCAGTACAGTTTCAACAATTTTTAAGAAGGAAGAAATTATGAAAACTAAAGTAAGTGATGCTACAAGTAGACTTATTAAAGGAAGGGAAGCTATTGCTGAAATGGAGTGTGTTTTACTGATATGGATTAGAGAAAAGGAAATGAAGGGGGAATCCATTACTAAGGCATTCATTAGTGACAAGGCAGTGCAAATATATGAACAAATTAAAGAATCCCTTCCAGCATCAGTTGAAAGATATGAATCATTCAATGCAAGTCATGGGTGGTTTGAAAATGTCAAGAGAAGGTCAGGAATTAAGAACATTATAAGGCATGGTGAGGCTGCAAGTGCTGATACTGAGGGAGCAAAGGAATTTAAAATAGAATTTGCAGAACTTGTTGAGGAGGAGGATTATTTGCCTCAACAACTTTTTAACACCAACAAAACTGGCCTATTTTGGAAAAAGCTACCGAACAGAACCTACATTACTAGAGAAGAGTCCAAACTGCCTGGCCATAAGCCAATGAAAGACTGGTTTACTTTACTTATGGCTGGGAATGCATCAGGGGACCTGAAGATTAAGCCTATACTTGTGTATCATTCCCAAAATCCCAGGATATTCAAGCAGAAGGAGGTGAACCCACTTAAAAAATGGGTAAACAAGCGCAAAAAGGGTCAAAATTTGGGCTCTGGAACGAATTACTGAAAATCCCATTGAACTAATGCATTGCATAACAAATTTTTCAGTTAACGAATGACCTTCTGGGTAATTCCAGGACAAATAGACAAATGAAAGTGCCAAATGTACACTCCACCATCTCCAAAATTCATGAAACTTGGTGTGAGGGTTGGTTTTGGTCCAAATTACAAAAATCTGAATTTTTTTGAAAATTGGTCAAGTTGGTCAAATTTTATGGCTTGACCAAATTTTGGCCAAATGAAAAAACCAACAATTTTCAAACGTAAATATCTCAGCTGCTAATTGTGGTAGCGTAATAAGTCTTAAATGATAAAATATGTAAAATTAACTGTAGTTTCTAAATATGTATCATTTTTTTTAGGGTAACAAAAATAAAATTATAATTTTTTGGAAAAAATGTCAATTTTTGTTTTTTTTTGCGATTTGGCAGCGAAGATATCATTTTTCGAAAAAAAGACCAAGAATAAAAAATGTTTATTTGATGTATGTACACCATAATAGGTAATAAAAAGTCAGCTTATAGTTTATTATAAGGCTCAAAACTGAGTTTGAAATTAAGTAATAAAATTTTTTTCAGACAACGAAGATTTATTACAGGCTTGTTTGTCCAAAAAGAGAGAATTTTCAATTCATATAAAAAATACATGTAGATAAACCAAAGGAGAAAAAAATCTTTTAAAATATATGTACAATGTACATACATAACCTCTCTTATATTTAGGGACAGAATATATTGACAATAATAATGTTTAATTTATAAAGCGCTTATCAGAGTATAAAATACTCTTCCTAATACTACACGTACACAAGTCTTTGAGAATGAATTAAGAGACAGTATTCTCATCCAGTGAATCCAAATTTTAGACACTAAATAATAATAATAAAAAAGAATTTGAAAAGATTTTTATAACTATTAAGTAGATAAACAAATCTTAGATAAAAATTTTAGAAATATTATATAGACAATCTTAAATAGTATACATTCGATAGAATTTATTTAATTCTTGAAGCGGAAAAATGTATTGTATTCTTGTTCCTCCTCGTAAACTTGCTTCAATACTCCCAAATATATTTTCTGTTGTAACGTGACAAACATCATCTTGTGCAGGAAAAACGTATGAGGGACATACGCCCGAAGGATGGAGAAATTTTATCAGAAAATCATCATATTCACAGTCAAAGGACTGGACTAATCCGAGCCATAGTTTATTTTCATACATACAACCCACAAAAGAGCCTGTTTCAATTTCGCATTGAGAGACAGTATTATGTTCTTGAACCGAAGCAGAAACTCTAATGAGCTCTCTTATTTCGACTGACTGTGCACTCTGAGAGAGTGGATAAACCTTCAACGAATTCTTGGAAATTAGGACGAAGCAATGTAATTGTTGAGTACCTTTGATAGAAGTAATAGGTTCACTCAGACGTTTTTGCAAAGAAAACTCTACATCAACAACTTCGTAGAAGCCTTTATCTGTTTTTGTCCCAGCTTCAATCCAGCTGTAAAACAAATTCATAAATTTAGGTTGCGTGAAATAATCAAATATCAAATATTTTGTATATATATATTCAAGTGCTGATGCTAATATTTAAAAACAGAAAACTACGAATTTGGCATTAAGAAACAAATGTCCTGAACGGAGTCTCTATTGTTTTATTACCTGTTTTAATAGGGCTTTCATCAAATAAAGGTAAAATATTGTCGCTGAGCAAATCTTTATTGAATTGCCTGTCTTGAACGACATTCTTCCAATGGTGGTGGATTCGTGGAATCGCTACTGCTTCGCTCCATAGATTCGTTAAGTATGTCTGGCTCAGGTATTGGCACAGGTTCCGGCTCTCTGGATGAACATTGAACATGTTCTAATACAATTGGCTTCTTTTTAATTGTGACATAGCAATTGCTGCATAGTAATTGATTTTCTTCCAAAATTCCATAGCTTGCAGCTGCCATGGCAGAGTTTACTTTTTTGATGTTACAGAAAATTCTTCTTGAGTGTTTTTTCATAGGATGGCAACAAAATTTTGTGTTTTGAGGCATTTTAAGGGTTAGGTAAATTTACGTATACTAGAAAATTGGGTATATACTGAAAATCTAGAAAGAAAGCAAAAAAATGTTAAAATTTGGAGGATTTTTTTTGGTCATTTTTTTTTCATAATAATCGTCGATAAGCTGACTTTTTATTACTTATTATGGTGTACATACATCAAATAAACATTTTTTATTCCTGGTCTTTTTTTCGAAAAATGATATCTTCGCTGCCAAATCGCAAAAAAAAAAAAAAAAATCATAATTTTATTTTTGTTACCCTAAAAAAATGATACATATTTAGAAACTACAGTTAATTTTACATATTTTATCGTTTAAGACTTACTACACTACCATAATTAGGAGCTGAGATATTTACGTTTGAAAATTATTGGTTTTTTCCATTTGACCAAAATTTGGTCAAGCCATAAAATTTGACCAACTTGACCAATTTTCAAAAAAATTCAGAAATTTGTAATTTGGACCTAAACCAACCCTCACACCAAGTTTCATGAATTTTGAAGAGGTGACCGTGTACTTCATTTGTCTTTCTCATAGAATTACCCTTGAACTGGAATGAATTAAATTCATTATGCAAGGCCTCACTGTAAATATATTCCTCAGCGTAAAATAAGAATCAGAAATAACAGAGAACCCTTGATAAATCTGTCTATTAAGAAAGGAATAAGAGATAAAAGAAAGGCCTTCAGCAAATTTAAGAGAACTCAAAATGAAATGGACCTTGAAATCTATAAAAATAAGAGACAAGAAAGCAAGAAACTTATGAGAGATAGTAAACGCAATTTAGAGAGGAACTTAGCCAAAAATTGTAAAGGAAATCCCAAAAAGTTCTTTAGTCATTTCAACTTGAAAAATAAATCTAATAAAAAAATTGGACCCCTTCATGCTGATGACAAAATTATTGAAGAGCTAAATAGATATTTCTGCTCAGTATTTACAAAGGAAACTGTAAATAAAATTCCAGAGTTTACATTAGTAACACAAGAGAGATAAATCATATATATTTTGAGGAAGTGGATATTTTGAGAGCAATTGACAGGCTAAACATAGATAAGTCACCAGGACCTGATGAAATTTATCCTAAAATAGTAAAGGAAGCAAAATACATATAGCATAGCCCAAGCACTTAAAATACTTTTCAACCTTTCACTGATTAACAGCAAAGTTCCAGAAGACTGGAAAAAGCAAATGTAGTCCCACTTTTCAAAAAAGGAAACAAAAATCTAGCTAAAAACTATACACCAATTAGTTTAACTTCTATTACACTGGTCAACAAAGATTTTTCATCAGAGTAAAATTTGTGTTGGCTGGATAGCATTTTTCACGCTGATTCCAAAACTGCATTCAGATTTTTTCTAGCACGTACAGTTTTCAAGATGAAGGCATATATATAACTACACAGATTTAACCATTTTAAATAGGCAAAATACTAATATTTCAACATTTGATTATGTTTATTTTATTGTGTTTTTTTAGTTTATTCATCTTATTTATTTCAATTATCTTAATTATACATCTTATGTATTTCAGGTGTGAGCTTTTACGTCTAGCAGCATTGTGATTCAGGCAACAACGACGTGCTTTGTGTGTCAAAAGATCAGTCCAGTCCAAGAACTTGTTGTGTCAAGTTGGTGTACATTTTTTTTTAATTTATAGTTTGCTCAGGTCAGTCAACATGCCTCGACAATGTAAGAATGACCCCGAGAAGTTCTGTTTCGTATGCGGCCAGTTCACAACTAAAACACAGCGACGAAGTATTACAACCGACATTAAGAAAATATACAAGCTATACTTTGGTTGCCATCTAGGTGACCAAGATAAACCATGGGCGCCACATCAAATCTGTTCTGGCTGTTCAAATGGATTACGTGATTGGCTTAACAAAAAGAAAGCTTCAATGCCATTTGCCATACCCATGATATGGAGGGAGCCGAGAGATCATCATGAAGACTGTTATTTTTGTAGTGTGAACTTAATGGGGTTTTCTGCCAAGAACAAACACCAGATTGTATATCCAAACTTGGATTCAGCACGTAGACCAGTAAAACATGATGAAACATTACCCATTCCATAATGGTAATATAATGCCATCCATCCCCATTGCCCATTCCATCCATCTAAAAGAGACATATGACAATATGGATATACTACTTAAGGCAATCAAATACGACAGTCATCAATGGAATGTTTGTGGAGATCTAAAAGTTATAGGAATGCTTATGGGTATGCAGTCAGGATTCACAAAATTTTGTTGTTTCCTTTGCCTGTGGGACAGTCGCGCCACTATAGAACATTACACCAAAAGTGACTGGCCACTTAGGTATACATATGTCCCAGGGATAAGCAATGTCCAGTCTGTCCCTTTAGTGGATCCCCAAAAGATCTATCTGCCACCTCTTCACATTAAACTTGGTTTAATGAAGAATTTTGAAAGCAATGGGTAAAGTCAATTCTGAAGGGTTCCAATACCTTTCAAGGAAATTTCCGAAGGTTACTGCAGCAAAATTGAAGGAAGGAATTTTTGTTGGGCCACAAATAAGGGAGGTTTTGAATGACACTGAATTTGAAAAAGTCCTAAGTCCGCTGGAATTGAAGGCTTGGCTGGCGTTCAAATGGATATGTGAAAACTTTCTTGGAAGCAACAAGTCACCTGCGTATAAGGATGGAGTCAAGAACCTCCTTGATGCCTTCAAAGAAATGGAGTGTCGAATGTCGTTAAAAATTCACTTCCTGCATTCCCACTTAGATTTCTTTCCTGAAAACCTTGGTGCAGTGAGTGACGAGCAAGGAGAGCGCTTCCATCAAGATATTCAGATGATGGAGAAGCGCTACCAAGGATATTGGAATGAAAGCATGATGGCGGACCATTGTTGGATGCTGTATCGTGACAATCCAGGCCAAATTTACAAAAGGAAATCACACTCACAGCGCTTTTAATAAAATAATGTATATATTCTTTATTTATAAGTACATTGAATAAAGTATATGATGTATTTGTTGTTTAGCATTCCTAAGTGTGATCTATACATCCATAAATTTTCTTATAGCAATATCAAAAACTGAAAAATATCAAAACCAGTGTATCTATATAACTATACGTGCTAGAAAAAACATAAAACCAGATTCGGAATCAGCGCGAAAAATGCATTAAGAAAAGTGTGATCATGTTTGTGATGAGAAAAAAAAGTTTAATTTTGTTGGCCAGTGTTATTTGCAAATTACTTGAAAGTGTCATCAGAGACAAAATTACAATATTCTTAGAAGAAGAAGGATTAATTAGTAATAGCCAACATGGCTTTTGAAATGGCAGGTCATGTTTGACAAACTTAATTGAGTTTTATAATAGTATGTTAAAGCATCTGGATAAAAAAGAATCTGTAGATATTGTGTACTTGGATTTTGCCAAAGCTTTTGATACAGTTCCTCATAAAGCAGCTGCTTGTTAAAGTTAGAGCTCATGGAATAAAAGGGATAGTAGGAAGCAAATTGGATTGAAGAATGGCTTAAAGAAAGAGAACAGAGAGTCCAGTTAAATGGAACTAGGTCTACATGGAGCCCTGTTCTGAGTGGAGTCCCACAGGGGTCAGTACTTGGACCTCTACTTTTTATTATTTATATTTAATGACTTGGAAAGGGGTCTAAATAGTAAAACCTCAATATTTGCAGATGATACAAAATTGGGACAAAATGTAAGATCTTTAACAGGTGCCATGAAAATGCAAAAGGACATTGATAAAGTAGTTGCTTGGGCAGATAGATGGGAGATGAAATTTAATGTGGAAAAGTGTAAAGTTATGCATGTTGGTCATGACAATCCAGAATTTGAGTATAACATGGATGGAAGTTGGATAAATAAAGAAAAAAAGGATATATATTTGGGTGTCATTGTGAATCATGATCTTAAACCTACAATTCATTGTATTGAAATTAGAAATAAGGCTAATGCTAGATTGAACCTAATGCAGAAACATATAGAATATAAATTGCCAGAAATTATAAGTAGGCTCTACTAGTGATGTGAGGCGAGAATATTCTGAGAATATTCTCCAAAATATTATTTGCTGAGAATATTTGAGAATTTTCTTTTTTCTTTGTTTTAAAACATTTTTAGATTGTTTTGCAGCTTTTTAGCTGTTCACTCAGCAAAAAGGAACAAATTAACCATAGAAAGAGTGGGCAAGTTAACCTACATTTCTCACAATCTAAAACTTTTAACACATGGGGATAGCCCAGAAAAGTCTCATGTTCCAGAGAAGTATATGGAAGAATGCAAAGATCAAGAAAAAGAAGAAGAACAGCAGAAGGAGGAGGAGGAGGAAGAGGAGGAGGAGGAAGAGGAGGAGGAAGAAGAAATAGACAAAGAAGCCGATGATGATGATGAGGCAATGATTGATGAGTCAGAATCAGAAATAATTTTGCCAGAATCAGAGTAAATACCAGGGTAACCAATAATTAATTTCTATATAGTTTTGAAAAAATCAAATAAATAAAAAAAAATATATTTTTTCATAAAAAGCTATTATACTGAAAAACTGAAATTGAACACTTAATTAAAAGGGGTATATTTTTTATTTGTTTCTAAACTGTTTTATATGATATATTTTATTAATTTCCATATAATTTTGAAAAAAATCAAATAAATAAAGAATATGATTTTTTCATAAAAATCATTTTCTTTATTTATTAGCTATTATACTAAAAAACTGAAATTGAATACTTCATTACAAGGGATATTTTTTCTTTCTAAACTGTTCTGTGTGATATATTTTATTAATTTCTATATATAATTAAAAAAAATCAAATTCAAAAAAATCATGATTTTTTCATAAAAAAGCTATGATACTGAAAAACTGAAATTGAACACAATTACAAGGGGTATTTTTTTTACTTCCAAAGTGTCTTGTGAGACATATTTTATTAATTTCTATATAATTTTTAAAAAAATCAAATAAAAAAATCATGATTTTTTTATAAAAAAGCTATTATACTGAAAAACTGAAATTGAACACTTAATTATTACAAGGGATATTTTTATTTGTTTCTAAAGTGTTTTGTCTGATATATTTTATTAATTTCTATGTAATTTTGAAAAATAAAAAAAAATTGATTTAATCAGGTGATTAAATCATTTTGATTTAATCACTGCCATCCCTGGTAAATACTGTACTTTGAATTGAAATACAGTCTTTATACAATGATTCAATAAATTTTTTGCATTAGTTAATTTATTTATTTCTTCACTCATCCTATCATTCACTTCTGACTTAGAATTTCTCCATTTTGACAGGAACTGAAGTTAAGTTGTATTGGAATAGTTGAAAAACCCCTCAGATGTTCTAGAAAAGAAAATTCAAGAAAATTCTTGAGAATATTCTCCTAAAGATTATTCCCGAGAATTTTACAACATTAGGCTCTACACTTCATACGTGAGGCCTCTTCTTGAGTATTGCATTCAGTTCAGTAGTCCTTATTTAGAGCAAGACAAAGACAGACTAGAAAAAGTACAAAAGAGAGCCACAAGGATGATACCATGCCTTAGACACCTTACTTACAAAGAGAGCGTGAAGCACCTAAACATGTTTTCCCTAAAGCGAAGAAGGTTATGAGGTGATATGATAGAAGTATATAAAATAATAAATGAGTTAGATAATATAGACTTCCACTCTCTTTTTACAAATGATCACAATGATAGGACAAGAGGCCATAGCCTTAAGATTTTTCAGCAAAGATGTAAATCACAGTTGGTACAACATAGTTTTTCAAATAGAATAGTAAAATTCTGGAATAGCTTAGATGAAGAAGTCGTGAGTTCCCATACTTTGGAGACTTTTAAGAATAAACTAGATAAATTAATGACTAAGAGGTATTTGGTAATGACATTTTGCTGAAACTGGTAATGGTGTGGAGAAGAGGTTTGTGAACCCTTCCCACATATGGGTCATTCTCTGTCAGATCAACCAAAAAAAATTGAAATTAACACCCTCATCTCTCATATTTTGCTGAAATTTGGTTTATAGGGAGTTTGTGAGCCCTGAATCCATTTCTGAAATTATAAGGTCAATCCAACCAACGGTTCAAGAGATATGACCTCGGGCAATTTGAGGTCACTCGCGAGGTTACTAACATTTGGCGAGCCATAACTTGGGTAATAATTGTCATAATTATATAAAATTATATATATTTAGAATCAGAAAATGACAAGGAATCCAAATATGCAAGTTTTAGAACTCTAGGTTGAAAAATAAAAAAGTTACACTATAACCAAAATTTGAGGTCACGATTTGACCTCTGGGGTATCAAATGAGAATTTTTTTTTTAAATGTAAAAAATGAAGGCATAGGCATTGGCTATTAGAATCAGCAAAAAAAAGTTTGTTTATGTTAGTATTTTCATGTAACTAACATATAAGTGAACACCATATTCATAAGTTGTGCGTCAATTCTACCTATTTTTTCACACTTAAGCTCATAATTTGACCTATAGAAATTAAAATTACATTTTTTATAGATATAAAAAACAAAGTCAGAGTTCTTGACTAATAGAAACAATCATAAAAAGTTTGTTTATGTTGGTACTTTTCATGTAACTAACTTATAAGTGAACACCATATTTATAAATTGCTTGTCATTTCAAGGAATTTTTATATCTTAGCTATCAATTTGACCTCAAACTCCAAGAATTTAATAAAAATTGTATTTCACTGCTAATCTACACTGGCAATAATAGTTATAATAGTGAAAGGGGAAGACTAAGCTCACATGTAGCCTAAACAAACCTGTTGAAACATGTTGCTACTTGTCTAAGTGCAGAATCAACACAGATAGTTGCAAAATTCCTTGTCTACAGGTTAGTACAGTTCCAGCCAGCACTGTGGGTGGCTGGTGGGTATGGTGTTTTAATGAGCCTCAGAGACTATCAAGGCCTAAAATATTAAGTGTGTATAGCTATATATTTTCTAAAAAATATATATTACCTAATTGTAAATCCTATATCTTTACAGATCAAAAATACAATGGTTCAGCACTTGAAATACTGCCAGGACCCTATTCAAAAACACAAGAAACGCATAACAATCAATCTTAGAAAAGTGACTGATGTACTTGTTGAAAAATGTGCTGGAAGAGTGAAAAAAGACTCATTGTTGTGTGTGAACTGCTGGACACTGATAATGAAAAACCCCACTATACTTAGTACCACTGAAAACAAAGAGTCTGAGCAGGATTCAAATGAATCATCTACTATCAGTGGCTTGAGTAACATCTCTTCAATTCAAGATCTGGACAATGACAGTGAGTGCTTGATAAAGGAAAATCCTTCAACTTCAGTTGAACCAGTTCTAGCATTTCTGGACCAAACACCAGTTAAAAAAAGTAAGTAATAAATTAATATAATAACTTATACTTTACTACAAGGTCTGTTTGATCTACTATATAGCCAATTATATAGCATTTAAGGTACTATAATTAATATTTAATTACTAATATTCAGGTGTGTGAAACCTTTTTTTCTGTTCTTTTCAGAAGGGCTGTCATTAAGCCAGAAAAAGCGCAAGGCTCGTGGTAAGCTATCATCTGCTCAGAAACACCTGAAGGAGAGGCTAGAACTCAGTTATGGTGTTCAAATTACTGAGGAGGTAAGTGATACTTCAAAACCTGAAACTAAATCTGAAAAACATCTAGACAAATTAATGAATGAATTGAAACAGTCATTCCTGGAGAGCAAATGTCACCATCACAAACTACAAATATTGACACTCTCACCATACACAATTGAAAAAACAGCTAGTTTCTTTCAAACTACAACATACATGGTGAAAAGAAGCCGTTCACTTAAATCAGAACATGGAATCCTTCCGAAGATTCCACTAATCAGCAAAGGAAAAGTGATAACTGAAGAACACAAAGATATAGATAGTTAGAAGATTCTATGAGTCAGAAGAGGTTAGTCGTATGTGTCCTGGCCAAAAGGATTGCGTGAAAGTTATCAGTGCTGAAGGTGCAATGAAGGTGCAAAAACGATTGGTCCTCGGGAATTTAAGAGATGTTTGAACTATATAAAAATGATGAAAAGAATCCCAAAATAGGATTTTCCACATTTGCAAAATTACGGCCATCATATTGTGTGCTTGCCGGTAGTGGTGGGACTCATTCTGTCTGTGTCTGCACATACCATCAAAATCCAAAATTGCAGCTGGCTGCATTGGGAGAAAGAGGTCTTTCATACAAGGATCTTATGGATTACAGTGTCTGCAGTACAGAGAGAGAGACTTGCATGATGCAACTTTGCAATGATTGCCCAAGAGAAGAGGGTGTCCTGGATTTTCTTGAGTTACTTGACAGTGTGAAATCAGCTCCAAATGAAATATCTTACAAGCAATGGGTGACTGTTGACCGTTGTACAATGGTTGATAAGGTGGAGCCACTTCATGAATACTTTCATCCCTAAGCATGAAAATATCCCGCATGGTTCGTCATCACTTTGTTGCTCAGCAACAATCACAGTACTTCAAGCAGTTGAAAGAAACACTACCACCTCAGAGCGAGGTAGTTATAGTAGGTGATTTCTCTGAGAATTATTCTTTCATTGTCCAGGATGCTGCCCAAGGGTTTCACTGGGACAATTCACAGTGTACAGTTCACCCTTTTGTCATCTATTATAGATCATCTGCAGACCAGGAACTTAGCCATTTTAGTGTCTGTTTCTTATCTGCATCACTAAAACACAACACTATAATGGTTTACTCATTCATATTGAAGCTTATGACATATGTTAAATTCAGATGCCCACAATTGAAGAAGGTGCACTATTTCTCAGATGGATGTGCTGGCCAATATAAGAACAGATACAACTTCACAAATCTCTGTTACCATGAAGAGGATTTTAGTCTGTCTTGTGAATGGCACTTCTTTGCTACATCCCATGGCAAAAATGCATGTGATGGGATTGGAGGAACAGTGAAAAGAGCTACTGCTCGTGCCAGTTTGCAGAGAACTACAGAGAGGCAAATTCTTACACCAGAACACATGTTTCAGTTGTGTGAAGAAAACTTGAGCAAGAAGATAAATTTTTTCTTTGTAACTACAGCTGATTTGAAAGATGCAGAAGAACGGTTGGAACATCGATTCAAGGATAGTAGGGCTATTCCTGGAACTCAAAAATATCATAGATTTGTTCCCCTAAACAAGGAAGAACTGATGGTGTATCCCATTTCAAGTGGCATTGGAGAAAAGAAAAGAATAAGGAAAAGTCATTTTACTAATGAACCTGCAATGCTTGGTAACCTAAAATGTGTCAAACCAGGAGAGTATGTTGGCTGCATTTATGACATGCAAGTTTGGTATGGAATTGTGGAGGAATATTGTGAAGAGTTTGATGATTTCACTGTGAACTTTCTACATCCCTCTGGGTCATCAGGATCAAGTGCATATTATTATCCATCAAACAAGGATTCATGTGCAGTGCCAGGACATCATATATTAACTGTAATGAGTTGTCCTACCCTAAGAGGAGGCAGCAGAATTCAATACATTTTTCCACAAAAAGAAATTGATGAGAGCATCGAGCATGCAAAAATTGTATTAGGCTAGCACATGAATCCTCTAAGTAGGTCTTCCCCTTTCACTATTATAACTATTATTGCCAGTGTAGATTAGCAGTGAAATACAATTTTACATTTTTGCCTTTGTTTTTATATCTATAAAAAATGTAATTTTAATTTCTATAGGTCAAATTATGAGCTTAAGTGTGAAAAAATAGGTAGAATTGACGCACAACTTATGAATATGGTGTTCACTTATATGTTAGTTACATGAAAAATACTAACATAAACAAACTTTTTTTTGCTGATTCTAATAGCCAATGCCTATGCCTTCATTTTTTACATTTAAAAAAAAAATTCTCATTTGATACCCAGAGGTCAAATCGTGACCTCAAATTTTGGTTACAGTGTAACTTTTTTATTTTTCAACCTAGAGTTCTAAAACTTGCATATTTGGATTCCTTGTCGTTTTCTGATTCTAAATATATATACTTTTATATAATTGTGACCATTATTACCCAAGTTATGGGTCGCCAAATGTTAGTGACCTCGCAAGTGACCTCAAATTTCCCGAGGTCATATCTCTTGAACCGTTGGTCGGATTGACCTTATAATTTCAGAAATGGATTCAGGGCCCACAAACTCCCTATAAACCAAATTTCAGCAAAATCTGAGAGATGAGGGTGTTAGGCACTGGTTGATCTGACAGAGAATGACCCATATACATATAGTTTATTTTTTATTTGGGTAAATCTCATCACCCACACAGAGTGATGGGATGTAGGGAGGCAGCATCTTGAGTTAGGGGATACTCTCTGTCTTTATACCCCCCATTTAAAGAGATTTCTCCGCTGAGTGGTGCCCCCCATGTTAATTCAGCCACCCGAGAACATGACCATCTCAGATTTTCATGATATTTGGTACATTAGTAGGTATGTGTGAGAAACTGAAATTCCCCAAATTTTAGAGCTGGCTGACCTTTGGTTGCTGAGATACAGGGTCACAAAATTTGGATCTTTGACCTGATTTTTTACTTACTGCAAATTTCAAATTGCTGTAGCAACATAACTAATAAAGCTAGAGTTCTGATTCTAGTGTCATTTTGAAGCTCTTAAACAGCTTGTCATAAGCCTCTAAAATGAAAATTTAAAAAAATATCCTTGACCTTTAACCTTAAATAAAAATAATATACCATCCCCAATTTTTTCAATTTTTTTACAAATGTTCACTTACCAATGTGAAACATGTTCCTGAAAGGTTAGAAGTGGCCAGTGAAAAGTATGAGCAGGAAGTATGGTACTTTTAATTAAAACTAACCTTTAAATAAATCCAGATCTGAGTTTTTTCATTGATACAAATCTTCTCTCAAGCAGATTATCCATTAGTTTTGTGCCTGAAAATATATAGTTACATTAATATATATATATATATATATATATATATATTAGGCTGGGTCAAAAAGGGGTCAAGGTCAAGATTTTGCTTCGGTACATATTGTGAGGTTGATCATTTTGTAATAGTAGTATCCACACCAAAAATCAAGGCTGTGAGACCTTCGCTACCCCCCCCCCCTACCGATACTCACTTTTTTCCATATGAATTTGTATGGGAAATAGGCCAAAAATCGAAAATAGTAAAAATCGACCCTAAATATTAAATTTTTTTGCTTTTGGATGGCCAAAATCAGGTTCTCCAGCAGGAATTACATCAGAATAGACCATTCACCAACTTTTTTTGAGATCGGGGGGTAAGGGGTAGGGTCTTAAATCCAGTGCTGACTCAAAGCACCGGATATAAGACCTAATATTACATTATTTTTGTTTTTTTCTTTCCAGATTCCTATTTAGGTACCTAGAATGTTAAAAGTTTGTATTTAAATACGTTATTTAATTTTAAAATATCAGTAATAAATAAAATATAGTTAAAATCTTATTAAATTAAATTATGGCTACTAGAAAAAGAAGCCACAATCCAGGATGACTAAATCACGCCAGGTGGCTGACTTTGGCTAATAGGGTTCTCCACCTATACATTTCTACATCAAATCATGATACTAACCTAAAAGATCTTGTCATATTTGTCATCAATTTTTATGCCCCTGCGTGGTTTCAAATAAAATCACACCCAAAAGCCACTGAGGGTGTGCGAAATGTTTGGTTTATGACAATTCTTCTTCGAAATTTAGATGTAAAATTCAAGAAAATTATTGAGCCGGTCATGAAAAACAATGCTTACTTCACTAATCCTGAAAATATACTACTGTCAATGGTTTCTGACGAATGATTACATATTAGAGAGCTAGCAATTCAAAAGATAATTCTTTCCAGAACTGGGTTTTCAGGAGCCAGAAATTTGCTACCAA
Source organism: Bathynomus jamesi (assembly GCA_023014485.1). Taxonomy (NCBI): domain Eukaryota; kingdom Metazoa; phylum Arthropoda; class Malacostraca; order Isopoda; family Cirolanidae; genus Bathynomus; species Bathynomus jamesi. The sequence continues at coordinate 425,178 of JAJOZX010001178.1, forward strand.
GATCTATAAATTTTCTAGCAAATGATTATATTGATTTGATTAATTGGAATGAGCAGATAATCACTCCTCCACCTTTGCTAAGTAATTTTACCAATGAGCAATTGCTTCAGATTAGAACTAAACCTCTAGAAATACTAGATTTTCCATGTCACAGCCAAAGCGTTGAATGGGGTGTGAACTTAGTAACTAAATCTAGCCAGGAAAGAATTGGTTATATTAATCGGCATAAATTTATTTTAAATACTTTAGAGTCTAGAAAAGAACTGCCTACTTTTGAGTGGAAAGGTCAATGGAAGGGAAAAAAAAAAAATTAGTTTTAGGTCAAAAATTTTATTGAATTTCTCTCTTAATTTCTAAATTTCTACCAATAATAGCTAAAAATTTATGTATTAAATTTTTTTTTCATGCATTTTTGTATTTTAAAAATTTTTTTTTCATTAAAAAATAAATAACTCTTTTATAAGCGAACTTTTGTAATAATAAATTTTTTTTTAAGTAAATCGCAAATTATCTCGAATTTTACGAATTTTCTGAAAAAACTGAAACTGGTAGGGGGGGTAGGGGTCCTCAGAATTCAAAAATATTTTACTAGAGTGTTAACTATGATTGATTGAACCACCTCACACTATGTACCTAAGAAATAAAAAATTTTGACCCAGCCTATATATATATATATATATATATATATATACACACACATTTAACTGCAATGACCACGCAGTATATTAATGTATAGAAATGATGTAAGTATAGAGGAGTGTTCTGCACACGAGGAAGAGAAATAACGAACAAATGAAAAATGAGGTAACCGCCTGGGAATCGAACCCAGGATCTTCCGATTGCTGGTCAGATATGCTATCCACTACACATCCAGATAGCATATCTGACCGGCAATCGGAAGATCCTAAGTTCGATTCCCAGGCGGTTACCTCATTTTTCATTTGTTCGTTATTTCTCTTCCTCGTGTGCAGAACACTCCTCTATACTTACGTCGTTTCTATACATATATATATATTATATATATATATATATGAAAATTATTTCACGAAGGTAACACGTGAAAAATATTTATGATGAATAAAACCACGAAGGAAAGGAAACACAAAATGGTGCTCAAGCGCTTTCGTCTAATGACATCCTCAGGAACACTGAAGTACATAAAAAGGGTTAAGCCTATATATAGGTTACAGAAAGAAAAAAAAAGAAAAAAGAAATAACATACATACACACACACACACATATATATATATATATACATACATATCTATATATACAAATACATACATACATACATACATACATACATATACAATAAACAGAAGTAAAAATAATAAAAAAAAAAAAAATTAAAAATTAAAACCTTAAAGGATTACCAGTGAGGCGTACAAATTTGTAAGGAAAAATATCGATTTTTAGCACAAGATCAAATGGATTATAAAGATACAAATTTATATATATATACCTGCACACGTTTCATTCAACACTGCCTTTGGGATAAACACATCACTTCCACATACATAGACAAACACTTTACACTGGGATTAGGGAACCTTTGGGCAAGGCTTGAGCGGCTGTCAGTTTTTTGGCACTGAGGGTTTCGACACTGGAGGTTACTAACAACAACAACATGACCCATCTTTCCTTGGGTTGATACGGGCATGCCCAGTGAAAAAAAAAATATATATATATATCTACCATATATAACTTGAATGTGCAACTTACTTTTCTCTGTTGTAATTCTATGAGGGCCTTGGAGGCCTTAGCAGTTTCCTCCTTGGTGAGGTAGTATAGTCTTCCAGTTGCAGTAGATGCCTCTACCTTTGTCAAAACATCAGAGTATGTAATTGTAAAAATATCTGGTTGATGAGGAAAAAGAATGATGGGTTGGGACCATGAGGATGAAGAAAATATATTTTTACTTCCCTCTTCTCAGTTGTTTTGTCCAAAATGCATGTTAACCACCAAAGGTTATCATATACAGCAGTGACAAAACCATGTAGTTTCTCTTCGGGTATAAGTTCTTCTTCTTCATTGACTTTCTCAATTTGTGAATATCCTGATGCTGAGAAATGCTTAACCTCTAGTGAAGTTAATGAAACTGGTTTTAAATGGTGTATGTTTTGAGTAGCTACCAGCAATTGTTCTTGCTTTTGAATGTCTAGTTTGGAGGAGAAATTCTTCACTTTCATAATCTTCATTGGTTGAAAAATGTGGTGTAATATTATTAATATTATCTTTGGTAAATATATACAGCTGTTGTGCAGTAAGGATTTGTTTATCATAAGGCCATTGCAGACTAGCTTTAGCAGCTAACCTCTTAACAGTGCCTCCTACACCATCACATAGTCCCTTCCCATGGCTTGTTGTAAAAAAATTCCACTCTGCATCAATTCCAGTCATCTTTGTGGTGGCAAATATTCAGAAAGTTTTTGCAGTTTTTATATTGTCCAGCATAGCCATCTGCAGAGGCGTACCAATACTTTTTGCCGCTCGGGGCGAAAATGCCAATATTTAGAATATTAAAACTATAAGTTATATTTAAATGGCATTGCATAATTTAGAAATTCACTTCGAATATTAAACAAATATTTTCTGAATTGGGGGATGGTATATTTTTTTTATTTAAGGTCAAAGGTCAAGGATATTTTTTTTATTTAAGGTCAAAGGTCAAGGATATTTTTTTTAATTTTCATTTTAGAGGCTTATGACAAGAGAGATAATATGACAAGCTGTTATTTAAGAGCTTCAAAATGACACTAGAATCAGAACTCTAGCTTTATTAGTTATGTGGCTACAGCAATTTGAAATTTGACAGTAAGTAAAAAAACAGATCAATGGTCCCAATTTTGTGACCCCGTATCTCAGCAACCAAAGGTCAGCCAGCTCTAAAATTTGGGGAATTTCAGTTTCTCACACATCCCTACTAATGTACCAAATATCATGAAACTCTGAGATGGTCATGTTCAAATTCACCTTTTTTCGGCCCATAGCACTGTGATGTATGAAAGACTCATTATGTTCACTTGCCTCATAGACATCTTTAAATGGGAGACCCTGAATGGGTGTACATTTAAATACTTTATACAGTCTTTAGAGTCCCACCTACTCCTTTTATCTTAATTGTAGAGCTTGTATTATATTATTCAGGTTATAGCTATATAGATCCATGTAAAACTTCTTGTGATGAGATAACCATATGAGTGGTATTGATGAATGATTCACAAGATCCAAAGTTTTGAAGTTAATGCACAGCTAGTAGATGTGACAATCTGTAATTTGCAGAGATCAATTGGATCTTAATTTTGCATGCAACTGTATTTATGGTTTGTTTATATTAACAGTGGAGCCACCCAGATGGGCTGAAGGGCCCCTAGTGTGCCCACTATAAATTTTTACCATGTTACCACACAGTTCTACTTGAATGGGTGGAATCAAAGGTTTTTCTCTCACCAATTACCTCCTGTTACTGACTGTCTTCAGTCCCTCTCTCTCTTCATCACATTGTTGCCTCACTCTCTCTATCACTATTATAATAGACACTACTCATCTGAACACTCTAACTGCGTGCCTGCTCCTTCAAGAATAACACTCAGTACCAGACTTTCAACATTTTGTTTTCTGTCCAACTCTCTACTGTCTATGACCTCCACTCTTTCAAATGCAAAGTGTTCAGCCATCTCAAAAACCCTGGACCTTGATTTTGGCTCTCTTCTTCCTCTAATACTGTTGGGGTCTTAAATATAGATTATGTCAGGAATAGGCATATTAGCTACTGTATCTAGCCAAAAGTAGTGAACCAGTTAAAACTGAGGGGTTAGTGTTTTTATACAAATGCACAGTGTGTTATAAATAAGAAAAATTAATTATTTAGTTATATGATCAGTGAAAATCTGGATTATTCTGTATTAGTGAGGCTTGGATCAGTGATGCCATAGTGAATGACATTAGAGCAGCATATGATTTAACTTCAGTTCAGAATAAGAGTATTAAATTAGACAACAGGTTAGAATCAATTTGGGTTGATATTTGTGTATCAAATAAAGAGTAGCTATATTCAGATAAGTGCATCTTACAGACCCTCCAAACCATATGCAGGAAGTTGATACTATGGTTCAGGAAATAAAGGTTGTAATGCTAAAACATTAATTATGGGAGATTTCAACCTGCCTCATAGACTGAAGCCTTTCAGAAGGAAATAATAGGGAAAGTAATCTCTTAATTCAGTGATGTAATGATAGCTTTCCAATGCAATTTGTAGACAAATAACATCCACATCATTTCCATTATCTACCTGTTCAGCTATAAACTCTAAAAAGTCAGATATCAGACAAACAAGACCTTCCTGATCTAAATCCATGTTGGGAACCTGAAATAAAATTAAAATTTTTTCAAATGATCTTGATTATTATTCTTTATAATTCTTTCTAGTATCTTTCCTACCAATGATGTTAAATTAACAGGCTTATAATTTTTTACCTCCTTTTAACTACCCTTTCTATACATGGGTACTAGCTTTTTCCCATTCATCTGGTACCTCTGTATATAATAAGAGACCTAGCAAACAAAATAGTTAGTGCCTCAAATAAGCTTTCCTCCCCTTCTCTGAGAATCCTAGCACATATATTATCAGGTCCAACAGCTTTATTTGACTTCAATGTATGAATCACTTGCCTAACATCATTCTTCCTTCTATGAATCTTATCAAGAATGCCCGAGTCTATAGAATCTAAAGAATTAAAATCAAAGTTATTCAAATTTTCTTCAGTAAAAACAGAGCTAAAATCATTAAAAATACCAACAATATTGGGCCAATCCTGTCATGCTTTTTTTATTATTATATTTATAAAAATTAAAGAATTTCTTGGGATCTTTATTGCTATTTCTAGCTAGCTGGATTTTACTATGCCTTTTGCTCTTTCTAATCAAACTACAGTACATACAGTAAAACCTGCACTATCCAGCAATCAACTATCTGGAAAACTTTAGAAACTGGCAAATTTCATATTAGGCCAATACAATTCACCAATCTAGAAACCAGGAAGCATTCTGATGCCATCCAGAAAAATCTAGAACATCCTGGGAAGCTTCCAAAGCATCTCACTAGATGGTGCATTTTTTAATAAAATAAAACTAAATTCTATGTTTCAATTGTCCCATATATACTTAGCATAGTGTTTATGTTGATTACAATATAGTTTACATTGGTGTACACTGAGTCTGAAGGGAAGCCAACTTATCACAGTTGCCCAAGATGCTCAACAGCCCCTTCCAACCAGCCTTGAATGTGAAAGTGTGGAAGATGTTGAAGTTGCACCCCACACCTGTCAAATGATAGAGGCATGTTTCCGCCTCCAAGGATACAACCCTGATCATGAGTTAACTTATTTGGAAAGTAACTCCTCGGTAAAAGATTTGATTATACAACCTGGATTAATGAATGTCACAGAAGACAACTTTTTGGTTGCAGTATTCAACCTTGGAGACTTCTCACAGAAGATCTCCAGAGGAAACTTAATTGAGAAGGCTATGAAATTGCAGGGTAAGGACTCACTTGTACATCTGGTGGACTTCACTGACAGTTCAAAAACTTCTAAAAATCAGAAGGACTGGACTTCACAAATGATGGTTGATGCTTTTGAGTTGACAAATACATCTCTCTCAGCAGAACAAAAGGACCAGTTAGTCCAGTTGTTGCTGTGCCACCAAGGAGCTATTAGTCATGGTGATGGGGATGTTGGCCACACAACCATTATCAAGCATCAAATTGAAACAGAACACAGGCTTCCAGTCCATATCCCAGTAAGGCGAGTCCAAGGACCTGTACTGCAGGACATTGAAGAGCACTGCCAACAGCTGGAAGATGGTATCATCAGACGAAGTTTCTCCCCATACTCTGCACCAGTCGTGCCAATTAAGAAAAGTGATGGGTCAATACGGTTATGCATTGATTCACCGTGTAACACAAAATTTGTCCACGAGTTAAAACTATTATTTTCTGATTTTTTAGGGCATAAATAAGTAAAAATGAGCAGTCACCAAGTTCAGACTTCGGTTCTGAGTTCATGAGATTGATTTATTGATTTTTTGCCATTTTTGCTTATTAATTTAAGGGTTTTTCACACTATCTGCTTTTAAATCAAATGAATCCTGTTAAGTATAATTTTAATTGATGTTAACACGATTATTATGATAAATCAATGATGAAAAATGAAGTTCTCCAGGCACCGTCTTTAGAAATGAAAATAAAAAGAAGGAAACGAGTAGGGAATAATTATGTATTATATGTTAATACACAGACAGTGATACAGTGCAGTGATGCAGAGCGTTGATAAAGAGTATTGCTACGGAGAATTGATACAGAATTGATACAAAAATTCTAGCGTTATAGTTTAATCAAAAAGAAGTTTGTCTACGAGATTGGCGATTGTATTTCAGTTCACTCTCAAGCAAAAGGTTCCAGATATAGTCCCCCATCATACTTTCATTGTACTGTCCCTTGTAGCATTCCTCGAAAGAGCTGACATCCTGGTGCAATCTTTCACCTTGTTCTTCTGAGTAGTCTCCCATGTTTTCTTTGAACTCATCAAGGTGGGCGTGTAGTACGTGCAGTTTCAGCGACATCCGGCAGCCCATGCTCCAGTACGTGTCCACAAGTTCGTCAATGATTTCCCTGTAGTTCTCTGCCATGTGGTTTCCGAGGAAACCTTTGACTAGAGAAACGAAGCTTGTCCAAGCTGCCCGCTCAACCTCAGACAGCTTCTCAGGAAAGCTGTCGGAGTCAATAAGTCGCTTCACCTGAGGGCCCACAAATACTCCTGCTTTGATCTTCGCCTCCGACAACTTCGGGAACAGCTCCTGGATGTGCTTCAAGGCCTCACCCTCTGGATCCAGCTGTTTAACAAACTGCTTAATGATGCCCAATTTGATGTGCAGGGGTGGCATCAGCACTTTCATTGGCTCCACCAGCGGCTCTTGCTTCACGTTATGGGCCCCAACCTCATAGCCGGTCCTGAGGGGCCAGTTCCTCTTCTCGTAGTGAAGGGCTGTATTTCGGCTATCCCAGAGGCACAGATAGCAAGGGAACTTGGTGAAGCCTCCCTGAAGCCCCATCAAAAAGGCCACCATCTTGAAATTGCCAATGACCTCCCAGCTGAATTGGTCGTACTTCAGTGCACTCAGCAGGATTTTGACGTTCTGGTACTCTTCTTTCATGTGCACTGAATGAGCCAGAGGAATCGAGGGCCACTGATTTGTGTTGTGCAGTAAAACAGCCTTGAGGCTTTTAGATGAACTGTCGATGAAGAGCCGCCAGTCAGAGGTGTTGCAGGGAATGCCCACAGCGTCGAAGAGTCCTCTAATGTCATGGCAGTAGCACAACCCATCTCTAAGAGTGAAGAACACTGAAAAGCTGCGATGCCACTTCCTCTGGGAAGTAATTTGAACGCTGTCGTCCAGTAAGTCCCACTGCTTCAGTCTGGAAATGAGCAGCTCGGCGTTGGACTTTGTCAAGGCCATTTCCCTGATGAGGTCGTTGATGTCCTCTTGGTTGGGGTAGTGGGGGCACCTTTCACCGGCCACCCGGCGTTGATGGCGCGCAGCAGATGACGCACCTTGCTCCTCCTCAGAATCATCATAGCTTGCTTCTTCTGCTGAACAAGATTGATCTCTCAAGGGAGGCTGTGGCACAGGTAGGACCATCGCGTTATGGGGAACAGGTGCAATAGATGACGGAATGTCAGGGTACTCAATGGGAGGCGCATTCTTCCCCTTTCTTCGTTTTGTTGGGTCCACCATACAGAAATAGCAGTCCGTGAGATGGTCTGAGGGCTCACGCCAGACACGGGGGATAGCGAAACGCATTGCCCTCTTCTCTCCTCTAAACCAACCTTCAAGAGTGCAGCGGCAGTAGTCACAGATGACATGTGGTGCCCAGCATTTGTCTTGGTCACCGACTGGCATTCCGAAGTAGGCATGATAGGCTTCCTTTGCACGGGTGCAACTGTCCAAGCAGTTTTTTAGCCGTCTTTGCGAAGAACTCGCCGCACACGTAGCAGAAGGAATCCGCTGGGTATTTGCAACCACAAGCAGCCATAACAGTAACTTTGTCACACGTCACACGTCTGAAAAAGTAAAAATAATGGATTAATTTAACCCTATATGGACATAATTCTTATTTTTGTCTTAAAATTTTTTTTACCTATATTAAACATTCATTTAGAGTACTTTGAACATAAATATGTGATTTTTAATGTAATATATATATATAAAATAATATATATATAAATAATATATATAATAATATATATAATATATATATAATGTAATATATATAATACAAATTGGACAACCTTATACCACGTGGCAAAGAAGGCATGGATGTCAGAGCCATCAATATTGTTACGTTTCAATAAAATATTCTAGTGCTCAGTTTATCAGAATTGTTTTATATTACTTCAGCCACTCTAACAACATATATTGAGCAATAAAAAATTATTCAACTTTCCTTTAATCAAATAAAGTGATAAAAAATAAAAAACGAACTGCGTAACCATACACTTTTACTTCTACTGACGCACTAACTTATTTTTTTCATTAAAGCTCGGTTTTCTGCAGTTAGGAGTTGCCAATTCGTGATATAAACTCCTTGAACCATTACAAACTTGACGATATCGTCATTTAAGTTAAAATGTACTTGTTTCGGTAAATATATAGTAAATTTTGAAGCGTTTACAGATGTCGCAGATGTCCATATAGGGTTAAAAAATAATAATATTCTTATTTCAACAAAATCGATGTACTGACAACAAACCCGAAGTTTAAAATCACTGACAGCTTTTTTCCAGTGATTTGAAGCATAATGAATCAGAAAATAAAGGTTATTGCCCAGAAACAAAGAAAAAAAATTTTTTTTTACACAATAAGCTTATCGAGAGCTCAACAAAATAACAAAATGAGATTGCTTTCCATTACCTAATTTGATTGACACACTCTTCAATTTGCATGGAATGCAATACTTTTCTACCATTGATTTAGTCAAAGGGTATTATCAGGTTGAGATGGAGGAATCCAGTGTTGAGAAAACTGCATTCTCCACCCCTCTTTCCCATTGGGAATTTCTCAGAATGCCATTTGGGGTGAAAAATGGTCCACCTACCTTTAAACGAGCCATGATGATGGCATTATCTGGGATCCCATGGACTCAATGCATGGTCTACCTTGATGATATAATGATAGTAAGCCGCACCTTCCCCGAACATCTTGAAATTCTGGGAAAGGTCTTATATGCCTTGGAATCTAATGGTTTTAAAATCAAACCCTCAAAGACTGAGCTTTGCCGAGAGGAAGTGACATTCCTGGGACATCAGGTGTCATCCAAGGGGATGGTCCCACTGGTGAAGAACCTAGAAGGTATTGCCCAGTTTCCAATCCCAAACACCATCAGAAGACTCCACCAATTCTTAGGGATGGTTAATTTCTATCGCCGACACATCCAAAATTGCTCAGAGATAGCAAAGCCTCTTAGTGAACTTACAGGCCGCAAGACGCTGACTTGGACAGAGAGTTGCCAGACTGTGTTTGATAAACTAAAGGAGGCCTTAGTTAGTCCGATCTTGTTGACATACCCTGATAGGTCAAAGGAAGCTAAACCCCTACAGCTCCATGTAGATGCTTCTAACATTGGAGCTGGGGCTTGCTTGTCCCAAGAGCAGGAAGGAAAGAATAGGCCCATAGCCTTTGTTTCAACCACATTCAATAGGGCTGAACAAAAGCACTCAACCACTGAATGAGAATTAGCTGCTATTCGATGGGCTGTGAGGACCCTAAAACCCTTCCTTTATGGAATTAAAGTTAAAATTTTTACTGATCATCAACCTTTAACCTTCCTTTACAATATGCCATTAGTAAATAACAGAGTTGCTCGCACACTGGAAGAGCCGAGTAGCATTGAATATGAGCTAGTGTACATACCTGGGAAACAGAATTGTATCGCAGATGCACTATCCAGGTCTCCAATTGACAATTGTCAAGAATCATTGGATCAATATGACAACCGATCAAATGCCACTCCAAAAGGATTCATAAAGACTGAGGTCCCAGGGGGAGGAGATTCCCTCTTTTATTGTCTATCCTTGTGGAGTAGTGGCACAATGGATCATCATAGGGAAATCAGAGAAGCAACAGTAGCACAATTAATTAACAGGCGAAATAAGTATGGGATCTCTTCTGATAAAGCTATCACCCTTCAGCTGAATCTGATGAAACATGTTGGTCGGATCCCAACCCCACGTGTGATCCAAGTTTATAGTGATATGAATAAGGTAGAGATTTGGGTATATCATGGAGATCGAGCTCCCTTAAAGTATGGTTCTGACAACTACCATGATCGATGTTATCTGCAGTGCCTCGCTGGGATCCATTACAATTGGTTAAACCCTATACACCTACCTGATCAATCAAATGATAAGCCTTCCCCTGAAATTCTAAATGTGAATAGGGAAACTGATAGCCCCTTTGAAGAATTTACACCGCTTGATGATAGCATGGAGGAGGACCTTGCACCTGACACAGAGGCTAGTGGGGAGGGGAATCTACCATCGGATAACCTTACACCACAATTGGAACTGACATCAGTTGTGGTGGACATCTGTCCAGTGATTCCTTTGAGAGATGGAGAACAACTCCCAAAAGAAGGAGGGGCATTGTCACTGGAAGATGTCATAACCTTACAAAAACTTGACCCTCACCTACGTCGCCTTAAAAAGGGGATTAAGCAACAATGGCCAGCAAAACGATATATTGGAAACCTACAACCATATAAATGAGATCATCAGCAATTGGTAGTTATTGATGACATCATTTACCATAGGGGAAGAGCCCACCACTTGCATTGTGTTGTTGCCAAAGGTGTTGCTATAGATTGGACTGTCATTTTTCACAAGGAGTTTGCTCACTTAGGGCAAAATAAATTGCTTCCCCTATTATTGGAACATTTTTGGTACCCGCAGCTGCATCGCATAGTGACTGAGATAGTTACTTCTTGTGTGGAGTGTCAGAGAGCAAAGATTACCAATATTCTCCACACACCACCTGTGTTTAAGATTGTAACCCAACATCCTTTTGAGTTGATTGCAGCAGATCTTATCTCCTACCCTATTTCTCAAAAGGGGAATGTTTGTGCATTGGTGGTGGTTGACCATTTCTCTAAGTGGTTGTCTGTGGTCCCACTACCCAATAAATGGGCCTCTACTGTAGCACAAGCATTCAAAACTCGAGTATATCCATTTCTGCCCAGGCTGCCTGAAAAGCTACTCAGTGATAATGGGCCTGAGTTCACAGCCCAGGAATTTGAAGATACCTTGCTTGAACTGGATATACTCCATGTAAGGACTTCTCCCTATTGCCCCCCATACAATGGGGCTGTGGAGCGAGTAAACAGGACACTAACCCAATATTTGCGGATGAGTTTGAACCAGGTTGAGACCTGGGATGACCATCTGCCCAGGGTGGTATCCATTTATAACAATACCAAGCATCAGGAGACTGGTATTTCCCCAGTAGCCTGTCTCTTATCCCAGACTCACATCTTCCCTCAGGGCCCTAGGATAGATCACCATCAGCTTCAATATCGGGATGAAGGCCACCCGCGGTTCGAACCCTATCACTTAAACCAGCTGGTGGGGCTGAAAATACACTATCCTGGCAACCTGAGCATCAATAAATTCAAACCTCGGTATGCTGGACCATACTGTATAATTAAAGTGAACCCAAATGAAATTACTTATCAAGTTCAGTCAATGAACCCTCAGGAACCCACTATTTATAAAGTTCACCACAAACATCTGAAAAAGTGGAATGTGGCTCCACCATATCTTCAACAGAACTGCTACTACCAAAGGCTTTTGGGAGATGCCCATTATGAGGTTGAGTTCCTACCGCAACCTACACCTGTAGAGATGAGTAAGGGTCCATCTCTAATTGAAGAACCAAGCCATGATGAGCCATTCTTTAAGGGTTTTCACTTCAACCCATTACCTGTGGAGCATCTGAGAAGAATTCAGCAGACTCTAGATCAGACTCTCCACAACCTGTATCAGTTGGAAGAGAGATTTCATGAACAGCCACCTCTCAGCAGAAATTCTTCGAGACTAGATAAGACAAGTGGGGAGGATAAAGTTAATGGGGACACAGAGAATGGATGCCCAGTAGCAATCTCAGCCTTTGATTCAGGGCAGGAACTACCTTCCTCTGAATTGGAGCCAGTGAAACAAAGTCCCCTAACGTCTTTTCAATTTATTGCTACCAATAATCAATCATATTTAGCTGTTGTGGAACCTGAAACAGACTTTGCAGCGACACAATCTCCAGAATCTTCAGAAATGACAAGTGAGTTGGACCTTGGTGACATAGGAGGAGGACTGAGTCCAACGGATCAGCCAACTCATGCAAGGCAACGAGGGTCCCTCACTCTGGAACCATTCTCTGGTGTATTAAAGTGGGTAAAGAAAACATCATTGACACCTTCAAAAATTGATTTTAGAGGGTTCTCACCTGAATCTCAAAACCTGCCTTTGCCAGTTGTTACACAAGTAGGTACCCTCAAAGATGGGGAACCGACCATTCACAAGGTCACAGGGCAGATCTCAGGAATTGCCTAGGGTACAAAGTTCCCCACTTGAGAGGAAAACTAAAAGTAAGGTTACTGATTAGGTTAAGGTAAGATATAATTTGTAAAGTGTATTAAAGTCCCATACTATCACTCATCACTACTTATGTACTTAGAGATAAAAATACCTGTGTTGTGCACCCCACAACAAGTGGGGAGGAGTGAGATGGTATGGTTAACACCCCAAGTTGGTGGGAACTCCACTATTGGGAAGGATTCCTGAGAGCTCCCAAACCCCTCAGTAGGGCCTGGGAGGTTTCAGTAATCCCCATTGGGCCAGAGCTTTCTTAGAAAGCCAAGCCTTCAGAGTTACTAAAAATGTTTTTCTTCTCTTTTTAATTGATTATAACAGATTTGAAATTCTCTCAATATAGAGAATGTTAAAAAACATTGAGGCAATCATATGCCTGAGTATAACAGCTTTGAAATTCTCTCAGTATAGAGAATCAGAAGCTTGAGGCAATCATATGCCCATTTCAAGAGACGGGAAAGCATCTCACTTCTCCTTGATGGTGTGGTAGGTGATCCTATAGTCTTGTTTTTACCATTGGTGTTTTGTATTGCTTAACCATTAGCTATAAGAACCATGTCTCACATATTTGGATCACTTAAAATTATCATGTAAATATCATAATCATTTCTGAATGCCTGATTTCCTTTATAAAGACCTTGTTGAAAAACCTAACTTCAGTTATCAATATGCATCACAATGGATTTTGAGCTTTCTCAGGCTGTGAACTAAATTGTACCTTTAACTGCCTTATGAGCAACATATTAATGCAAATACATATCCCAAAATTTTAGAACATTAATTATCATTGTCAATTTTGCTCCCTTTTCTGGCATCATTGCACTCATGGATTCCTGTGAGTCCACTGATGACAGTGCTAGGGGGATAATCTCTAAATGTTGTTGGTTTTTTCTCTTTATCAGGGATTTGTTTTTGGCTGGGACATTTGCTTATTGAAGTGAATTTGGACAAAGCTTTTTCTTCCCCAATGCCTGCACAAATGCTGAAGCCAGTGTTCACATATTTTTTTGTTATAAACATTGCTTTTGTTTGTACTGATTGAGCCAAGAATACCTTTAATGATTGTGAGATGAAGTGGAGTTTAAAATGACACATCTGGGACTTATCAGGTTTATACAATTTGGGTAACACTCATTGACCTTGCCCTAGTAACTAATATTCTTTGTTTTTTTTGCATTAGTTATGTAAGTTATTTTTTTCTGTAAGTCTTGTCTCCTTTGTGTGGTAATGGGCTGGTGATGGCCAATAATTTAATGGTTTTATTTTATGTTGACATTTTTGTGTGTGGTATGGGACTAATGATGTTTGTTTCTTTTGTTTTGTAGTAATAATTTTTTTTCAAGTGCTTAGTTGGTTCTGAATACACATTGGTGTATGATCAATAAAATTGTTCATATTTTCTTTAGTTACCTGTAAAAACTTGCCTGCTGATGCAGTTAACCTTGTAAGTGTTATTGTTGTTTCGTTGATTAAATTAAGCAAAGGACATTTTACTTTTCTTAAATCCTCCCACCATAAGCCGAAGAGTAAGTCGTTAAAAGAGGCAGACTGGCTATGCCCCAGAGATCTTAAAGGTGAGAACCCAGTTTCAGATTGGTAGGAGCTGCCTATCTGACATAATCTCAACCACACTAAAATTGGTAACTTGCTCACCTCATTTCTCTCATTCTTAGCAGTGCAGGTGGTGCTGAAGTCAAAGGATTTTTATTCAATTGAAGGCCCTCTGGGTGGTCCTCACTGGCAGCTAAATCTCCCATCTCAGCAACCAGCAGCAGCTGCCGTGACCCCACTAACAGAGTATTCGGTAGGTGAGTAACGCAAACGCATCTTTACACAGATACACTTACCGGCATCGCGCCCCCATTTCAATACCACTAGATTTTTATCTCTGGGGCCACTTGAAAGCGCTGGTATACAGAGAGAAAACTAAGAGTGTTGAACATTTGCGGCAGCGCATTATTGGGGCATGTAACACCATTACTCCTGACATCATTCACCATGTGCTTGCTGACTGGGTATCACGTCTGAATTTGTGTATTGAAAACAATGGTGGACATATTGAGAATGTTCTGTAAATAAAAGTTTTTATTTTGCTTTTTTTTAATTATTTTTCCTATGATGCCAGACTTATGGGACACCCTGTATATTGTGTATTTGTAGTAGGGGTTGTATGACATGTTACTCTGCGACTTAATTAGTTTGTTGGTTTCTGTTGTGGCTATTTTTTTTTTCTAATTGGATTCAGTTTGGTTGTGTTTATGATAGAATTATGACGTGCCATTCATGTGGTTTCGACTTTGAGAACTTGATTTGTCATGTGCCCGAGATGCTAATACGAAAAGATCAGAAGATATTTAGGTGAAATAACCAATATTAACCTGTTAGGTTAATTGAATGCCCAGTTAGGTTAATTGAATGCCCAGTTAGGTCAACTGTATGCCCTTGATGATTGGTTAGGTTGTCATGATATTTTCATTAGTTTAAACAAAAATGATGAGAGCAAACTTTTCTGGTTCATTCTGAGGTGTTTTGCATGTTTCCTGTGGTAATGCGTCATTTACGAAATCTCGTAACATGAACACATTAGGTTATGCTTTATTGTATAAAATGTATTAAAAAATACATTTTTCAAGTGTATTTTGGTGTGCTTTGTTTGAATGACCTTCATTTCTTGCACAAATGAACAGAAATACAGTTGTCATGCATGGCCGAAACACGTATTTCTGTTCATTTGCACTAGAAATGAAGGTCATATTTGAACAGAGCACACCAAAATATATTTTTGAATTCAACTTCAGGCCATGTCATTTTCTGCATAATGACTGGTTAAATAGCTATGGATTGTGAATGATCCACAACAAAAGTGTTTTGTTTGTTGTATAATTAATAATTTAAAATATAGTTTCCACAAAATCATATCTAAACTCAGCTTCCCATAATTTATCAACATTTTTATTAAACTCTCTTATTTTTATAATTTCTCTAACTTTTTCATTAAGCTACAATTATTTTCTCCTACATATACAAATGATCTTTTTCAGTTAATAATGTCTTGTGTAACAATGTACATAAAATTGCCAGATAATTAATCAAACAGTATATACCAGTATGCTAGGTTAAATGGCGTGGGCCGACAGTTGAGCGCACTGACAATTGAGCGCACCGACAATTGAGCGCAACAACGCAAGGTTGTGCTGATCTTTAACATGTTTAATGTTTTTTGCTTGTCTAACCTGTTTTATTAACATATGAAATAACATATAAGTAATAAGAGAAAATCTATTTTGAGGCATTTATAAAAATTTATTTACAGCATATTATATTAGATATACAAAAAATGTCTTAAAATAATTTATTCAAATAAATTAAAACTTTAGCGCTTTTCAGCTTTACTTTTGTAGGCCTATATTATATGATATTGCACGGAGGTAATCGATCTTATTTGCTGTTGGATATTCTTGTACAAGTTTAACAATGGCCTTATTTGTTCTTATATATTTTTTATGTTTTGCATCATCCTTATGCCCTACATCTATTCTTATAATTTTATTTCTTATATGACTGTTCTAGCCTAATGATATCTATAAATTTGTAAATAGTGGGGTGGATGTGCCCAACAGACATCTGCATTGCTCGATGCCATCCTTCTACAGAATTATTCGTACGTGGATGATCAATTAGAATGTGCTCATACACACTCCAAACGTGTGGGGGAAATAGAGCATTTCTTCTTCCTCTCCTGAATGGTCTGCCAACCCATGTGTCTTCGAAATTGTCGGTGCGCTCAATTGTCGGTGCGCTAAATTGTCGGTGCGCAATTGTCGGTGCGCTCAATTGTCGGTGCGCTCAATTGTCGGTGCGCTCAATTGTCGGTGCGCTCAATTGTCGGTGCGCTCAATTGTCGGTGCGCTCAATTGTCGGTGCGCTCAATTGTCGGTGCGCTCAATTGTCGGTGCGCTCAATTGTCGGTGCGCTCAATTGTCGGTGCGCTCAATTGTCGGTGCGCTCAATTGTCGGTGCGCTCAATTGTCGGTGCGCTCAATTGTCGGTGCGCTCAATTGTCGGTGCGCTCAATTGTCGGTGCGCTCAATTGTCGGTGCGCTCAATTGTCGGTGCGCTCAATTGTCGGTGCGCTCAATTGTCGGTGCGCTCAATTGTCGGTGCGCTCAATTGTCGGTGCGCTCAATTGTTGTCGGTGCGCTCAATTGTCGGTGCGCTCAATTGTCGGTGCGCTCAATTGTCGGTGCGCTCAATTGTCGGTGCGCTCAATTGTCGGTGCGCTCAATTGTCGGTGCGCTCAATTGTCGGTGCGCTCAATTGTCGGTGCGCTCAATTGTCGGTGCGCTCAATTGTCGGTGCGCTCAATTGTCGGTGCGCTCAATTGTCGGTGCGCTCAATTGTCGGTGCGCTCAATTGTCGGTGCGCTCAATTGTCGGTGCGCCATTAAATGGCTATGTTGGCCCTATTTTTGTATTAACTTCAGTGTATAATACGTAAGATTGTACTTGTATGTTAGGTTCAGTGGTTATGGATTGTGAATGATCCGCAATAAAGATGTTTTGTTTATTGTTTTTGATATTTTCGTTAGTTTTAATGAAACTATTGTCAAAATTGTTACTAATTGAAAAGAAATTTGAGGTGCTATAAAGGAAAAGATCCGAAACTACTGATCATCCCTACATTTTATTAGCCTTATTTGTAGCCTCAATTTTATGTACATAAAACATTACATTACATTTCATTTGGAAAACATGAAGCCACTCAAATCTATCAAGGTAATCCAAGTCACGAGCTACATTTTTTAATAATAATAAAATTTTGCAAGACATCAAACTCAAGTCAGCTAATTAATATACAACTATTTACTACCACCATAGTAGCCTATATAACTGAAGCAAAGAATATACATTATATACAATCTACAAACTATCTCTTTTACTCATGAAAGTGTCTAAATTTTTCTTAAAATTAACTAATGAGCCACCATATTGCTTACCACATCATATGGCAAGTCATTCCAAAAATCTACTACTCTATGACTGAAGTAGTATATTTGTCGATCAGGTCTGCAAGTCTATTTTCTAATTGGGTCATTCCAGCTCAATTGGTACAGGAGTGGTCGGGTGACCATCTCCGATTTTCTTCAAATTTTCAGGGTTGATTCATACACCATTCAATAGCTTAAATCTAAAATTTTAGCTTCCTCAGTCAAAAACTTTTAATTTTATGGTTGCTTAAATGGCCCCCACCTTCGACAAAAATGCCCATGTTGGGCTTGATCAGCCAATGGCCTTCATTTTGAGAGGCCTTGAAAAGTGTCTTCTAATAGGAGTAGAAGCTTCAAATTTGTCATGCCAATACAACTTCTGGTGGGCTTTTCAATTTTGCAAGCAAAAAGGCTGTGGAACAAATAGTTTCTAAGTTAAAAGGGCTTAAATATGGCTTCATTTTGAAGCTTGCATCAATTCCTCCCACTTTTACGACTCTACCATTTTCAAAAGTTTTAGTTCTACATCAATCACAGCTGTTTTAATACTCCTAATAGTCTCTATAGGTTGTAAATTTATGAGTGAATTAAAAAAATAACCAAAAAAGGATTTATTTCTATTTTTAAAAATTTCCAAAAGTTGATATTTTCACAAAATTTGCAAAATTAACATTGTAGTGGGGTCATCTTCACTAACCTCTTGTTTTCTTCTTGTTTCAGGATAACCCCCACTGTAACCCCCATATTAACAGAGTTAGTCTTGTTTAATGCCTGACTAGCTCAGTAGTTTTGTTTAGATCCAGTTTGAGCTTGATTTTTGATTCATTTTTCAAAGTAAAATTCGTTTCCGCTTGTGGAAGTTCTAGCCTGCCAACTAAATTTGTAAGAACAAGAAAATTCAAGAAAAAACAGTGTGCCTTGTGATAATGGACATTGCCTGTGCATAATGGTGTGCAGGTTAAGGTATTTCTAGGACTACTCGCTTCAGGTTTTGCTTCTCCATGGCTTAACTATAATAGATAGGTGTGATTGGATTGACCTCAAGTCTAGCTTAAGGATGTTAGGTCCAGTGAGGTCGATTGTGTTGTCTAATTGTACCATTCTAGCATAGGTTAAGATTTTATCTTTTTCTAGAAATTCCATTTTTGTTGTCCAGTATTTTTTTTGTCATTGTAATTGTACGCACCATTGTATAATATACCCTTTCAGGGTTTTTGAATTTCCAGTTCTTGATCTTAAGCCATGTTTAGACTCAAGTTCATAACTTATTCTAGCTCTTGTAAATAATTCAAGTTGATTGCTAATAAACCCTTAGAACTCTACCAACTAGTATTTTTTTCAGCCTTTGTCCTCATAGACTGGGGTCGTTACTTTCAAGGATTTACAATTCAGAGGGTAATATCTGCTTTTCTCATTCAGCCACATTTGGTTTACTTCACAATCAGTTTGCTAAAATCTTGCTTGCTTGTTGTGTATGCCCATATTTGGTTGAAGTCCTCAAGTATTGCCAGGTGTACATTGCACACACCTTTCCTGAAGCCAGGGCTTTCCAGGTTCTCAAGTGGACCCGACTCAGACACAGTGTTAATCTTTGGAATAGCTAGCGGGTCGAGTCCATTTCTTGGTTCAGCCGTGTGGGAGTCTCGTTTGCCCCTCAGTGACAGTCAGTGGAGGTGAGAAAAACTTCACCACCCAGGACCTTCTCATTTCCTGTCATCAAGAAGTAGCCAAGTTACAGTATTCTAGTTAAGTTCATTCACTCTCCCCGCAACAACATCAACTTTGGGGCTTAATATAAAGGTGTCCAAAATTAGTCAGGGAGTTGATACTTCTAGTAAAGAAAGATACATATGTGTAAAAAAACATATATTAAGGAATAGATCTCACTCAACTCCTTCATATAGTTTTAGTGATTCAAAAAAGTGCTTTTTTGTGAAAAATCTCAAATTTTTGCAAATTTGTAAATTTTTAAATTTCTATTTATGACATTGAATTGTAATTTTACTTCCATTTTATTACTTAGTTGATTTACAATTGTAATAATATGTAAATAAGTCTAAACATACAAGAAATTAATATGTCTGTCAAAACAACCAGCAACTCGAAAGGGCTCTGGGTAGCTCATTTCGCTTTGTATATTCTTATAAATGAAAACATGATGGTTAATCATTAATGTCCAGGCCTATTTTATAGATCATGATCTTTTATTTCAGAAAATTTAACTAGAGCAATTAACTTAATTTTACTGCCTGTAATAATGGCTTATTCTAATCAAGAATCAAAGTGCAGCTTTGGTATGTACTTGGATGATCCATGTCATGAACACAGACTCACCAGGAAGGTGGGTATGTATACCTTACATGAGCTGACAGATGAAACAAGGAAACTGCTATTATGGAGAACAAAAGCAACTGTAATCAACCCAAATAGTGCTACTGTATGCTACCACCATGAAAAAATGTTTAGAATGCATTACCAACAAATGCAACATAGCTGCCAAGCTCCATGGAGAAATCATCGAAAGAAGATAACAAGTAAGTAAATATAGGTACTAATATATTTATATTTCATAAAGAAGTTTATACGTATTGTAAATTGTAACCTAAATTAGCTATTTAATTTTAATAGGGTACGGTAGGCTATATACTGTGCTACTGAATGCATATGTTTTGAATATTTTATACAAATAGCCTATAACCAAATGTTGAGGTTTTAAAATTATTTTCCAATATGTTTAGAGTTTACATTACCCTACTTTATTTGCAGAATCACTACAAATTATTGACAAAGACATAGCAACTAGACTGAATCTGATACCAGGACAGAAACTTTGCTCAACATGCTTCTCTAGAGCCAAGACGATTGAAGATGAAAAAGACTCAGGTAGTGATGAATATGTTCCAGAAGAAATAGTTAAGGAGACATTTGACGAAACGTTAGGTTCACTAGAATGCTCACCCATAAGTATGTAAGAGCAAGAGATTGAAAGTTTTACGCGAAAAGGAAACTAAAGCAAATTGAAACATCAACAAAATCAAAGCTGTCAGAAGTACTTCATATGAAGCCTAGCATTTTGGATGAGGAAGCGGAGAAACCTATAGAGAGTGAGGAAGAAAAGTGTTATCAGCATATGATAGAGGAACTGAAAGAAAAGTGTAAAACTAGTACCAGACAAGAAAAGATACAAATTCTAACACTTCTTCCAATTGGTAAAACCTGGTCCAGAGAAAGAATTATGAAAGAATTTGAAGTGTCAGCCAGAATGGTTAATGCTGTGAGGGCCTTAAAGAGAAAGAAGGTATCCTTCCTATAATGAGAAATAAAAAGAGTAGCAAGGGTATAAGCGATGAAATAAAGGAAAGAGTGATAGAATTTTTCCAAAACAATGAATATACTAGAGAATGCCCTGGTAAAAAAGACTACAAATCAATAAAAACACCACAAGGGAAGGTTCACAAGCAGAAAATACTGTTGTTGACAAATATCAGAGAATTATATATGCTTTACAAAAATAAATATCCAAATGACAAAATCTCCAAATCAAAGTTTTTTGAACTGAGACCAAAATGGTGTATGGGTGTGGGGAGTAAAGGATCACACAATGTATACATTTGTGAAATACACCAGAACTTTAAACTTTTATGTGAATCACTCCCTGTCAAAGTAGAATTAAGAGAGTTACTAGGGAAAATAGTCTGCAACACTGAAACCAGAAACTGCATGATTAATAACTGCAAAACATGTCCTGGTTTAAATGAATTACAGGATTGGCTTCTTACCATTTTTGAAAACAATGATTATGACATGGATGATGAGGTTTCCTTTAAGCAGTGGCTTCATACAGACCATACCCAACTGGTCACAATGACAAAAAGTGTTTCGAATGTAGTAGAAGACATATGTGAAAGTGCAAAAAAGTTGAAAGTACACCATTTCATAGCAAAAGCCCAATCAAAATATTTGTCCGACTGTAAAGAAAACCTCAATGATTCTACAGCATTAGTGCTTGTTGACTTCTCTGAAAACTATAGTTTTATAATTCAGGATGCTGTACAAGGGCATCACTGGGACAATACCCAGGCTACCTTGCATCCGGTAGTCTGCTATCAAAAAGTTGGTGAACTAAAAGTTACAAATTTTTGTGTAATATCAGATTCACTTACACACAACACAACTGCAGTTCATTCTTTTTTATGTGAAGCCTTGAAATTACTTAAAAGTCAGAATCCTAAACTAAAACATATGTTACTTTAGCGATGGGGCAGCAAATCAATATAAAAACTATAAAAACATCATTAATTCAGTGTTACATGAAAAAGATTTCCAACTAACATGTGAATGGAACTTTTTTGCCACCTCTCACGGAAAGAGCCCCTGTGATGGTGTTGGTGGCACCGTCAAAAGGTTAGTTGCCCGGGCAAGTCTACAAGCAACAAGTAAAGGTCACATCACCAATCCAAAAGAGATGTTCGATTGGTACAAATCTAATATTAATGGTATACAATTTCTGTACATTGATTCAGCTAAAATTGAGGAAAATGCTAATTTATTTGAGTTAGAAAAAAGGTATTCCTTAATTAAGACAATCCCAGGAACCCGTTCATATCACTGCTTTAGACCTTCATCAACAGGCATTAAACTGTACAAAATTTCTAGTGATAAAAATTTCTTTAACGTACAACTTTCCTTCCTCAATGCTACACAAGAAAATGTGGCTTACCAATATAATAATGTTATAATGTTATAATGTTTCAGACCAACAAAGACCCTAGGATCCACTCATGGCTGGTCTACCTAACTGTATGTCCTCCGTGGTGGTGGAGGGGACCTACAATTTTACGTGGGTTCCGAACCACAAGAACATAAGAAACTTATTTAAAAACTGCGGGTAAATTGGCAACGACCAATTTTTACGAAACTAAATAATTATCAATTTAAAAATAATTAATTATCGGTTTAAAACTAAAGATAGAATCTCTCGGTCCAGAGGAGCAAGTCACAATAGACTACCATCCACAAATATGTTACACTCTGTATCTATTTATAACGGACATGCAAATATATCAGATCCAAAGAATCCAATCAATTTCATTACGGTATCCATCAAGACACGGTCCATATCGATTGCGGACCAAGTCAAAATTTACAACCATATACATTATCAATTTAACAATAATTAATTATCGATTTAAAACTAAAGATAGAATCTCTCGATCCAGAGGATCAAGTCATAATAGACTACTATCTACAAATATGTTATACTCTATATCTATTATATAAAGGACATGCAAATATATCAGATCCAAAGAATCCAGTCAATTTCATTATGGTATCCATTAAGTCACGGTTCATATCGATTGCGGACCAAGTCAAATTTACAACCATATACATTACAATATATACACTTACGAGGAAAAGTGTAGGTGTGGCTGTAAAGACTGTACAGTAATGTAGAAATGTGTGTGCACCATTATGGGTCTCCCATTTAAAGGTGTTTGTGGGGCAAGTGAAGATCATGAGTTTTTCAATACCTCACAGTACTATGGGGGGCACCGCTCGGCAGAGGAATCTCTTTAAATGGGGTGTGTAAGGACAGAGAGTATCCCCTAACCCAAGACGCTGCCTCCCTATATCCCACAACACTTGTGTTGAGCTGTGGGATCTATCCCCACAAAGCCTTAATTTTACTACCTTAAACTATACCCTTTCTATCAACATGCGCGTCCAATCGATTCTTAAACATGTTTATAGACGTGCTACTAATTACTTCTACCGGCAAACTATTCCAGCTATTTACTATTCTATGCGTAAAAAAGTTTTTCGCAACTGCTGTCTCGAACCTTCTACTTGTCAACTTACACCCGTTATTTCTAGTCCTATTATATTGAGATATTTCGAAAAAGCTATCTCTATCTACGTTATCAAACCCATTCATAATTTTGAAAACCTGGATTAGATCACCCCTTAACCTCCTAGTCTCGAGTGTAGTCAATTTTAACTCTTTAAGCCTATCCTCGTACGACTTTGACCTAAGAGACGGAATCATCTTAGTTGCTCGTCTTTGAACTCTTTCGATTTTGTCTATATCTTTGCGCATATGCGGATTCCAAAATTGGACCGCGTACTCCAAATGGGGTCTAACTAATGATTTATAAAGAGGAACTATAATATCGCGCGATTTGTACTCAAAATTGCGAGCTATAAAACCTAACACTTTGTTCGCCTTATTGACCGCCGCTGTACTTTGTTTCGCTACTTTTAAATCACCAGTGACTATAACTCCTACATCTTTTTCCTGCTCTACGCTTGTTAAATCTTTCCCTGACATACTATACGCAAAATTACCGTTACGCGAACCTATATGCATAATTTTGCACTTATCCACGTTAAATCTCATTTGCCATGTGACTGACCAATCAACGATTTTATTCAGATCTTCCTGAATTTTACCTCTATCTTCGTCATTAATCGCCCTACCACCCAGCTTCGTGTCATCCGCAAACTTTGAAACTGTACTGACTAGGCCGACATCTAAATCGTTAATATATAAGAAAAAGCAAGGGGCCCAATACAGAACCCTGAGGAACGCCACTCGCTACATTAGCCCAACACGACTCCGCTCCATCAACGACCACCCTCTGTTTCCTACCTCGCAACCATTCTTCTAGCCAATTTATTACTACACCCCTGATTCCATGAGCCTTAGTTTTTTCAATCAGTCTTTTGTGCGGCACGGTGTCAAACGCTTTTTGAAAATCTAAATACACTACATCAACGCCCGATGTCTATCGTAAACGTTAACCACGCTTGGAAAATTCTAAAAGATTAGTTAAGCAAGATTTGTTTCGCCTAAAACCGTGCTGCGTATTTCTGACCAGATTATGCACTTCTAAGTGTTCGACTATACGATCCCTAATTATTGATTCCAGTAGCTTACCTACAACAGACGTTAAACTGATAGGCCTATAATTTCCCGCCGCACCTTTATCGCCTTTCTTAAAGATAGGTGTTACGTTTGCTAACTTGAAAGTATCTGGTACGCACCCCTCAGAAATAGACCTGGTACATATGTGGCCTGTTTCTATGAAGGTGACTGGTTTGTTGGAAACATAGTTGAAGTGTGTGATACTGAGAAGGATCTATTAGTAAATTTCATGAAAATGAATCCTTTTAAATGGCCTGAACAAGAGGACATTTGCTGGATTCCATTCCAACATGTTTTGTGTTCAATTGAACCACCTACAGTTGCTGGGAAAATAGGGAGACAGTACAAGTTATCAAATGATTGTTTATCTAAAATTGAGGAGTATTTTAAAAAAAGCCTAAGTAACTACAGACCTGTATCAAGCTGAATAATAAATTGCCAATTTATGGCTGTGAGGCCATGGAGTGTTGAAGACAATCAGACTTAAAGCCTGAGTACAATAATAAATTCCTGAGTCAGTGTCTAAACTTAAGAGTTATTAGCTATATATAAGTTTACACACGAATTTACATAAAACAACACATATTAAAAAAAGAATATGAACTTATAGCCAATAATTCACATGCTTAAAAACTCAGGAATTCATTATTGTATATAGCTAAGTACTGTACACTTGTATTAAGGGAATAATACAACAAAGCTACTTAAATTTAAGGTTTTGTACTGAAAATAGTGGTTACTGCTAGTTTATCTGTACTAACTGCATAATTTAAATTACTAGGAAGTGCTTAAAGAGCAGTAGAACACGGTTCTACATGATTTACTTAGGTAGATCCAAGTATTGAGCCTACAAGCTGGTCCATCTGTTGTGTTAACTGCAAATGTAGTAATAATCTAGGTATATATTGTCTTTTTTATGAGTAAAACTTATTTAGATAATTTAACATTTGTGAATTAACTTACCAATTAATAAAATGGAAGCAAAATTACAATTCAATATTGTAAAAAGAAATTTAAACATTTCAAAATTTTGAAAAAATTCAGAATTTTTCACAAAAAGTATTTTTCTTTGAATAGCCAAAACTATATGAAGGAGTTGAGTTGAGATCTATTCCTTAATATATGTTTTTGTACACATATGTATGTATCTTTCTTTACTAGAAGTATCAACTCCCTGACTAATTTCGGACACCTTTATATTAAGCCCCAAAGTTGATGTTAATTTTGCAAATTTTGTGAAAATATCAACTTTTGGAAATTTTTAAAAATAAAAATAAATCCTTTTTTGGTTATTTTTTTATTTCACTCATAAATTTACAACCCATAGAGACTATTAAAGCAGCTGTGATTGATGTAGAACTAAAACTTTTGAAAATGGTAGAGTCGTAAAAGTGGGAGGAATTGATGCAAGCTTCAAAATGTAGCCATGTTTAAGCCTTTGTAACTCAGAAACTATTTGTTCCACAGCCTTTTAGCTTGCAAAATTGAAAAGCCCACCAGAAGTTGTATTGGCATAACAAATTTGGAGCTTCTACTCCTATTAGAAGACACTTTTCAAGGCCTCTCAAAATGAAGGCGTTGGCCGATCAAGCCCAACATGGGCATTTTTTGTCGAAGGTGGGGGCCATTTAAGCGACCATAAAATTAAATGTTTTTGACTGAGAAAGCTAAAATTTTAGATTTAAGCTATTGAATGGTGTATGAATCAACGCTGAAAATTTGAAGAAAATCGGAGATAGTCACCCGACCAACTTTCTGAAATCTGTACCAGATGAGCTGGAATGACTCAATTTTTTTATTATGCCCATGAGTTATCCCATCAGTATCTAGTGAGAAAAAGTTATGTACATCTAAATTGTCCAAACCTGAAAACATTTTGAACATCTGTATCATTCTCCTATCATACAATGTCTCTCAAAAGGAAATATAAATGGACTAGTAAATAATCTGTGTCTAATAAATTGGACAGATATTCTACAGCCTGAACAGACAGTAACTAGTATGTGGGAAAAATTTAAAAATATAATAATGAACATACAAAGGAAGCATATACCACAGTGTAAAATCAGAACTGAAAAAAAAAATAAACAACCTTGGATAAACTGCAATGTAAAACGAGCAATCAGAGAAAAAACAAAAGCATTTCATAAATTCAAAAGAACTAAAAATGGCACAGACTCCGAAATATATAAAAGTAAAAGAAGCATTTGCAACAAAGCAATCAGAGATAGCAAACAAGACCTGAAAAAAAGCCTAGCCAAGAATTCAAAAAACAATCCTAAGAAGTTTTTCAGTCACTTCAATTTGAAAAGTAGAGTGAAAAAGAAAATTGGCCCCCTCCATATAGATGATAAAACTATAGATGATGACCTTGAAATAACTGAAGAACTAAACAAATACTTCTCATCAGTATTCACAAATGAAAATTTAAATAATATTCCTGATCTTATACTACCAGGACAAGATAGAGAAATAAATGAATTAAGGGTAACAAAACTAGATATCCTAAAAGCAATAGATAAATTAAAAATAAAAAAATCTCCAGGGCCAGATGAAATGCATCCAATAGTCATAAAAGCTGCCAAAAAGAATATGGCATAGGCACTAGAAATTATTTTTAATAAATCATTGATATGTACTGAAATTCCAGAGGATTGGAAGAGAGCAAATGTGGCTCCAATCTTTAAAAAAGGAAATAGAAACGGCAAAAAACTACAGACCCATCAGCCTCACCTCCATTATTTGCAAATTACTCAAAGGTATAATTAGAGGTACGTAAAGTTACTGAGTACCTTGAAGAGTGCAACCTTATAAATGATATCCAGCATGGCTTTCAAAATGGAAGGTCCTGTCTAACCAACTTGATTGAATTTTATGATGGAGTCCTATTGCATTTGGACAATAAAGAGCCAGTAGATATAAGTATACTTAGATTTTGCAAAGCATTTGATACTGTTCCTCATGCAAGATTGTTGGTAAAAGTTAGAGCCCATGGTATAAGAGGTCATATAGCTGACTGGATAGAAGAATGGCTGAGAAACAGAAAACAGAGTTCATCTAAATGGAAATAAGTCTACTTGGAGACCTGTATTGAGCGGAGTCCCACAGGGGTCTGTGCTGGGACCTCTGCTTTTTGTTGTCTATATAAATGATCTAGAGAAGGGCCTATCATGTAAAGCCTCAAAATTTGCTGATGATACAAAATTAGGCCATAATGTTAAGTCAGTAGCAGTCCTGAGCAATGACAATACAAAAAGACTTAGACAGAGTAACAGCCTGGGCAAATAAGTGGGAGATGAAATTTAATGTTGATAAGTGCAAGGTTATGCATATTGGGCCAAAAAATCTAGAATTTGAATACAATATGAACGTAATTTGGATTAAAAATGATGATAAAGAGAAAGACTTGAGTGTCACTGTGACTAATGAACTTAAACCCTCAAATCACTGTACGGTAATCAGAAATAAAGCAAATGCTAGACTCAATCTCATGCACACACACATTGAATACAGATCACCCAATATTATAAAGCAACTATACATTTCATATGTGAGACCCCTCCTCGAATACTACATTCAATTTAATAGTCCCTATTTGATACAAGATATTGAAAAACTGGAAAAAGTACAGAAACAAGCAACAGGAATGATCCCATCTCTAAGACAATTGACATATAAGGAAAGACTGGTGTATCTAAGCATGTTCTCATTAAAAAGGAGGTGGTTAAGGGGTGATATGATAGAGGTGTATAAAATGATAAAAGGGATGGATAAGATAGATTTTGAGTCTCTTTTCATTAAAGATCACAATAACCAAACTAGAGGTCATAGTATGAAATTATTTAAGCCAAGATGTAGAACAAATTTAAGAAAACAGTTTTACAAATAGAGTAATTAAGTTTTGGAACAGTCTGACAGAAGAAGTGGTAAATGTACAATATTACACCCGTCTCCCTTTTGAGGTGAAATTTATGTTTTTCCTATAGTTTTTTGTGTGTTTTGAACGAATCTGACCTTCAAAACCATCGGAAATGACTCGTTTTTGAGATAACCCCCCTCCCCCCAGCCAGCAATCGAAAACGAGTCATTTCCAACAGTTTTGAAGGTCAGATTCGTTTAAAACATCAAAAACCATAAATTTCACCTTCAAAATTGACCTAACCTATCCTAACCTAAATCACTTATAGTCTTGCTCTTGTAGGCAGCCCAGGAATCACTATAAATCACAGAGCCAGGCCTAATGTACTTCTGAATGAGTGGAATGAGTGTTCCATTCTGGTAAGAAGGTAATTCAAATTCGAAATGGATGGAGCGCAGTGATTGGGCAGACATGTAATGAACACACACACGAATGTACGAACACACAAACAAACGTGCGAACACACAAACGAACGTACGAACACACCAAAAAAATGTTTATATCTCAAAAACGAAGCATTTGCGACAGAAACGCTATAGAAGGAAAGTGTCTTAGAATTAAAAAATCTACTTATTGAACATATAATAATTGCTAGACGTTAGACGGGTGTAATAGTAGAATAATACCGAAGAAGTGGTGACTTCAGATACACTTGATTCTTTTAAAAGAAGGTTGGATAGTTTGATGTCTGCAAAGGACATCTGGTGATGGTGTTTAACCCATCACGGCCTATTCAAACGATGCATAAATATTCCTGGAAATTCCTGGAATTGCATACCTTTCCAGTTTTTTTTTTGCAATGATCGGATTGTTCTTGCTAGATATATATTATTATGCATCATTTTAATGAGAAAGAAATATACTTCAATATTATGTTTATTAAATTCTCCTAAAATAATTATATAAGACCAAAGTAATGCATTGAAGTTGGGAAAAAAAAAAAAAGTGAACAGTTTTAAGTTTTGAAGGCCTCTTAACCAGTGTAGTTCCCCATTAAAAATTGTTTTCTTTACGTCCTTTAGCTCCAAATTTCATGGGTAACTTGCGTATCTAAAAAGAAAACGAGTTTCACTGCCAAATATTCAATAAATGGATGGTTTCAGAGATGACTCACCATTAGGCCATTCGCAATATTGATACGGTACCTTGTATATATATTTATAAAGTAGATAAATAAGGTAAGATAAATAACATAAATAACATAACAGTAGGTACTCTTGTACATTTATAAAATTTATAAAATACATTTATAAAATAGATATTATTTATATAAATAAATAGCATACCTTATTTTTATTTTTTCGTCTTGGTAAATGGGATCGGATGAATTACTCCTCGTTCTATAAAGTAGATAAATAAGATAAATAAGATAAATAAAATAAATAAGATAAATAAGATAAATAACATAAATAACATAAATAATAGTAGGTACTCTTGTACATTTATAAAATTTATAAAATACATTTATAAAATAGATATTATTTATATAAATAAATAGCATACCTTATTTTTATTTTTTCATCTTCGTAAGTGGGATCGGATGAATTACTCCTCGTTCTATAAAGTAGATAAATAAGATAAATAAAATAAATAAGATAAATAACATAAATAACATAAATAACATAAATAACATAAATAACAGTAGGTACTCTTGTACATTTATAAAATTTATAAAATACATTTATAAAATAGATATTTATATAAATAAATAGCATACCTTATTTTTATTTTTTCTAGTCTCGCTAAGCGGGATCGGGTGAATTACTCCTCTTTCTTTTGAGACTTAGATCTCTCCAGTAGTGCTCGAGTTTTGCCCAGCTATCACTTTCACTTCCAGCAAGAGACATTATTATATATTATTGTATATAAAGAAATAAAATAAATACCCACAAACAAATACACAGCGTAACGTGAAAAACGAGCAAGCTGAACTGAAACAGACTGCGAGAGCAGCGAGACGCGAGACCAATTAGCGGTCACTTTGCTTAGGATCTTGGGACTGTACGACCCTGAACCAATTAGAGGTCAGTTTTCTTACAATTTTCTAATCTCAGCTGACTAATTTTTACTTACAATTGGTCAGAAATGGTCGAAGAACCCCCCACATATTGAAAATTAACCAATGATAACATAATATGTGAATTACGTATTAATGACGTTACGCGTCTCTTACAGCGATGCGAAGATCTATGGAACGAACGAAGCGTCGTTTTCCGCGATGCGAAGATTTGATGGGTTAAGCCCATTTTTATTGCATGAATGGTACTAGTTTATTTCATATATATTATGTGCATTTGGGTGATAGATCCCACAGCTCAACACAGGTATTGTGGGATATAGGGAGGCAGCATCTTGGGTTAGGGGATACTCTGTCCTTACACACCCCATTTAAAGAGATTCCTCTGTTGAGTAGTGCCCCCCATAGTACTGTGAGGTATTGAAAAAGTCATGATCTTCACTTGCCCCACAAACACCTTTAAATGGGAGACCCAAAATGGGTGCACACACATTTCTACATTACTGTACAATCTTTACAGCCACACCTACACTTTTCCTCCTAAGTATATATATTGTAATGTATATGGTTATAAATTGTGACTTGGTCCGTAATGGATATGGACTGACTTATTTTTGGTTGGCTGTAATGAAACTGACTAGATTCTTTGGAACTGATATATTTGCATGTCAGTTATAAATAGATATAGAGTGTAACATATTTGTGGATAGTAGCCTATTATGACTTTGATCCTCTGGATCCAGATTCTATCTTTAGTTTCAAATTTATAATTAATTAGTTTTAAATTGATAATTAATTAGTTTTATAAAAATTGGTTGTTGCCAATGTACAGGCAATTTTTACATAGTGGAGCCACCTCAATGGGCCGAAGTGGGCCCTAATGTGCCCATTATAAAAATTTCTTATGTTCTTAACATACCTAATTCCTTTCGAAAGATTGCCCACATTTAATAAATATTAAACTCTCTAATTTCTTGTTTTTAATAACTTCAAACCGTATTGTAAAGGATTACCAATTTTTTTGCTGCCCCCATTTTAAATACTCAGCTGATGTATTTACCTTGAAGTGCTTCTGCTTCAAGGGTGCACTGCTATAGTTTCACTGGTAGCCTATTAATTAGCCTAGTTAATAGCTGATTTAAGATTAACATTTTGCACAATTTTATTATTATTATTATAAAATATAGCTCATAACTTGAATAACCTTCACAGGTCCCAGTGGCTTCACATTTTCCAAATGAAATGTAGTGTATCGCGGGGGGGGGGGGGGGGGGGGGTCGCCCTTTGCCCCTCCTCCTTGCATAAAAAAAAAAAAAAGAAGTTATTCCACATAAAAGAACTTTGACCTTTCATTTATGTAAGAATATCTTCTTCATATGATATGAAATACAAAGAAAGATGCAAAAAATTAGCTAAAACACTCAAAGCATAATACTCCCAACTCTTGCTCTTCTTCCTTTGAAACTACGATGACTGAGCAGAGTTGCCAGATAAATTTCATAAAAAGTAGCATAAAATTTCGAAAACGTAGCCAATTTTGTCAGAAAGTAGCCCAATCTAGAAATTTATTTATAAAATGTCAACAAATACAGATAATGCGATTATTATGGATTTAATTTACTTACTTTTATATTTATAGGGTTTCTTTACTTTTTGAAATTAAAATTCCAAAGTGCTGAGTATTTCTTCGTCCTCTTCACTATGTTCTTTTTCATATGTGCTTGAAGTATAGTGCAGCATGGCTTCAGTAGGAGTAAAATTGAAGCAGCAAATATTTTGTTCCTCTAGTGTCATTTTGAGTCTTAGAATTGAAGAAAGGAGATTCAGCCCCATCCGATTTCGTAGTTTAGTTTTGGTTGATGTTACCCTTGAGAACACCCTTTCAACTGTGGCATTACTTATCGGTAAGCTATAGGCAGTTAATGCAAACTTTGACAATTCCGGTAGTACCAGTTCACCTGCTGCATTTTTTTGTCGCTGCCTTGCTTCAAAATATAAACCCATCAGTAGGGATTTCTCCGGAAAAAATTATTGTCCAATCAAGAGTTAATAGTTTGTGCCACTGGTTTTCTATTTCTCCGATCTGAGATTGATCAGCGAAAGCTAATGGAAGAGCCGAAAAAGATGGGCGAGTATGACTTAAGCATATGTTTGGGGAAATATTTTTAATTTTTTTAAGGGTTTCAATGTTTCCGGGGATACGAGCCAAAAGCTCTTTGCATGTTCTTTTTAAAAAATTTAGACACCGATTTTGTACTGTGGTAGCTTGTTCTCGAGAAATTTCTTTTAATGTCAGCCTACTCTTCAAAAGGGTAGAAAATTCATATCCAAAGTCAAGTTCGCACGGCACGTATTGAAGGGTATATTTGTATATTACAAATTAAACGGTAAATTCTCACTTAAATGTATCTACACTTCATGTAACTGTTCACCAACTCACCGATACACCTTGCAAATACGCAGTGCTGACCAGCGCAAACGAAAATTCACTTGCGCAAGCGAATGCGCAAACCCAAACCCATACCTTGCGCAAGAGCAAATGCGCAAACTTCTCGAAACTTGCGTTTACGCAAACGCAAACTATTTATATATACAGGGTTTTCCAAAAAAAAATAGGTGCGGTGCCTCGGCCTTCTTCTTGAGGTTCCTCATGTAGGTCCGCCTGGAGGGGAGCTCGAAGCTGGGGTTCAGGTACTTGAGGAACCTGGTGAAAGATGGGGACTCCGTGGTTTTGGCGGGCAACATCTCTTCAACCATGAACCTGTGGAGAAGTTGAAAATTAAATTCATTTTGAACATTTTCAATAAATGTATTTTAAAACATGTTACAAAAAAGATTAGGTATGATTGTAAGGAAAGTCTTTATCTTATCTTTACAATGAATTTTTATTTTTATATCATATAAATATTGATATATTTAATAAATTATTTAAATTATTCTATTATTAGTGTATAAAATTAAGATTTATAATTATTATTTATTTACCTGTGCAAAAGGTCCTGGGCCTTGCTATTGTTGAAGGCGGCAGATCCCGCAAAGGAGGACTCTATGCTGGCCTGGCGCATTCTCTTGGAGCCAGAGTCCTTGGTGTCGCCAGAGAGGGACCGGCCGCCTTGGACCCACCAGTGATGGCAGCGAGGTCTTTGCTCTGGTTGGGGTGAACCTTAAAAAAAAATTATAAATTATATTGTAATGACAGTGATATACAACAGAAGTGTTTGAATTGAGACAAAGTATAATTTTATTTAATATTTAATTATATTTAATAAATAATAATTTCTAAAGTTAACTACTTATCAAGTTTTTTTAAAATTTTAAATTTATAAATAAACTTAAACTCATATGCTGGTAGTGGCTCTTGAGGGTGTACATGCTGATGGTGTTGAAGCTGACCTTGGCCTTGCACCTCTTACAGATGATGCTGCCCCTGTAGACCACCCTGCCCCTCTCAACCACCCTCTTCTTGCTGGTCAAAGGTCCAAAGAAGGTGTCCAAGTGGGGCCAGGGGTTGTTGAGGTCCTCTTCCTCCTGGTGAGGCTCTCAGCCATGGCTGGTCACGCTGCCGGCCGGGCTGGGGGCAGAGGTGGGGCTGGACAGAGACTGGTGTCTGAGGCTGTCCATGGTTCACTAGTTATAGACAGTAGTTATGACTTATGAAGTTTCTAGAAGTTACTAGAGTAGTTAGTAGTTTGAACTCTGAAATAAAATTAAAATCAACTAATCAAACAAACGTGTTTCACTAGCGTTGTTGGTATACTGAGTGCTCACTGCTGTCTGGCGGCGCCACCTGTCTGGCAGTCACGTGTTTATGAGCTAAATCCACTATTTTTAATATTTTTCTTTTTTTCACGTTTACGCACAAGTTTGCGTTTGCGCAAGTACTTGCGCAGACGCAAATGCGCAAGTTTGCGCAAGAATTGGCGCAAACGCAAATGCGCAACCGAAAACACACTTGCGCAATAAAGCAATTTGCGTTTTGCGCAAGTGTTTGCGCAAGTGCCCAGCACTGCAAATACGGACTGACAGTTGACTCAGTGAGTCAGACTGACTATAATTTCTGTGTCGCAAGATATGCACATGCGCAATTAACGCTGTTGCAAACATGTTTTAAACTCCAGATTACGGTACTTTTGCAAGCAAATCAATGGTAAAAAAACTTTGAATGCTATATTGCATCTGCATACTTGAACAATGGTTTATATATAATGACTTTTTGAATTCTACAATTCATAGATTGACAAACAAACAATAACTGATAAAGTCTGTATATTAAAAAATACGCCAGCAAAAAATGGCCATTAGGTGACACTGCTGGCTATATTACTTACTAGCTCGAAGTGATCTGTATAATACAAGTGTAATAAAATTACTAAAATAATCTTGCAATTTGTTAATCTTGAGAAGTAATATAAGAAACAGGTATAGAAAATAGAAAGCATTTCCCTAAGTGAGATTTGTCTGAAACTATATTATTATCTCACAAATCAAAAACTTCCGCCTGAAACATAGAAAAGTAGCAGATAATCATAATAGGTAGCCCAAAAAGTTTTTGAAGTAGCCCAAAATGTAGCAAGTAGCTCAAATTACAAAAAAATTCGCCAATACCTTTCAGAAGTAGCCCAATCTGGCAACTCTGTGGCAGACTGAGGACATTGTATTTACAGTAGGGATAGTTTATATGTATATATATAATCTCAAGGAATATTCCTGTGAAAATACATGCTCTTGTAATCTTTATTGAGTAGCCAAATAGGTATATATATTTTTAAAATGAAGGCGAATGTGCCAATTTTTATGAAGTAATTTCATAGTATAAAATTTATTTTGTAAAATTATGCATTCAATTTATAATTTCTTAGTTAATTAATATTCTTAAAGATTGCAATATTATAATCATGCAACTCAGACGGTGACTAATTTTACAGGACTTGCCTATTTATTTCCTACATTTTCTTAAGATTGAGGGCTTGTGGCTCATCTAAGAGTATTATCATTTTGATGTGGCTCATGTTACTGAAAAGGTTCCCGACGCCTCGGCTAGAACTAAATCACACCAAACAAATGCAAGGTACATTCACACACAGCAGTGGTACTCATTGCGCGGCTCGCGAGCCAAATGCATATATTTGGCTCGCGAGCCGCGCAATGAGTACCACTGACATACAGTATATGCAGAGGCGTAGGGGCTCGCTTTTTTCCAGGGGGTGGAGCAAGCAAGTTTTGCCAGAAAAAAATAAACGAAACTGAAAATCGATTTTTAAGTCATATTTTTATTAAACACTATTTGTAAGTATACACAAATGTACAAAGGCTGAGCACCAAACAAGTTACAACAATAGAGTAAGTTGCAATATCAAATGGGGTACTTAAATACTACAATTTTCGACAGGTTTTCTGCCCGCTGACTCAGTTAGTTTCCTGTGCATCCGGCGGTGGTTAATTTGTGCCAGAACGCACCAGAACGGCCTTCCGGCACTTATATTTGGCCTGCCATTTCTTTTTGCATAAAGTATTTCTTAAACCCATTGTCTCACTGAAAATATTTACCGACTAATAGTCGGAACGTTCTTAAGGTTTATTAAATTGTGAAATTGATCATAAAGAGGAATGTGAAACGAATACCTAAAATAAATATATTTTACACATATTAACTAAGTGTATGAAAACATTGGATGAGGTCTGTTAAATGAAACAGCGTCATGAAATAGCATCTCAGAAGCACCCTGATAGAAAATTTTCATCGGGAAGACCACCCAAACACCCCCAGCAGGAGAGGGATACTACCTCCTGCAATCTCCGCGCGCTCCGTGCACCGTGCCCCTCCGGCTCTCTAGCGTTCCACCACTTCGATTTTTGCAAGTTAAGCACTGTGTATGCGCAACTGTGCGTATCATTGTGATATATCAGTAGTCGTGTATACCACCATATTTTCAGTTTTATTCAAAATTACATTACGTTTATAAATATAGATAGGGGTCTGTTAGGATTAAGCCTTCGCAGGTTGATCGATGTTCAGTAATATCCGGTAAAGTATAAGTTTGGCAAAACGTGTGTACATCGTGGCCACAAAGTCCCTTTGCATGAAAAACAAGGGCAACGTACAGATATGCTGTAATTTCACTGCAAAGGGACTTTGAGGCCACGATGTACAGATTCTAAAATGAGGTGGCTTCTAACATATCAATGAAGTAACTCCAAATCCAATAGAAAAAAGAAAAAGTCATAAAAATAGTACAACTAATATTACTAATAGTATTTAGTACTATTACTCTAGTTAAAAAGGAACTTCACACGACCATCAGATCTAAAGCTAAAATTTATCCTAATAAGTGATATAGGGTCTCAGGCGCGTGTCCAGAGGGGAGTTCCTGGGTTGAAACCCCCCTATTCAGGGCTGGTACACTCGACACCTCGACATTCGACGCCTTTCCTTATTCCTTATGCAATACTAGACTTTCATGTACGTCGTAGCCAATGTCGTAACACTGCTTCCCGTTGATCATCGAAGTTAAGCGATATTGGGTCGGATAGTAATTGAATGGGATTAGGAGACCGTCCAGATTATGTAGCAACCCGTAGTTCGGATCCCACGTAAAAGCTGTAGGTCCCCTTTGTCATATGACTTTAGATGTTGCGAAGGAGGGTAAAAAAACTCAATCATCACCTTTCATCAATTTTCACCATGTTTTGTTTTGGCATTGGGATTAGCAATGATTAATTACGAATTAAGGTGAAACTTCAATTACCTCTCCTGTATGGGATTTTTTCCAGTTGAGCGTTCTCGCTGGGTTCTCTACACTTTATGGAAGATTTACACAAAAAAACAATCAACATTACATTGAAAAATTTGCAGTGTTTATATGTCATCTTTTAAAACTCCCGCCGATATTTCAGTTCAGTAGGCCTATATGATATCCACTTTTTTCCAACCCTAATTTTTTTATTTAGTATAGCAAGGGCTGTTTGGTCTTGGGTAGATTCGTCGCCTGGGAGATTTCGTCGCCAGGACGAAACTACCTAATTGACGATCGGGACGAAACTACCCAAGATTCAGGGACGCCTGGGAGATTTCGGGTAGTTTCGTCGCTATTCTTTTGTATATGGGGTTAAATAATGCAATGAATTCTTGAAATAGATTTGATTCTGCAGATGACAAATTGTTTATAAAAAGTAACGAATTTGGTAAAATTGCAGTTTAGCACCCAACTGGTAACCCCATTTTTAAATTTTTGTTTCTAGTGGTCTTATTGTAGTGACCGGTAGTTAAGGCTATGGTTCACACACTATATACAGATACAGTACAATAACCAGAATTAAGTTACACAACGAAATAATTATAGACTCACCTCAAGCATAGAACAACAGTTCCAGACAATATTCTAGATAGCCAGTAATAGTCGTTAGTGTAGCAGTTGTCACTCTATTAGTTAGTCAATAGTTAGTTAGTCAGTATATCTAGATAGGCTAGTAGTTCACAATAGTACAACGACAATCAACACTACAGGGTGGGCCAAAAGTAACCATACATAGGGAAAATAAACACTTTTATGAAAAACCGTTTTTATTCATAAAATATGTTCCACATGGTTGCCATTGTTTTCAAAACAGATTCGAATACGTCTCCGCCACTGTTGATGAACACGCATTAGCACAGCTGGTGTTATGCTTGTAATGGCATTTTGAATATTCAAAATGCCATTACAAGCATAACACCAGCTGTGCTAATGCGTGTTCATCAACAGTGGCGGAGACGTATTCGAATCTGTTTTGAAAACAATGGCAACCATGTGGAACATATTTTATGAATAAAAACGGTTTTTCATAAAAGTGTTTATTTTCCCTATGTATGGCTACTTTTGGCCCACCCTGTACATCCATAATCGCAATGCTAATGATCATCCCAAAACATCATCGCTGCATATCCGCCCTAATCCGTCAAAACCAGTCCTGCCAGATCAATATTACCATAGTTTTTATTATTAAGGTGTTTTTTTGGTGTGTCGATCTGCAGACTTTTAGTCACATCAATCCACCACATTATCTCTTCTTTCCAAATATGGAATCCAAATTTGTCGCAAATAAATAATAAAAAAGTTATAGCTATTTAAAGTTTACCTAATCACCACTTGGATGCTAAACTGCAATTTAACCGGATATGTGCTTGCTGTGCGGCCCCCGGTTGAATGCCCAGTTAGGTTAATTGAATGCCCGGTTAGGTCAATTGTACACCCTTGACGATTGGTTAGGTTAAATCGTGATATTTTCGTTAAAACTAACGAAAATATCACGACTTTAACCAAACATCAACTACCCGAAATCCCCCAGGTGTCCCTGAATCTCAGGTAGTTTCGTCCCAAATCTCCTAATCGTCAATTGGGTAGTTTCGTCTTGGCGACTAAATACCCAAGGCGATGAATTTACCATAAACCGCATAAACCAAAATGTTTTACGTTCATTACACTTGTTTCGTTTGATTGTAATATATCCATGTTATATGCTACCTTTTATGGCAATTGTATACAATACCCCCCTCACCTCAGTTTTTAATAAAAATTATTGCAATGCGTAGAAAATAATAAATAAAACCTTTCCTTTAAGTAAAAAAAATTTCAGTCGATCATATTTATGGAGATATTATTTAATTAACGATATCCATTTGACGTGACGTTTTTCTGATTGGGCTATTTTTTCGCTACTCTGCGACTTAATTAGTTGGTTGGTTTCTGTTCTGGCTATTTTTTTTTTTCTAATTGGATTCAGTTTGGGTAATACCTCAGTTTGGTTGTGTTTGAACATAAGAACATAAGAAATTTTTATAGTGGGCACACTAGGGGCCACTTCGGCCCATCGAGGTGGCTCCACTATGTAAAAACTGCCTGTACATTGGCAATAACCAATTTTTACAAAACTAATTAAGTATCAATTTAAAACTAATTAATTATCAATTTAAAACTAAAGATAGAATCTCTGGATCCAGAGGATCAAAGTCATAATAGGCT
Source organism: Bathynomus jamesi (assembly GCA_023014485.1). NCBI lineage: Eukaryota > Metazoa > Arthropoda > Malacostraca > Isopoda > Cirolanidae > Bathynomus > Bathynomus jamesi. The sequence continues at coordinate 464,720 of JAJOZX010001178.1, forward strand.
ACTATCCACAAATATGATACATACTATCTATTTATAACTGACATGCAAATATATCAGATCCAAAGATCCAGTCAATTTCATTATGGTACCCATCAATACCAGTACCATGCCAACCAAAAATAAGTCACGGTCAATATCAAATGCGGACCAAGTCACAATTTACATCCATATACATTACAATATATATACTTAAGTGGAAAAGTGTCGGTGTGGCTGTAAAGACTGTACAGTAATGTAGAAATGTGTGTGCACCCATTTTGGGTCTCTCATTTAAAGGTGTTTGTGGGGCAAGGGAAGATAATGAGTTTTTCAATACCTCACAGTACTATGGGGGCCACCGCTCAGCAGAGGAATCTCTTTAAATAGGGTGTGTAAGGACAGAGAGTATCCCCTAACCCAAGATGCTGCCTCCCTATATCCCACACCACCTGTGTTGAGCTGTGGGATCTATCACCCAAATGCACATAATATATATGAAATAAACTAGTACCATTCATGCAATAAAAATGGGCTTAAACACCATCACCAGATGTCCCTTGCAGACATCAAACTATCCAACCTTCTTTTGAAAGAATCAAGCGTATCTGAAGTCACCACTTCTTCTGTCAGACTGTTCCAAAACTTAATTACTCTGTTTGTAAAACTATGTTTTCTTAAATTTGTTCTACATCTTGGTTTAAATAATTTCATACTATGACCTCTAGTCTGATTATTATGATCTTTAATGAAAAGAGACTCAAAATCTATCTTATCCAACCCTTTTATCATTTTATACACCTCTATCATATCACCCCTTAACCACCACCTTTTTAAGGAGAACATGCTTAGATACACCAGTCTCTCCTTATATGTCAATTGTCTTAGAGATGGGATCATTCTTGTTGCTCGTTTCTGTACTCTTTCCAGTTTCTCAATATCTTGTATCAAATAGGGACTATTAAATTGAATGCAGTATTCGAGGAGGGGTCTCACATATGAAATGTATAGTTGCTTTATAATATTGGGTGATTTGTATTCAATGTGTGTGTGCATGAGATTGAGTCTAGCATTTGCTTTATTTCTGATTACCATATACAGTGATTTGAGGGTTTGAGTTCATTTGTCACAGTGACACCCAAGTCTTTCTCTTTATCATCATTTTTAATCTAAATTCCATTCATATTGTATTCAAATTCTGGATTTTTTGGCCCAATATGCATAACCTTGCCCTTATCAACATTAAATTTCATCTCCTACTTATCTGCCCAGGCTGTTACTCTGTCTAAGTCTTTTTGTATTGTCATTGCTCCTGCTACTGACTTAACATTATGGCCTAATTTTGTATCATCAGCAAATTTTGAGGTTTTACATGATAGGCCCTTCTCTAGATCATTTATATAGACAACAAAAAGCAGAGGTCCCAGCACAGACCCCTGTGGAACTCCACTCAATACGGGTCTCCAAGTAGACTTATTTCCATTTAGATGAACTCTGTTTTCTATTTCTCAGCCATTCTTCTATCCAATCAGCTATATGACCTCTTATACTATGGGCTCTAACTTTTACCAACAATCTTGCATGAGGAACAGTATCAAATGCCTTTGCAAAATCTAAGTATACTATATCTACTGGCTCTTTATTGTCCAAATGCAATAGGACTCCATCATAAAATTCAATCAAGTTGGTTAGACAGGACCTTCCACTTCGAAAGCCATGCTGGCTATCATTTATAAGGTTGCACTCTTCAAGGAACTCAGTAACTTTACCTCTAATGATACTTTCGAGTAATTTGCAAATAATGGAGGTGAGGCTGATGGGTCTGTAGTTTTTTGCCAAGTTTCTATTTCCTTTTTTAAAGATTGGAGCCACATTTGCTTTCTTCCAATCCTCTGGAATTTCAGTACATATCAATGATTTATTAAAAATAATTTCTAGTGCCTATGCTATATTCTTTTTGGCAGCTTTTATGACTATTGGATGCATTTCATCTGGCCCTGGGGATTTTTCCATTTTTAATTTATCTATTGCTTTTAAGATATCTAGTTTTGTTACCCTTAATTCATTTATTTCTCTATCTTGTCCTGGTAGTATAAGATCAGGAATATTATTTAAATTTTCATTTGTGAATACTGATGAGAAGTATTTAGTTCTTCAGTTATTTCAAGATTATCATCTATAGTTTTATCATTTATATGGAGGGGGCCAATTTTCTTTTTCACTCTACTTTTCAAATTGAAGTGACTGAAAAACTTCTTAGGATTGTTTTTTGAATTCTTGTGATAGAATTATGACATGCTGTTCGTGTGGTTTCAACTTTGAGAATTTGATTCGTCATGTGCCCTAGATGAAGACTAAAAAAGTGCATAACTTAATGTTATTACATTATCATTTGTATAATTTAGGTCTCGGGGGTACGGGGGTGGAGCCCCCATAAAGATCACGCATCACAAATTGATCGGTATACGGTTCAGTGGCTGTTCACTTTGTGATGCGTGATCTTTATGGGGGCTCTGCCCCCTTACCCCCGAGACCTAAATTATACAAATGATAATGTAATAACATGTTAAGTTATGTACTTTTTTAGTCAAAAATACATTTTTCTCTAGGTTAGTTTAGGTTAGTTTCGGTTAGTTTTGGTTAGTTTCTGAAAATGGTAATTTTTTACTATCAGTCCGGTCTCTGGAAACTGAAAATAAAGTTTACCATAAGACTCTACATTTTTTAAACAACTTTTATTAAGTACAATATGAAGGCAAATGCTGATTAAAGCTATAAAATTAATGTTAAGAAATTATTTTTTTGAGCGATAAAATCGTGGATCATGTTTTTGGGAGTGATAAAATGGCTGATCCCATAAAGGTTAGGAAGGTACCGCTAACAAAATTGGGTGGTTTGACCTGAACTCGTAAGATTTTAGTGTCACGATGGCGTTGGTTTGCGATGGTTGTAATTATTCACCATGTTTAACTTCATGCAAATTTTTTGATGATGAAGAGGCTGCATTTAATTTTTATGTAGAACACGGTGTATTGCTAAAAGAATTTATTTGCCCTAAGAAAAACAATGAAGGTATTGTTTGTGGTTATAAGTGTGTGTTCGATAAAAACAGAAAAGCATTTCGTTGCCATAGGTCAGTGCGTGATAAGAAATGGAGAAGGGGAACACGCAAGGTTAGGTAGGTTAGGTTAGTGTAGTTTTATGGTATTGGTATATATAATATATACAGTGTTCGTTTTACTACATATATATAAATGTATATATATATATATATATATATATATATATATATATATATATATACACACACACATACATTCATTATAACTGCACAGTATAATTAACGTAAAGAACGACGCTTTGTATAGGAGACTTATCCGCGCAAGATGAGAGCGAAAGAATGAAACAATTGAAAAAATGAGGTACCCACCCAGGAATCGAACCCGGGATCTTCCAATTGCCAGTCAGACATGATAACCACTACACCATAGGCCTCACCCAAACAAATGCTCATAATTCCTCTACATACGCGCAGAAACCTCATTTTTTCAATTGTTTCATTCTTTCGCTCTCATCTTGCGCGGATAAGTCTCCTATACAAAGCGTCGTTCTTTATGTTAATTATACTGCGTGTTTGCAGTTATAATGTATAAATATTACGGCATGTGGGAGGTGCCCCTTTGGGGCATTGGTTTCTGCGCGTATGTAGAGGAATTACGAGCATTTGTTTGGGTGAGGCCTATGGTGTAGTGGTTATCATGTCTGACCGGCAATCGGGTGATCCCGGGTTCGATTCCCGGGTGGGTACCTCATTTTTTCAATTGTTTCGTTCTTTCGCTCTCATCTTGCGCGGATAAGTCTCCTATACAAAGCATCGTTCTTTACGTTAATTATACTGCGTGTTTGCAGTTATAATGTATAAATGTTATGGCATGCGAGAGGTGCCCCTTTGGGGCATTGGTTTCTGCGCGTATGTAGAGGAATTATGAGCATTTGTTTGGGTGAGGCCTATGGTATAGTGGTTATCATGTCTGACCGGCAATCGGAAGATCCCAGGTTCAATTCCCGGGTGGGTACCTCATTTGGTTAATATTCGTTTTTTGACCCAGTCACACCCAGCTATAACAGCAATATATATTGAATAACCAATCAAAGCTGAATAAGAAAATATATATATTATCTTGTGCAAATTTGTATAAAATGTACTTTTTTAAAAAATAATTTTCTACTTTCTAATATGTATGTATATAAATTTCAGTTGGTTTGTTTATTTGGGCTACCTTTTTTGGACTTTTTTGGAGATTTTTCTTGGCTTTTTTTTGGCTACTTTTTCTTGCTTTGGCTACTTCTTTCTGTTTCTGGTTAGTGTGGTAATTTTTGTTCTACTGGTATGACGTGTCAATCTTGTGAACTTGATTTCGAAGACCTAATCCGCCTTGTTGGCCTCGATGAAGATAAAAGTTTAGATTTTTTTTCCAATCACGGCATAATTCCAACATCCATGATTTGCCCTAAATGTAATACTGCCTGTATTTTAAGACAAGACTCGAAGGTATTTAGGTGCCGTAAAAAAAATGGAAGGATGTGAAATCGTGGGTTTTACGTGCTGGGAATAGATGTCCTCATTACTGGAAATATTTTGCATGATACTTGTTCCTGGCAGAACATCCTGATGATTCTACAGTTCTGCATCACTTCCTTACTGCAATTGCAGAACTATATTCTCCAAAATAAGGTGACTGGTTAGGTTAGGTGGTTAGGCTAAGTTAGGTTAGGTTGTTTTTAGCATGAATGCAAACTTTTCTGGTCGATTTTGAGGTGTTTTGCATGAATCTGTCATCCGTTTCCTGTGCAAATGCGTAGTTTTCGAGATGACGATATATCGAAAACTACGCATTTGCACAGGAAATGGATGGCAGATTCGTGCAGAGCACCTCCAAATTGACCAGAAACGTTTGCTCTCATTATAAAAAGAGACTGGGTCAAAAAACGAATAATTACCTCTCATTTTTTCAATTGTTTCATTCTTTAGCTCTCATCTTGCGCGGATAAGTCTCCTATACAAAGCGTCGTTCTTTACGTTAATTATACTGCGTGTTTGCAGTTATAATGTATAAATGTTATGGCATGCAGTCCTGAGTTGCCCCTTTGGGGCATTGGTTTCTGCGCGTATGTAGAGGAATTACGAGCATTTGTTTGGGTGAGGCCTATGGTGTAGTGGTTATCATGTCTGACCGGCAATCAGAAGATCCCGGGTTCGATTCCCGGGTGGGTACCTCATTTTTTCAATTGTTTTGTTTTTTCGCTCTCATCTTGCGCGGATAAGTCTCCTATACAAAGCGTCGTTCTTTACATTATATATATATATATATATATATATATATATATATATATATATATATATATATATATACCAGGTTCTTTTGCATTATCTTCCCAACACTAATTTTTGTATATAATGTTGGTTTGGTTTTGGTACTTTATTTTCCTTCCATTATAAAAAAAATTAGTGTTGGGATTAGGTTAGGTTAGGTTAAAAACAGCCCGCTGCAGGCATTAGCCAGCTTTAGGTTAGGTTAAGAATATTTATTCATATAACTAATGATGTAATTTCAGAATATTTTGCTCCCAACACTTATATCATTTTCCTTTTTTATTTCAGAATTTGTAAAAAAAATTAGTGTTGGGAGGATAATGCAAAAGTACCTATATACCTTTTAGGTCACTCATGTTGGCTGTTTCAATTTCTATAATTTATATATCAATGGATTCATTTTTACATTGCGAATGCGCCCTAGAGAGTCTCTACTGAAGGAATTATCCACATTTTAGGGTATTTTTTCATACTTATACCCCAAAACAAACTTTGTGTCCTAACTTAGTTTTGGGCCAGTTCCCTCGCTTGCGACTATCCAAATTGCATTCCTGGTGTAATAACGAATCCACTGATCTATAAATACACTGGTCAACACTCATTTTATTGCCAATCATATTAGAGTGATTTTGGGGTAACTTTGTGGTGCTGATTCCGAATATGACATCGGTTTTGCTAGATTGGCTCTAATTTATGAGATAATTGGTACCCCATTGAAACACGTAAAAATGCAAAAAATTTAATGTTCAGGCGGAGCCTACTTACAAATCGCATTGAAATTGTCTCAAATCATACAAAAGTAAACACATGAAATACATAATGGCATTTTATTCGGTCTCACCATCTAGAATGTTCCGGTAGTTTCCCATATGCACATGTTATGGTTACGTTTCCTATTAATTGAGGGTATTCATTATCTCAAGAACTAGAGCCAAATTGGAAAAACTACTTTAATTTTGGAATTCAGCAACCCCAAAATACCCTAAATTCATACGAATTTCCTTGGCAACGAAAAAAAAAAGTTTTTTTGTTGACCTGTGTTATGGGAATTGAAGAGACCGGAGTGATAGTAAAAAATTACACTGAAAATAAATAAAGGGATAATACCGTATTCGTTTTAACGCCCATTCAAACTTAATATTTTTAATCAGATATACCTATAAAGCAGTTCAAATGCTTTACAATGACGGTATTTTTTTTGTTCAGGAACTTAATAATAACGGATTAATAAAATACATTTCTTGTTTTGGCTATGATGTACTTTTTTTCATAAAATATTTTTCTTGATTCGGCTCTCAGCTCAACACAGGTGTTGTGGGATACAGGGAGGCAGCATCTTGGGTTAGGGGATACTCTCTGTCCTTACACACCCTATTTAAAGAGATTCCTCTGCCGAGCGGTGCCCCCCATAGTACTGTGAGGTATTGAAAAACTCAGGATCTTCACTTGCCCCACAAACACCTTTAAATGGGAGACCCAAAATGGGTGCACACACATTTCTACATTACTGTACAGTCTTTACAGCCACACCTACACTTTTCCTCTTAAGTATATATATTGTAATGTATATGGATGTAAATTGTGACTTGGTCCGCAATTGATATCGACCGTGACTTATTTTTGGTTGGCATGGTACTGGTATTGATGGCTACCATAATGAAATTGACTGGATTCTTTGGATCTGATATATTTGCATGTCAGTTATAAATAGATATAGTGTGTAACATATTTGTGGATAGTAGCCTATTATGACTTTGATCCTCTGGATCCATAGATTCTATCTTTAGTTTTAAATTGATAATTAATTAGTTTTAAATTGATACTTAATTAGTTTTGTAAAAATTGGTTATTGCCAATGTACAGGCAGTTTTTACATAGTGGAGCCACCTCGATGGGCCGAAGTGGCCCCTAGTGTGCCCACTATAAAAATTTCTTATGTTCTTATTTTTTCGCTACTCTGCGACTTAATTAGTTGGTTGGGTTTTGTTCTGGCTATTTTTTTTTCTAATTGGATTCAGTTTAGTGGTGTTTGTGATAGAATTGTGGCATGCCATTCATGTGGGTTTGACTTTGAGAACTTGATTCGTCATGTGCCCTGGATGAAGACAAAGGATTGGATGTTTTTATCAATTACGGCGTTATTCTCTCATCCTTAACTTGCCCAAAATGTGACAGTGAGTGCCTAATACGAAAAGATCAGAAGATATTTAGGTGAAATAACCAATATTAACCAGTTAGGTCAACTGAAGGCCCGGTTAGGTCAAGTTGCGATATTTTCGTTAGTTTAACCCTTTCATTGTCTAGCGGCTTTTCATTGTATATCCCCATACATTTTTGTTTATCAAGAGTAGGCATATGCAATATGCATAGATACAATTTTTTTTTACCAGTGTTTATGTAATTTTATTCAAAAGATCATAGGCTAAAAAAAAGAGAAGTTAATGTTTACTATAACACCACCGGTAAATGTACAGTATTACACCTGTCTCCCTTTCGAGGTGAAATTTATGTTTTTCCTATGGTTTTTGATGTGTTTTGAACGAATCTGACCTTCAAAACCGTCGGAAATGACTCGTTTTTGAGATTCTCCCCCCCCCAGCCGGCAATGTGGGGGAAATCACAGAAAATGAGTCATTTCCGACGGTTTTGAAGGTCAGATTTGTTCAAAACACATCAAAAACCATAGGAAAAACAAATTTCACCTTCAAAATTGACCTGACCTAACCTATCCTAAAAACCTAACCTAACCAATCCTAACTTAACTAAACCTAACCTATCCTAACCTAAAAGAAAAATAGGAATTACCTTTAAAATCTAAGACAGAATAATCACAGTACCGTCTTTTCTTTGTTTTAAGCACAACGTAACTTTTTCTACAATGCCACAGTTTCTGGTCTTGACGATATGTGCACTCCATTTTACAATGTGGACACTTCACTACTGTCAGTAGAACACTGAGCACGCAGAAACTCAACACTTTTTTTCTAAATTTTCATAGAAAGCGACAATACAGCGGTAATAATCGAACGAACACATGTCACATGAAGCCATTCCAGTAGCAAACTAATTCAAATTCGAAATGGATGGAGCGCTCTAATTGGGCAAACATGTGATGGCAACACAAACGAACACACAAACGAACGTACAAATACACACTAGATACACACCAAAAAAATGTTTATATCTCAAAAACGAAGCATTTGCGACGGAAATGCTATAGAAGGAAAGTGTCTTAGAATTAAAAAATCTACTTAATGAACATATAATAATTGCTGGACGTTAGACGGGTGTAATAGTAGAATAATACCACACCACCTGCACCCTAAGTAAAATGAAATATTTCCAGTAGTACATCATAATTTACTAAGAAAAATGGTGTATGTCTTGGGGAAATTCATATTTACAAAGTTATTTGCTTCTGAAATTTTAATTAACGATGTCGATTTGACATTACATCATGTCAAATGCGCATTTATAATCAGGGCTGTGGAGTCGTGGAGTCTGAGTCGGAAGTAATTTTGGTGCTGCTGGAGTCTGAGTCAGTAAAAATGTACCAACTCCAACCTCACTATAAATTTTAATAAAATATGTTTTTGTGTTTGATATCACTGGCAGCTATGGTGGTTAAACCACTTAAATAATAAACACAATGTTTTCCATTTCAGACACTAATGCCATTAATTCATTTTTTCTTTTCAGATAATATTTTTTATTTTTAATGCTTATTTAATTTCGAGTTCTTTCTAAATTTCATAAGTTTTTAACTTTCAAGTCTAAAACCCCTTTCACAATGGCAAAGACACTTCCAACAAAGTCTGCAGTTTTTTAATATTTTACAATAACCACAGATGGGAAACATTTCGTGTGTCAGTGTATGATAGATTATGATGATGGTGAAAAATTATGTGAAGCAAAAATCAGTAGTTTTACTGGCTCTGATAAAAATGTACCAACCAGAGTATCAAATTTGAAAAGATATTTGCAGCGTTTCCATCCCAAAATTTTAGAAGTTGTCATTGAGAAAGATAGTAATAAAAACCTTCCAACTACTTCAAAGTTAACAAAAGATCAGAAATCTACTGAATGACAAGCACCACTTACAAGATTTGGATCAAGTAAAGATAATCCCTCCCAGGTCACACTAGTAAAGCAAATGCCTCCCAGGTCACACTAGTGAAGCAAATCCCTCCCAGAAAGTAAAGTGAAGCAGTCTGACATAAGGATAAAAAGTAAGTCTTTTTTTAAAAAATGATTTATTTGAAAACAAAATTTATTAAAATTCATTTATTACAATGGATCAAGTAAAGATAAGCACCCCCAACCTTTTTTAGTTAGCTTTATAAGGCTAACTAACGAAAATATCATGACAACCTAACCAATTGTTAGGTCAACTGTACGCCCTTGACGATTGGTTAGGTTAGGTCGTGATATTTTCATTAGTTAGCCTTATAAAGCTAACTAAAAAAGGTTGGGGGTGCTTAACTTTACTTGATCCAAAGACTTTAATTAAAGCGGTATTGCGGTAAAGCGGTATTACCAACTTTACCAAGTAAAGATGATCCCTCCCAAAAAATGATCAAGTAAAGATAGTCCCTCCTTTTTCTGTTGGGAGGGATTATCTTTACTTGATCCCAAGATTCTTTACTACAGACAAAGTTACCGTAACAATGACCACAGAAAAGTTCAAGAAGCACATCATCGAACTGGTGGTAAGAAATGGTGTAGCCTTATCTTTATTTTCACAACCATGTGGTGGTGGTGATGAAATGCCTCTTGTGTAATTATCATCATAGCAGATTCAGAATTAATATACTGTCGGAGTTGGATAGACAAAAAATTGAGGAGTCGGAGTCAGTTTTTTATGTGCCAACTCCACAGCCCTGTTTATAATAACATTCATTTGTTTTGATTTTCATCTAGTCTGTGATTGATGCCATTTTCTTTTAAATAAATTTAGATATGGCATGTGAAGGCTATAATGTACTTTTTTCATAAAATATTTTCCCTGATTAGGCTATTTTTTCGCTACTCTGCGACTTAATTAGTTGGTTGGGTTTTGTTCTGGCTATTTTTTTTTTCAAATTGGATTCAGTTTAGTGGTGTTTGTGATAGAATTATAACATGCCATTCGTGTGATTTTGACTTTGAGAACTTGATTCGTCATGTGCCCTAGATGAAGACAAAGGATTGGATGATTTATCAATTATGGCGTTATTCTCTCATTTTAACGCCCATTCAAACTTAATATTTTTAGTCAGATATACCTGTAAGGCAGTTCAAATGCTTTATAATGATGGTATTTTTATGTTTGGAAACTTAATAATATATAATCATTTGTATAATTTAGGTCTCGGGGGTACGGGGGCTCCGCCCCCATAAAGATCACGCATCACAAATTGATCGGTCCTATTGTTTTGCGGTAAGGTTAGGTTAGGTTGGGTTTTTTGCAAACTACATTTTTTAGTAGTTTTTCGTGTGTTTTGTTCTGATTTGCTATTTATTTGTTGTGGAAATGACCCATGCTTATGCCCAAAATTCCCTATATTTACTTAGTAAACTTCAATGTCTTGTAACTTTTAACTGGGTCATTTCCACAACAATTGAATAGCAGATCTGAACAGAACACACGAAAAACTACTAAAATATGTATTTTGCAAAAAAATTGGAGGTGGTGGTAGTATAGTAAACATTTACCAAAAAAACAGTATCATATATGATACTCAGGCGTGTCATTAATGTTATTTACATCATACGCCTGAGTATCATTTCTGATACTCACAGCAAATTTTCTATAGTAAAACCCCAAAAGAAAAGTTATGGAAAAAACCCTCAAATAAAATTGTCTAGTCTTTTAAAATGTTTTTTATTATTTCTTTGTATGAAAATTATCATAATGCAATTTATAATAAATGCTAGAAATTTATTTTTTTGCAAAATGTGGTGCAATAAGCCATATTATTCAAAATGATGCAATCTTACAAAAGATGACGCACTTGTTCTTGAGAAATGTTGCGAAATAGGATATTATATAAGTGGAGTGCTTTCTACTTTTTAGTCATACCTTGTTCGAATTTCAAGTGCAATACATTTTAGCATCCCTATCTCAAATGGCCAAAAGGAAGCATACACCAGAAGAACTTGTTTGCATTCTAGATGACTATCATATTAGTAGTGATGAAGACGACATTCTTCAAGATTTTGGAGATAGTGAACAGAGTAGCGATGGAGAAGTTATACAGGATGAAATAACTTCAGCTTCATCATCTACAAGTGAAGATCAACCAAACATCTTAGGACAGACTCTTTCAACTCAGCCTTTGCCAACTGTTAATCCAGCTGCATCCAACTGGACCTCAAACTTTTCACAGAAAATTCAATTGAATTTTGCTGGAAATTCTGGACTTCAAAAGAGATTTTGAACAATTATTTGACAGACATTATTGAGCTAATGGTTACTGAAACAAATAGATATGCCAAGCAGTACCTTGCCAAAAAGAGACTTTCTCGCCAAGCACGGATGAGATCCTGGAAAAGTGTAACAGAAATTGAAATGAAAAAGTTTCTAGGAATTATTATTATAACTGGACTTATTAAAATGGTCAATTTATAAAGAAGTTATTAATTTTTCCTAAATAAAACATTTTTGTCTGCAAAATTATTAATTTTCCTATTGTAAAGACTATTAAGAAAAGTAACAAATCACCAAAGGTGGGCAGTTGCGCCGCAAAAAGTTGCGGCGCAACATTTTTGGTTGCGCTTGCGGCGCAACTTTTTGAAAAGGGTTGCGCTTGCGCGTGCGGCGCAACTATTTTAGCAGAGTTGCGGTTGCGGCGCTACAAAAATTGTTGCGCGTGCCCACCACTGCAAATCACCAATCTTAGAAATAAATGTTACCCATAAAAAAGTATTCTCAGAGAAAATTGAACTCCTCTCGAGCGTCTGGAAAGGTTTATCTCAGTCATTGATGTGCGCTTTGAATCATTAAGCTGAACTGAAATAACATAGGTGTGAATATCACATATGATACTCAGGCATCTCGTTAAATCATACTGAATATCATATATGATACTCAGACAGTGAAAGGGTTAAATGAAATGATGAGAACAAACTTTTCTGTTTAATTTTGGTGTGTTTTGTACGAAACTGCCATCCATTTCCTGTGCAAATGCGTAGTTTTCGAGATGATGATATCTCGAAAACTACACATTTCCACAGGAAACGGATGGCAGATTCATGCAAAACACCTCAAAATTGACCAGAAAAGTTTCTCATCACAAAAACAGACTGGGCATTAAAATGAATTTTTACCAAATAAAGTAATTACATGCTATAAATAAAGGTTTTACATCAATTGTGAAGTCAATTTCATAAAATTGAGGTGAGGGGATGTTGTATGCAATTACCTATTGGATGAATACGGTATATACTAATTTATACAAATGAGTTTCAGTATGAACCTTAACTCACACGCTGTGATATAATAGTAAAATCTTCTCATGGTTTTCTATAATAACAATAACTTGAAGTGGAAATTAGTATATTAACTCAAATTTGTGTTCAGGATGCTGACATTCTTGACCCCCCCCCCCCCCCCCCCCCTACACACACTTTCAAAAAGTCCTGGATACGTCCCTGAGTCTACCATATCTGGTAAATTTCTGTAAAATTTCTCAAATTGGAGTTACATTGCTTAAAACTGTGTGTATATATTACTAAAGAAATTGAACTCCACTCTGTGAAATCTGCACAATTCTTGTACAGTGCTCCTATTTTTAGCAAAATTCTTGCTTTCAAAATTGTATCTAATTATATCAAATTGTGTCCAAAATGTTAATCCGGAAGAATATATAAAATTTCATTACTAGGGTCCAAAACAGCTCTAATGTGTTAGTGTAATGTCCTGTCTTCAGATCCTGTGTACCTTCACCTATATGGCAGTCTTGGTTCAGACAACTGCTGGTTTACAATACCTTTTTGTAATGTAGCTAAGATTATGGTAATTATGGATATAGACACATTCAGTCATTTTACACACCAAAATACATTTTTCTAGTAGTATTTGATGTGATTTGTTCAAATCTGACCTCCATTTCCCTTGGAAATGAGATCCAACAAAGTTATAGTACTTTGAAGTTTGACTTATTTTCAAGGGAAATGGAGGTCAAAATCTAAGCAAAACACATCAAATATTACTAGAAAAATGTATTTTAGTATTAATTAACCTAACCTTACCTAACCTAACCAATTTTCGAATACGCATTACACTGAAATGTATGGTGAGATTCTATCAATGAGCACTCGTTTCCGCACAATTGGCACTTACTGGTCGATGGTAAAATATTGTTTTGTAAATATTTACTCGGGAGTCATTAGAATGCACTTCATATATTTAATCCTCAAAATAATATTTGCACCCTTCACATGTCATTGCGACCAACATCTATGAAAAACTAACATAAGTGGAAGTAGTAACCTAAAACACCTAGCTCATATATCATGTTTTCATGATGTCACCAGGCAAATATTGGAAGGGTGGGAAAGAAATGCCACAAAAATGTCATAATATTCAAATCTACATAATTTGGTAAGGACGCATCTGCGAACATAGTGACTTATATCAAAATGATGAGAAAATTATGCTTTAATATTTTATAATTATATTTGCTTTTGATATTCTGAACATGACGATACTCATATTATCCCCCTTGATGATTGGTTAGGTTAAGTCATGATATTTTTGTTAAAACTAACAAAAATATCATGGCTTAACCTAACCAATCATCAAGGGTGTACAATTAACCTAACTGGGCATTCAATTAACCTAACCAGTTGGTTAATTTTTACATTTGTCTCATTCTAAAGTTGCTTAAAATTAATCGAAACCTACAGGAAAATTATTGATAATCATTTTTTTAAAGGACTTTATCTTTTTTCTAGCACATCTGCTTAACTTTGCTTTTTAATCAGTGAATACATTGATAAATATACGTCGTGTTTATATCATTTCAATATACATCACGTTTAAATAGAGTTTGATGAAAGACATTGGTGTGTGGTTGTGGTCATATCCAAATCATCCACAATGTGTTGCAGTTGTTTGAGAATGGTGAATTGGTGATGAAGCAAAAAAATATCTAACATTGGTGTGTGGTCACTTAGGTGCATCCACAACTCGTTGTGGCTGTTTTTTTTTTGCTCACTGAGCGATTTTGATGTTTGGGTGTAACATATATACACACCAGGTGTCCCAAAATGAATATAGCAAAAAGAAAGTCAAATAACTTTTTTGGTAATTGAGATAATGAAATGGTTTTTCCATGAATACAAGGGTTAAATGTATAAGTTGTAGTTGGTTGTGAATATTGATTGTCACTTTTTCTTTTCAGAATAAACCCCATTTTCCAGAATAATGACAAGGCTACATTTCACATATTGGGCAATGTTAATCGGCACAATTGTAAGATTTGGGGAGAGGAAAATCCTCATGAGCTAACGTATGGTGTGTCCTGTCAAGTTCCCGCATTTATGGACCCTATTTTTTTGATGAATGCACTGTCACTGGCATTTCATACCTTAACATGTTACAAGATTTCTTTATTCCACAATTGCAGGAAAATCCTGGCCTGCTACAAAGAGATTTCTTTCAATAGGATGGAGCACCCCCTCACTTTGCTTGCAATGTTAAAGTGTTTTTAAATAAAACTTTCCCTGGATGATGGATTGGTTGGGGAGGACCTATGAAATGGTTGGCCCATTCACCCGACTTAACACCTTTGGATTTTTATCTATGGGGTTTTCTTAAAAGTAAAATCTACACTAGTTAGCAAACCAAGAGACATTGAGGAACTTAAGCATCGTATTGTTGATGAGGTGACATCCATCCCTACAGTTATGCTGGGATGACATATACAAGTTTATCAATAATTTGAAAAAAGCTAAACAATACCATAATGAATTAAAGTAAACTAAACTTTATATGTCTAATGCTTGTATTCATGTAAAAACTATTTCATTATCTCAATTACCAAAAACGTTATTTGACTTTCTTTTTGCTGTATTCATTTTGGGACACCCAGTGTGTGTGTGTGTGTATATATATATATTATATATATATATATATATATATAATATATATATAATATATATATATATATATATATTAGGGTGTCACTTAAATGCAAAGTTTGAAATTTTCATGCTGACACCCCGCGAATCTATTCCATTGGTAAAGAAAACATGGTGACTGAAAAATCTTTTTATTTGAATAACTATAAAAGGTCGCCCCCGTCTTCCAAAGTTTAATGCTTGCGCGGCGTCTCCATAATCGTTCATTAGATATCTATATATCTCTATATATGTGTGTGTGTGTATCTGTGTGTGTCTGAATATCTGAGAAATAAAGTGAACAATACTTAACGATTCACCGTTTCTCATTTCAGCTACGTGATTTCTGGTGATGGAAACCCGGAAGTGTATATACCTATTAGGGGCAGCGGTTGATGAGGTGAAAAGATGCAAGCTTCCTTCCTACAGGCAAGCATTCGGTTACTTCCTTTACCTTCACCATGAAAAGAAAATGACAATACGTGACGCGTTGAGGAAGTCACTTCGAGCAGTGATGTCCTTCTGGGAGAAAGCTCACATTCCAACCAGACTCGAGACACACTGCGTCAGCAAACTGGATAAAGTCTTCGAGGAGTGGAAAGGACTCAAAAAACACGCCTCAAGGACGAGCGATTCACACAAGACGAAAGAAAAAGAATTCATTGAACGCCTCGATCGTCTCTTTGACATCGCCCACGCTGATTGTGAGAAATTGGTCAAGTACCCAGAGGATTGGGAGTTCCTTCAGCAGCAGCGCCAGAAAGGACGTCCAGGTTCAATGGCAGGTTTGGACATGACCCATCAGCGCCAAGTCAAAGATTGTACTCGACGTCGGGAGGAAGAGGAGAAACGAAGAAAGCGATCAGCAGCTGAAATGGAGGCAGTATCCAACGAAGCGGTTTTGGAGTCCTCATCCTCCAGCTCAGATGATAGCGAAGAAAAAGGAGCATGTGGTGGTTCGTTAGCGTCTAAACAAAGAGCAACGAAGAACATCATGACATCGGAATTGGCGGCAGCGCTTGATCGCACGCAACTCTCGTCAAGAAAGGCCACAAATCTGCTGTTTGAGGCAGCTTCCAGCTTAGGGCATGATGCTAGCGACTACAACATCAATCGTGGATCCATTCATCGTCAGCGTGAAAAATTCCGTACCCTTAAGGCTCGGCAACTGAAGAGCGAGTTCCAAGGCAATAGTCCGTTGACTGTTCACTGGGACGGAAAACTCATGCAAGATCTGACGTCACGAGAATATGTTGACCGCTTACCTATTCTTGTATCTGGCTCCGGGACAGAGCAGCTCCTCGGGGTGCCAAAACTTCTGTCAGGAACCGCGCTGGCACAAACAAATGCCATCATAGATTGCCTGAATGAATGGGGAGTGACCGATCATGTCAAATCTATGTGTTTCGACACAACCGCGACAAACACAGGCCACCGTGGAGGAACTTGTGTTCTTCTGGAAGAAAAAGTTGGACGTGACCTGTTACACTGCGCGTGCAGACACCATGTACTGGAGTTGGTGCTACAGGCGGCATTCGCAACATCGCTAGATTCAGTATCTACCGGTCCAGAAATTCTGCTTTTTAAGCGCTTCCATGATTATTGGACCCGCATTGACCAGCAACAGTTCCAAACTGCGGACACAGATGCGTTCACCAAAGCAGCTATTTTTAAGCATAGAACGGAGCTCATTGAGTTTGCAAAATCACAAGCACTTCAAGTTCGTGATGACTATCAGGAATTCCTCGATCTTTCCGTCATCTTTCTTGGAGGAGTTCCATACAAGGGACTAAACTTCCGCGCCCCTGGTGCTATGCACCGGGCGAGATGGATGGCTAAGGGGCTCTATGCCATCAAGATCTGGCTCTTCCGAAGACAGTTTAAACTGACGAACACTGAGGAACGCGGAATTCGAGATATCTGCCTCTTTTCTGTTCTAGTTTATATGAAAGCGTGGGCAACAGCTCATCTGTCCATCGAAGCTCCGCTGAATGATTGGGAATTGATGAGGACGCTCCTTCGATACCCGCACAAGAAGATCTCTGATGGTACCACCAAGAAGCTGTCTGCGCACCTGTGGTACCATTCGGAGGAGGCAGTGGGTCTGGCGTTCTTTGATGAGAGGATATCGATGGAAGTGAAGTGCAGCATGGTTGCAGCGTTAGATCAAGAAGCCCCTCACATGCCGCCAAAACGACCTTTGGTTCTTGATACTATGTTCCTCAGTGACAGCAAAGGACTGGAGCAACTGATCACAAAGAACACCCGAGGATTCTTCTCAAAACTTCAGTTGCCAGATTGCTTTCTGCTCCACCATCCCAGTTTATGGACGTCAAACTCTGAATACGTTCAAGCTCGGGATGTGGTCTCCAAACTTGCAGTGGTGAACGACAGAGCAGAACGGGCCGTGGCTCTGGTGAAGGAGCTGAACGGAAAGTTGACAGTGAAAGAAGAACAGCTCCAGTTCCTCGTTCAAGTTGTCACTGACCACAGAAAGCAACACCCAGCTCCGAACAAATCAGCATTAGTGAGGACGCGAAAGAACTAATCACTGATCAGCGTATGAGCACCAATTATTCTGCTACTGTATATGTATTTTATTTCTCAAAGTTTTGCTTTTGTTGCTTCTCCATTTTGTACCATTATTCGCCAAATTATGTCTTCTATTTTGATTATATAATAAACTGTTTGTATTCTTTGCGTTTTTAAGTGTCTTACTTTCGTTATTTCACCAAATTGCCTTGTTTTTTATTATCTGGTTCGGCCCAAGCTGTGAACACTGAACAGCTTGTTGACGTCAACAAATGGGTCTTGTTTTCAGTGACGAGGGCGACCTTTAAATGATGACCAATCAGGACCAAATTTCTCTTCCGTATGTTTTACACCAAATGGAACAATTTTAGGGGGTGTCATAGGAAAATATCCATCGTTTAATTTTCCCCCTATTACCTAGTGACACCCTAATATATATATATATATATATATATATATATATTATATATATATATATATATTATATATATATATATATCCCCTTTGCTTTGTCTGGAGCTATAGGGCGCGTCCCTCTGTGGCGAATGTGGGAATACACCTTTCTTCGGTGTAAGGGCTTTCTCTGCCCTCGTGGACCATTGGGCCCGTTTGGGGACCCGGCTGATGTCCTCCTGCTTCTTTTTCTTTCTTTCTCCTTTAACCCATTCTTTCTGGCTTCTCCCTGGTTTTTTTTTTTTTTTTTTTTTTTTTTTTGGCGTTGTTCTTTGGACCTTGATTTTGACCCTTTCCCTGGCCCTTGGGTGTGGGAGGTGGTTGCCCTGCACTCTTGTCGCTTTCCAACCAAACCCAAACCCTGTCCCTGCCACTTTTCTCCGCGCATTGGATGAGAGTGGCCGCCTTTCAGGCACAGGGACTGGGTGCGGGTGTATCTCCCCCTGCGTGACATCCATCGGCGGTGGGACCAAGTGTGCCCACACTTCGCCTTTCCCTTGTTGGAGTCGGTGGTGGCTGGATGCGCGCGGGGGATGAAGTTCTTTTTTGTTTAGCTATGGACACTTCTCCCCCCCGGCTTACGACTACTGCTTCTCATTCCCGGACTACTCTTTCTCTCAACACTCGGGTGGTGGGCAACCAGGCCCTCGAGTCCTTTACCACTGGAAGACCACAACCTAATGGGGTTGACCCCCCTGTGGAAGCGGAACGCTTGCACTCTCCTTTTCCATTGCCGACCCCAGTCCGTCCCTCGATTACGCCCTTGGACCTACACTCTCTAGAGCAGGGGCCTCGCCCCAGCCCACTTCAGCCACCTTCGGGCAAGTCAAGTTCCACCGAGGACTTGCCCCCACAACCCGGCTTCTTGCTCTCCCCATATGCCCCCCTCACCCACCGCCAGCCCACCTCCCCGCGGAGAGAGCCTCGCGGTGGACGGGGGAGCCGGCATTCACGGCCGTCCTACCGACCGTTGAATATTCCAGTACATTTCGACTCTACAGCCTCCCTCTCCCTTCCAAGTATCCACAAATTCCTGGTGATTCGGCCTACATCTGGGTCCCTCCCGAACAACTCTGAACGGACGTTCCAGGCGATCCGAACCCACAGCAACTCCAGCCGCTATGACGTACGCCCACAGAGGGATGGCTCCCTCCTCGTAAAATCACGCTCAGCCGCGGAGACGAAAGCCCTACTCTCCATCACTGAGGTCCTTGGATGCTCGGTGTCCGTTTCCCCACACCCTCGCCTGAACCAGAGTCAGGGCACTATTTACGCCACCCGCCTACTGTCGGTCGCAGAGAACGAGCTCCTGGAGGATCTCGCACCCCAAGGAGTTACTAAGATCTATCGTCTCACATCCCGACAGGGAGGCACCCCCTCCCCCACCCCACGTCTGCTCCTTACTTTTAACTCACTAATCCCCCCTGACCGTATTGTATGGGGTATGGGAGACCGCGCCTCATGCGAGTTTTCTATCCGCCCATACATCCCAGACCCGACCCGTTGCTTCAAATGCAACAAATTCGGACACGTCAGCTCCGCTTGTCGACAGCCGCATCCATTATGTGTTCACTGTGGACGACTCGCCCACCCTGACAGGTGCCCCAACGCACCCAAATGCTCGAACTGTGAAGGCGCACATCCCTCTTCATCCCGAGAATGCCTTTTCTTCAGGTTTGAGAAGGAGGTCCGATGCCTACAGGTGTCGGACTTCCTTAGCCCCCGTGAGGCACGCGACAGGGTGCGGAGTCGGGAGGTGAGGCCAGGAGTGTCCTATGCCGCTGCTCTCGGCTCTATCATCTCGGCATGCCGCCCTGGCCTGCCGCCAAAACCCCCCCCAGCCACTGCTTCCTGTTCCCCACATAGCAAATCCTCGCAGGACCCGACGGTCCCCTGTCCCCCCACCATTCCTCTTCTAACCTCACCTGCCACGAATCCCCCAGGAGTCTGGGACCAGGGTTTCCAGGTCCCAGCCACCTCAAACCCTGCCTTCCCAGTACTCCCTGTACACGCCCGAACCTGCCGCCCAGAGCAAGCCGTCGAGGCGGAGACGCCGGAGCGTGTCACCAGACCCTCCGGCCTCCCAACGTCTCTCTCCCTCTTCCCCTAAGACCAAGAAGACGGCTCGGACCCTTACACCGCCCACCACGCCCACTATGTCCATCTCTCCCCATCGTAGGAGTCCCACCATTCTACCCCCACAGACTCTGACAATAGTGGCCGAAATCCACGACCCGCCCTGTACGACGAGACCCAGCCCAGTGGATCCAGTGGATGCGGCTCTGGCGCGGCTGCACGGTGTGATCGAGGGAAGCTCGGCTGCGCCCACGCCCATGAGTCTCCTGGATCTGCCCTTGCCTTCTGGTGCCATTTTCTCCACCCCTCCACGAGACCACTCTGGTTCACCTCCTTCCACCCCCATCGTACCTACCCCCCCAACATCCCCGACCCCCGCCTTATCAGCTACCCTGAGTACGCCCTCCCTCCCACCCGCCCGGTCTTTTTGGTACACCCTGTCACCACCTAGGGTCCGCCGTGAGACCCCGGACAGGCGGGGTAGCGCCCCTTTTAGGGTTAACCTGCCCCCCCCCCCCTGGCCCGACCAGAGAAGCCCGACAAGGCACTTCCGACCCGCTCAGCCCACGATGTTCCTCTGCCTGCCGTGATCCACGCCTCCGGTCTCGCTCGGCCGACTCGACCCCGCAACCTCCGCAGGGTTCGACAGGCCGACCGATTCCTTCCCTGGTGAACGGTAGATAGCCAGCCATGCTCCCGACCCAGCCTTCAGTTTCGCGAACTCCAGATCCCCTTCACACTCCAACTCCTAGCGCCTACACCTTTACCCATCCCCCTTCATCAACTAATGGATCCCCCGAAAACCACGATAGTCCACTGGAACTGTCGAGGAATCTTGCAAACATGAAGGCCTTAACTCCTTGATTGCCACTTCCCGTCCGGTGTGTGTCTGTCTCCAGGAGCTAATCCTGGGGACCAGGTCCATGCCCTGCCCCACTGGTTATTTCTGCGTCGCCACCCCGCCTCCTACCTGCACTCGAAGGGGAGCTGCCATCCTCGTCCACCACGCAGTCCCCTTCTACAATCTCTCCATCCGGTCCCCGCTACAGGTGACTGCCGTCCGGCTCTCCCTGGATAGACAGTACACCATTTGTTCAATCTACCTTCCCCCCACGCTCAAGTCTCCCGCGACGACCTGGTGGAAGTCGTGGAACAACTCCCCAGGCCCTTCCTACTACTGGGCGATTTCAATAGTCGTCACCCCTTGTGGGGCGACACACACACCACCTATATGGCCCCAACCCTGATATCCGTCATGACCGAGCTCTCCTTCGAGTGCCTCAACGATGGCTCTCCTACATTCTACCATGCCACCACCTGCACTCCATCCTGTATAGACCTGTCCCTCGTATCAACTGATGCCCTCCTAGACTTCACGTGGCAAGTCCTCCAGAGGACTATGGCAGTGACCATCTCCCCATTCTACTCACCCTCAATCGACCCGACCAGACCGTACGGGTACCGGTAAGGTGGGTTACCACCAACGCGAATTGGGCCCGCTTCCGCGACAACACATATACCACTTACAACTGCCCACTTCCCATCCATCGACGGTGCGTCGCATACTTCGAGTCCGTCGTTCTAACGGCCGCAAGCACAAGCGTACCACAATCCTCCGCCTACCCCCGCGCCCGACGGGTTCCTTGGTGGACCCCGGAGTGCGCGGAGGCCGTGCGCGCCAAGAAGAAGGCAACTCGGCGCTTTTACCGGACGCGACTCCCCATCCATCGCACGGAATGCAGCGGGTCAGGGCCATCGCCCGCCGCACAATGAAGACAGCGCGCCGAGCCTCTTGGCGTGCCTTTGTGTCCGGCATTACCGTCAACACACCTTCGGCTACCATCTGGAAGAAGGTGCGGGGCGTCGAGAGGCGACATGTCCCCTCCCGACCCCCGGTCCTCCGGACAAACGACGGACTCCTATGTGAGCCCAAGTCGGTGGCAGACCACCTTGCTTCTACCTTCGCCGCCGTTTCTTCCTCTGCAGCCAATCCCGTACCCGCCCCTGACGATAGCCCCTCCCCACCGTCCATAGACAGCACCTACAACCGATTGTTTACCATGCGTGAACTACAGACGGCACTGGCCTCTCGACGATCCCCTTGCCCGGCCCGGACGGTATTCCGTACGGCATGATCCAACACCTCCACTCTACCTTACAAATTTTCCTGCTAGACTTATACAATCGCATATGGATAGAGGGTGCCTTCCCCTTTAGGTGGAAGGAGGCCCACGTCATCCCTATCCCCAAGCCCGGCAAAGATCCCTGGACCCCACAAACTACAGACCAATCGCCCTGACATGTTGTGCCTGCAAGATCCTCGAAAAAATGGTCGCTACGCGATTATCGTTCGTCCTTGAACGTACCAATTCCTTCCCGTCTACCCAGTCCGGCTTCAGACAATTCCGCTCCACCACTGATCCCCTCCTGCTTCTCAGCCGAGACATACAGGATGCCTTCGACAATAGACAGTTCGTACTGTCAGTTTTCTTCGACATCCAGAAGGCCTATGACACCACCCGTCGAGCAATGATCCTCGGTCAGCTCCGACATCTGGGCCTTGTCGGAGCCATGCCTACCTTCATCAGGGGCTTCCTTACTTCTCGGACCTTTAAAGTCCGGGTGGGCTCAGTCCTCTCTGACACCTTTGTGCAGGAGGACGGGGTCCCACAGGGAAGCATCCTCAGTGTTCTCTGCTTCTCTGTCGTGATGAACACGGTCTCACAATGCCTTCCACCACAATCCGCTCTTCCATCTACGCGGATGACCTTGCAATCTACTTCGCAGGGCGAGAACCGTCTGTCGTTCAACGGCAAATGCAGCTCGCCATCTACCGGGTGGAGAGGTGGGCGACGTCGGTGGGTTTCCGCCTCTCCATCCCTAAGTCCAAGTGTATGGTCTTCAGTAGAAGAAGACCCACAACCCTTCCTCTACCCTCTGTTACATTATACGGCAGTCCTCTTGAGGTGGTACCCTCCACGCGTTTTCTGGGCATGACCCTAGACCGACGGCTCAATTGGGTTCCCCATCTCAAGCACCTAAAGCAATCCCTTCGACGCCCCCTCGCTCTCCTGGATCACCTCTCTCACACCACATGGGGTGCAGATCGACGCTCTCTTCTTCGCCTTTATACTTCCATAGTACAGTCGAAGCTGGACTATGGTAGCGCAGTTTATGGTTCAGCCTCCAACGCCCGCCTCCGTATCCTGGACCCGGTACTTAATAGAGGCCTCCGCCTCGCCACCGGTGCTTTCCGCTCCTCCCCAGCCTCCAGCCTCTATGTGGAATGTGATCATCTCCCTCTCGCCCTCCGACGGGGTCTACTCCTCATGCGGACATACCTCCGTGCACAGAGGCTACCTTCTTCGCTTCTGGGCACGGCGGTTTTAGAACTACCACCTCAGGGACGGAGCTGGCACTTCACTGAAGCGGTCCGCTCTTTCCTTGATCTTTTCAACATGCCCGCCCCCTCAGTTATCCCCATTTCATTCAGCATCTACCCCCCCTGGATCCTAACCCCTATCAAGTTCTGCAAAGATCTGTGTTCCCTACCGAAGACTACCACGAGCGCCATGATATACAGGTCACTTTTCCGCGAACACGCAACCCAACACCCGGACGCAATCGCCATTTACACGGATGGTTCCCGCTCGGAAGCTGGTGTGGCCTCCTCAGCGGTGATTCTGTCCCAGCCGCTCTCCCGGAGCGTCGGCCTGCCCCGCGAGGCCTCCGTTTTTTCGGCGGAACTTTTCGCCATAACGGAGGCCCTCGATATTGTGCGCACCCACTCTGCCAGCTCTTTTGTCATTTATTCGGATTCCCAAAGTGCACTTCTCTCCCTAGAAAGATTTAACTCCCCTCACCCGCTCGTCTGTACCATCCAGCAGACCTTCCACTCTTTAACGATCTTCCAACATAAGACAATCGCATTCTGTTGGGTCCCGGCTCATGTCGGCATCCAGGGTAACGAGGCGGCGGACCGCACAGCAAGACGGCCTGCTTGCTGCCGGCCTCCTCCCGACCCCTCCCCTTCTCCGACTTCTTCCCGGCTTTCCGCTCCCACTTCCGCTCCATATGGCAGCGGGAATGGGACCAGGCCACACAAAATAAACTCCACACGATCAAACCGCACATAGGACACTGGGCTTCTTCATTCCACCGGTCCCGCCATAAAGAAGTAATCCTAGCCCGTCTCCGCATAGGTCACACCCGCATCACCCACGGACACCTTATGGCGAAATCGCCAGCCCCGCTTTGCTCTACCTGCCATACCCCTATCACTGTCTTACACCTTCTGGTGGAATGCTCAAAGTTGGCCGCTCTCCGTCGCAGGTGTTTCCCTCTCTCGGCCGAAAACCCCATACCCAACTGCCTACGATCTATACTCGCCGACGGCCCCCACTTTTCAGCGGAAGCCGTTTCCTCTTCCTTACTCACTCCCATCTGCTCCATCGTATCTGAAACCGTACCCCTCCTACCCATTATCCATCGACTGACCCTTACTCATTCCCCTAGTCTACCGCCCCTAGCACAGTGACATCACCCACTCACTGCCTCGCCGAGATATGTACCGTTCTTTAGGTACGAATCGGCGGTAAATCTGGAAAAGAAAAAAAAATAAAAATATATATATATATATATATATATAATTATTTGGACTAATATGCACATTTTAAGGTTTTTTAAATATAGCTATATAATCCAATGAAGGTGTGTGATACAGTCACACAATAACATATATAGGACCTATATCATTTGTCTTTAAATTTTCATGATACTCATATAAGTCAATAGCCTCTCATACTACAACCCATTAAAAAAACAAAAATTACATGAAGAATTATATGTCATGCCATCCATATTACTGTATTAATATCTTAGTAAACTTGCTCAATATAAATTCAGTCAAATGTACTCGTACAATGTGTATACTATTGCAATTTTTTTCTTCTATTTTTAATATCTAGTACAGATAGTTACAGTCACATCTTCACAAAATATTACATTGTTTCTACTTAGTTGTAGCTAAATTTGTTATAGGGCAGTAAACTGCTGATGAGCATAACCTCTTGTCTCTTGAAAAATAATTTTACTCATTTTCCAGATTAGTATAACTAAGTTTTTTATTATAACTACAATACCTCTCTATTTTTCTTTAGTCAGACCTCAGGTATGCAGTAAATAAACATATTGCATTAATATTTAGTTATTACAAACTTAAAATGGTTTATCTTCATTTTCCAAGTAATTTGACTGAAGAAGAACAGATGTTACAAGCAAAATATCAGAAACTTAGGAAGAAGGTGAGTCATTGCATCGCAGATATGATGATAATATAGTAGGCTACCATAGTTCCTCTAATCTCGCATATTCCAGATGATTGTATGGTATAGGTCAAAAACCTTACATTTATACAGTACTATAAAGGTCTTTAGTTCTCATTAAATTGCATTATGCCTTGCAACATAGGATTTCTGATTTGTTTTTATTTATGTCTTATTACCCAAAGTTATTTAGTCATTATCAAGGTCAGGAGCTGAAAAGTTTAAAATAGATAAAAAACTATAGGACTATGTGATGTCTTTTTATATATATAGCTAGATAGAAAATAGTCTACCCTACCTACAGTTTTCTTTAAAGTAGGTCATAAGCCAGGCTTTGTCCTATCCTATTTTGTTTCTATTTTTGACTATAAGTTACTGATGATGGGCAATAATGTATTATAGCTATCATTAGTGTTAAAAATTCCAATTTTATTATTAATTGTCCCTGTAAGATAAGTCTAGGCCTATTGACTTTTGTATTAGTAGCTACATTTTTTTATATTTATGATTAGCTGACCAACAGTCATTAAGAAGCTAAAATATTTAGGTCCTATTCAAAGTTCATTTTATTTGAAGCACACTCTACCACTATCTCTGAATGTTTTCCATCCATTTTTGCTTTTTATTTTAGTGATTTGAAAGATTTTTGGATGGTCCTAACCCTTAACACATAGTAACCCAAACTTGTATTTTTTCCCTTAAAGAAAAAAGCTCTTCAAGCATTGAAGGCTCCAAAACAAGAACCGGAACCTTTGGTACCTCTCAAACGACCCATGGAAGCCAAAGATGCGAAAGAAATGGCCAAGAAACTTATCAAATCTGGAGCAATCAAAGTACCAGAAAGGCACCAACCTGCCACAGAGAAAACAACCTTCAAAAGATCAATTGTAAGAATTTTAATAAATGTTTAGCAAAATTACAGCATCCAGACACATTTCAGGAAACAGAGTCCATAATAGCTTAGTAATGCATTAGGTTAGGATAGTAATACCAACATCATACTATTAAGTTATTTTGGACTCTGAGCTTCATCTTGATTTTGCAATTTTACCAAATGTTTTAAAATATTTTAGCAGTAACCATTTCACCCACTTGAAGGTCATAGTATTTTAAGTATTTTCAACTTAAGAATTGTAGAATGAAATATTCAGACCATAGTACACCTATTCATCTCCATAACTGTTAATAAATAGCTTAAGATCAGTAAAGGTTATTCAGTTATTAAAAGGTTGCATTTTGTCTTTGATTTAGTATTATATTTTCAGTTTAGAAATTAATGTGTTAGAATCACCACCTATTTATAATGGGAATAACATGGTCTTAAATTATTTTACAGTGTATTCAGCTTTCCACCAAATAGTTATAGTAGACAGAAATGTTAATTTAAGTCAAAGGACATCAGGGGAATTTAAAACTATTTTTAAATAGGAATTAGGTTTTATTAATTTTAATAAGAATATAGAGGTATAGACTGTATAGTAGTAAGCTTAGTCCTCAGTACATCGATAATGTACACGATGTTGTATATGCCAAGTTCCTTCTTTCACAGGGTCTCCTGAAAATAGTGATAATCAGATAATGATAGAGAGGAAGTAAAACTTAAAGTACAACTTCTTCAAGAAAGGACTGATCATTTTCAAGTTATATGCAATAGAGAATGATCTCTTGAAGACCTTATATTTATTACAATTGGAGGCATAAAACTTAGAAATACATAGAGGTCTGGCGCTAGTGTGTCTGAGAAATTGATATGATGAGAAACAGTATGAAAGAAATGAAGACTCGCTCTCAGAAATGACATTGCTATCCGATTTTAAATTGTTCATCATATGAAGAGAAATCTCGGGCATGCAAAATTGTTTGACTTGTTAGAGAATATTCAAAATTGAGTTTTAATTGTTTCTTATTTTATACTGAAAATGTTTGCTTGGATTTCTGCTAACCCTGTCTATCTGTCTCATCATTCAGGGTCTTGAAAGAAAGCTGTCAGCTGTGGAAAAAGCTCCCTCTGGCTATCAACCTTTCTCAACTTCTCACCCAGAAGAGGAAGTGCATGAATCCAGAATGAAAGTTAAAGTAAGCTTAATACACTTTTTCTTAAACAAAATAATGCTCTCTCTATGCCTATCCATAGAATAAAAAAGAGCAAAGATAAACTTTTAACACCAGTGGTAACTACATTTGCATCTCATCTAGTGTTGTTTCAGGTCAGCGTGTCATATATATATACAGGGTGGTGCAAAAGTCTGGACCCATAGGCGGTTTATATGGAAAAAAAGTGTGGCCTGCAGGAAGTTTATTATGAAATGAAATTTAATTAACCATACACCAGTGACTAAATTATGTTAAATTTAACGTTCTAGTTCAGAATTTACAATAAGTGTTCGATCGCAGATGCTTCCCGTTTCTTTGAAACGAGCGAAAGTCTTGCTGACAGTTCTTTGTTGAATTGGTCGCCTATCGGGGTGCTTAGCATTAAAACTATCTGCGACTGAACGTGAGGTGGCTCCTTCTTTTGCGTACAAAAGCACAAGCTCTATTCTTTCTGCTATTGTTAACTTCTCTGCCATAGGGTAACAATCCGAAAAATATTTAGTAAAATTATAAACAAAAATTAAATTATAAAAACTATTATAAAAATCGAAAGATATTTTTTATATAGTAAATTGCCTATGGGTCCAGACTTTTGCATGAATACGCACGATTTTGCATAAACTAAAATTACTCCCACTAGGATTCGAACCTACCACCTCTTCAGTTGAAGGTAAGGGTGGCTTATATCATATTTAAACAGCTGAGGAAACACTAACGCTTTTCTGTCCAGAGGTGTTTTACATATTAACCCTCCCACACTGATCTAAAGGGCAGCATTTCATTCAAATTATATGGTGCCATGCTGCGGTTCCATGGATGGAATACATGTCGTAGCCTAGTGTAATGGCGAGCACCTCACCTTCTCAAGAGGTGGTGGGTTCGTCCTGGTGGGGTAATTTTACATGTATTTATTTATTATAATTTTATCATTGTTTTCATGATGTTAAAGATTAATATAATTTCTTAACACTCTGGACTACTACTTACGCGTTTCGCGTCAGAACTTTATCCTACCCTTTGGTCACTTCTTACGCGAAACGCGTCAAGTTGATCTGTGCCTCGTCACTGCTGACACACTACCGGTACATGCGTCAAGACAACAATACTCTCAGAAATTTTGCATTTACGCTTGTCCAGATCAACTTGACGCGTTTCGCGTAAGAAGTGACCCGAGGTTAGGATAGAGTTTTGACACGAAACGAGTAAGTAGTCGTCCAGAGTGTTAATTGTTCCCATTTTGATTGAGTATGTACTCGCGTCTTTTTTTCAAGGAACTGTATGATAGTTTTGTCTCTGCGAGAGATAGAGAGGACAGGAACGAAAATTCTAGAGAGGGCAGAACGTCCGCTGAGGGGAAGCCCCGACAGGGACACACAATATACGTCTATGGGTTCAATATCACCGAAGAAATCCTAAAAAATGCTTTTAACAGTTCCGGCAACATTGTTAATATCAACATGGAAGTTGACAAGAAGTAAGATTTTCTGAATCAGTTTTTGTATTCAGCAAAACTGAATGAGAACGTGTTCATTCGTTGCATTGAATAACTTCACAAATGCACATTACATAAATGAAAAGAGAGAGGCTGATAATTTCTCTCATTCTGACAGTTTGTAAAAAAAAAAATTAGCCGATCTCATAAGCTTTCGAGGGCGCCCAGTAGCCCACTCGTTACAGTGGCAGACTTTGAGCCTTTGAGCGGTAATGCCCTGGTTCGCTTCCGCCTGTTGGTTCCTGGGTTGGGTTGAGTTGAGTTGGCCACTTACCCCGTTATTGCTCGGGCTAAAGGTGACTCTCGGGGCACATTCACCCCTACTTTGTGGAGAAATGAGCTTCCTGGCTATTAGCCACTATGCTACACGCGTAATAGCTAGCGCCTTCACCTTCTACTCAAGAGGTGATGGGTTTGAACCCTGGTGGGGCAATTTTTTAACTGTAAAAAAATGTGCGTGTTCATGACATGATATTCCATTCAGGATACCCAACGTTGCACCAGATAGTTTGAATGAACTGCTAGTCATTGCCTCCAGTGCGGACTGCGGGAGGATTAACACGTAAAATGCCCTTGGACGCGAAAACGTTATGCGTTTCCGGTTGTTTAAATATACGACACGTTGTGTTAGCTTTTATCACGCGAAAGTGTAGTGGCTATTGCCCTCATCTACTCAAGAGCTGGTGGGTATATATATATATATATATATATATATATATATATATATATATATATATATATATATTAGGGTGACAATAAAAATCGAAAGTTGGAGTTTTTTATTGGCCATTTGTTCAATGCTGCTACTACACGAGAAAACAATGTACTGTAAATATTAGGTCATTCAGATAATATTTAAGGGTGTCTCAAGTGAGGTAAATAATTCTCCTTATAACAAAAATTAATTATTCATTACTAGTAAAAATAAATTAATATTTTTTTAATTAATGTAAATAAACGTTAGTTTTAGTTCATAAGGTTTAAGTGCAGGCGTACTCCAATCGTAATAAGTAAATAATATATTTACTAAATATATTCCAGGGTGTCTTTCATTCAATTGTAGACCACCCATTAATTCTTGCTTTTCCTCAAGCCATACCCCTTTTCAATGTACCAGGCTGAGACTTCTTATGATCCTCAACAACCTGCAAGAGATGTTGGCGCTGTTCTTCATTCTTCGTAATCTTTGTATTGAAGGCCTGGATCAAGGCAATTCCCCTCTCTGCCATGTCATTGACGACTTTTAGTCCTTCAACTATAGTCAAACCAGTCTTGAAATCTTCGTCGTCCGGCCAGGTCTCTGGTTCCTTGGACAAGAAACCATCATTATTTTTTAGAAGTTCAAAGAGAAGCTTTGATCCTTTCGAGGCAAAGTCCGAGAGCTGCTTTGTTGAAATGGAAGAAACAGCAGGTATTGGGGCTCGCTTTGGAGGATCTTCAGCAGCTTCTTTTTCGAGGATTGATCGAGCGATATTTTTTTTCGTCGTTGCATTGATACCTTTATCAAAGAGTGCGAGACCAATCAAGTACTCGCTGAGGTACCATAAGTGACGACCGAGGACACTAAGGCAGGATGCTGAGATCTTTTCATCGTGGTACTTTGCTAGGTCTTGAAGAAGCTTCAAATCGTTCGCGGGAGCAGATGAAGGACTGCTGGCCGTGAACCACGCGCTGACATATAACTCCAGGGCAAAAAATACAAATCGTTTTAAGCCAGACATTTCACGAGTTGTAAGTCTGAACTGATGGGAAAGCAGCAGGATTTTTAATGAATAAATTACTTTTGCCATCCAACGTGCTCGGTGAAGTGCTCTAGGTCGCCGAAACCTAAAGTTAGGTAAATTACCTCCAAGGATTGTAATCGACAACCCCAAGAATTCACGGTAATCATCCCTCGGCTGATGTTTTGTCAGATATAGATTCCAGCAAGCGATCAGTTCTTCTCGATTCTCATTCAGACTCGATGGAAGGTCTGACAGGGTCTTGTACTTATCTTGGCAAATTGTATTCCACGTCTCTTTGAAGCGGGAGAATAGGAGGATATCTGGACCAGATGATGGTCCCATGCATTCCATGTACGCCTTCTCAACGACAAGTTCTAGGATGTGATGGCGACATGCAAGGTATAAGAGTCGGCGGCCGAGTTTCTGCTCCAAAATTACGCATGCCCCAGACAAGTAACCAGTATTTGAAGCTGTAGTGTCGAAGCTCATAGCTGATACCTTTTCTGACACATTCTGACACCCGGGCCCCCGGGCACTGGCCCCCCCTGACTCCCCCTCTCGACGGCCCTGTATATATATTTATATACTCGTATATATTATCATAGGAAATCAAATTCAGTTCCAAATTTATGTAATTTAAACATCAAACTATGCCAACAATTAATGAAACTTTTCTAGAACAATTTCCATATAATATAATCAATGTATCAAAATAAAAAATATTACCTTAGATATCTTAAAAGAATCGGGAGAGAACTTCTAAGCGTTGTTTTCAGTCAGGCAGTCGTATGCAAAATGAACTTGAAGCACCAAAAGCTGATCATCCAAAGATTGATACACATCATATTATTTAACGATTTATTTATGAAAATTTTAATTTAATGAAATAAATTAATCGATTTGCATAATCTATAGTATGAAATAAAGGAAACAATTCTATTAAATTATATAATACACTTGCATTCTCGAAACATTTTTGTTTTTGAAGCGTTGTCGAAACTCGTTCATTCTTGAAATTTCTTCCGCGCGACAGTTTCATTCATGTGACTCGAGGCACCCCTAAACGCTTTCCGAATTCCATGAGATTTCGTCTACAGTGTTTCCTCATAGGGTGGCAGCATTGGACAAATGGCCGGCAAATTTTTTTGAATTTCAAATTTTATCACTATAAGAAGTTGTCACCCTAATATATATATATATATACACATATACACATATACACACATTTCAACCGCAAAGAACACGCAGTATAATTAACGTAAAGAACGACGCTTGTATAGGAGAACATTCCGCGCAAGATGAGGAGAGAAAGAACAAATGAAAAAATGAGGTAACCACCCGGGAATCGAAAGATCCCGGGTTCGATTCCCGGGTGGTTACCTCATTTTTTAATTTGAATAGAATAGAATAGAATAACCTTTATTAATAATAATAATAACAAATACACTTTTTCAATTTACAATGACATGAATAATTGTGAAGCTCGACTATTTATTTTATTTAATTTGGCCCTTAAGCTTTAAGCTTTACTGGGCTCTCATTAAAAATAACCAGCTAGTTGTTATTAATTAATAATAAATAAGTATTATTAATAGTTAAAACATGTATTACAATATTAACAATATTAATGGACAATATTAAACAATATTAGTGGACATTAATCCTAGATTTTTGTTAGTATGCCATTATTAATCGGGATTTCAACTTGGTTTTAAAAAAATTTACATTTACAATATTTTTAATATCGACATGCTCGTCATTCCATAGTTTCAATCCAATGAAAATGGGTCGTTTTTGAGATGAAGACAATCTAAATTGAGGTATAACAAGCTTTGATCTATTTCTGGTCTGATACGAGTGGATTTCTTGAGTTACAAAATATCTATTTACCCATTGTAAATTAATGATTTTGTTCTTACACTCGTAAATAAAAATAAAATGTGCCAGTTTGATTATATCGTTGAGCTTTAGTAGGTTTAGCTCTTTAAATAATGCACTAGAGTGATCAAGGAAATCAGCATCAGATAATAACCTTATTGCTCGTTTTTGGATGACAAAGATACCATTTAATGCGTTGTTAGCGGAGTTTGTTCGTTCTCTCTCCCCATCTTGCGCGGAATGTTCTATACAGCGTCGTTCTTTGCGATATATATATATATATATATATATATATATATATATATATATATATATATATATATATATACCCCCTCGATAGGTACTCCGGCTTGTCGGGCCGAGGGGCTCGTACACCTCGTGGGTTGTTGGGTTTCCTCAACTCCTCGCGGGTGTGGGCGAAGAGTTACTAGTTGCGTTTTTTTTTTTTTTTTCCCCTTTCTTTTCTTTTGCTCCCCCTTCCTTTTCTTTTTGCTCCCCCTTTTTTTTCCCCGTCTCTCCCGGAATTTTTTTTGTCTTGACTCGGTCTTGTGCCTCTGTCAATTGTAGTATCCCCCTCCCCCATCTGTTTGTATTTTGCAGTCTTCGGGTCATCGGGTGCACCCGCCGGGGGGCATCGCTCCGTGGCTGAGCCGTGCTCTGGGGACGGTACGGGCGCCCGGACCGCTGCTGCGTCTGGATTGGGTCTTTGCTTGGCCCTTAACGGACAAATCTCCGTAGTGCCAATCTGCTGTTTTTAAAACGACAGTCAGGTTGGGGGGCGGGCCACCCGGGACGTTGGGCCTGCGCCTTGAAGGATGCAGCGGCGGATGGTGCATTGCCTTGGGTCCGAGGCTGTCTTTTTTGTAAAGCTTTTGTTTATGGGTTCAATTTCAAAACTTCAATCCCCTTCTGTTGACGACTCTGGCCCGCCCTTGGATTTGGATAAGACTACTACTTCTGGTCGTTCAGCGGCCTCTGCCTCCGCTGGATTGACCTTCAAGCCGTATGGCCCCCTCTCGTCTTCTGCGGCGTCTGGCTTTCGTGGCCGGACTCGTGGTGGCCGTAGGGCGGGGTCTTCGCGGCCCTCGTTCTCTCGCCCACTCTCGGTTACCGTTACACATGGACCTGTTCCTGTTGTCAATTTTTGTCCGGTGAACAGGTTCCTTGTTCTCCGCCCTTCCGCTGGCTCCCTTCCGGGCAACTCGGAACGGGTGTTTCAGCGCCTTAAGACGGTGGGGGTTCCCTGTCGTTATGATATCTACCCTCTGAAGGATGGGTCTCTTCTCTTGAAGTCCCGTTCTTCGGGGGTGACTGAGTCCCTTCTACAGTTGCAGGATGTTTTGGGTTGCAGAGTTTCTGTGACTCCCCATCCGCAATTGAATAGCTGTCAGGGCACCATTTTTGCTTTCCGTCTGCTGTCAATCCCGGTTGGCGAGTTGCAGGAGGATCTTTCCCCCCAGGGGGTAACGAAGGCCTTCCGCTTTTCGTCGCGCCGGGATGGTGCTCTTACCCCGTCCGCTCGTCTGCTCCTGACCTTTGACTCCCTTGTGCCTCCGGCCCAGGTGTTCTGGGGCGTGGGTGATCGCCGGTCGTGTGAGTTTTCGGTGCGACCATATGTGCCTGACCCGGTTCGCTGCTTTGGCTGCAACCGGTTCGGCCATGTTAGCTCTGCGAGCCGCCGTGAGGGTAAGCTATGTGTCCGCTGCGGTGGGCCTGCGCACCCTACCCCGTGCACGAAGCCCCTGCGGTGCTCGAACTGCTCGGGGGCCCACCCTTCCTCCTCTCGGGACTGCCCCGTTTTCAAGTTTGAATTCGAGGTGCGGTCCTTAAGGACTACCGAATTCCTTAGTGCGCGGGAGGCACGCGATAGGGTCCGTGACCGGGAGCCGCGGCGGGGGTTGTCATATGCTGCGGCTCTTGGCCCTGGCGGGTCCTCGGGCCCCTCCCGTGCTACCCCGGCGTCTACCGGAGTGGTGCTCCCCCTGGAAGTTCCGGGGGTTGGTGGTCCTCCTGGCGCCGCGGGACCTTCTTGTTCCTCTGCCTCACTTTCAGACATCCCATCTGATTCCCTGCCTACAAGTGGCCCTTCTCCCTCTCCGGCCTTGCGGTCTGGATCCTTGCCTACTCGTCTCTCGGGTGGGGAAGGTGATGCCCCGAAGGGGAGGAGGAAGCGTCGCCGTGGTCGGAGTCCTCCAGACCCGATCATGACCGCTGCCCCCCCCCCCCCCCCGTTCGGGGTGAGTCGGGGAAGCCGATTCCGTCCCTGGTTACGGACCGTTGAGTTTGCTGCTCAGCTTGGTCCGTGGCTATTTCTCTGTTTTCTCTGCCTCTTATAATGCCACTTCCCCTTACAGTTCCATTTTGCATTGGAACTGTAGGGGGCTTTTAGCTAACTGGGAGAACCTTGCCTCCCTACTGGAGAGCGAGCGGCCTTCCTGTGTTTGTCTCCAGGAGACTATCCTGGCTGCGCGGGGACTCCCTCGTCTCTCTGGCTATGTTGGTTTCCCTTGCACCCCGGATGAGCACACGCCGGCGGGGTGCGGCGATTTATGTGCATCATTCGTTACCATCGCGAGGTGTGCCTCTTCGCAATTCCTTGCAGGCTGTGGCTGTGCGGCTCTTTTTAGATCGCCAGTACACTGCCTGCTCGATTTATATTCCTCCTCATGACCCTCCTTCTCGCGACGCGGTTCGCGAGTTGGTGTTGCAACTGCCTCGACCGTTTCTCCTCCTCGGGGACTTTAACAGTCGCGACCCGGCTTGGGGATATGTCCGGTCGACTAATGTTGCTGGTATGTTGCTCTCCTTAATGGAGGAACTTTCCTTTGCGTGCCTCAATTCCGGTGAACCTACCTACTTCCACGAACCCACGGGTTCATTTACCTGTATTGATCTCTCCTTGGTGTCCCTCGATGCCTTACTCGATTTTTCGTGGAAGGTGTTGGGGGACTCTTATGGCAGTGATCATTACCCAGTCTGTCTTGAGCCGGTCGGACCGCAGCCGGGTGTCTCGTCTCGACCGAGGTGGTGCCTTGCGCGGGTTGACTGACCATCCTTCAGAGCTCATTCCGTCATTGCCCGTTCGGTGTTGAGCTTTGGCTCTGTGGATGAGAGCTTGGAGTTCTTCGAGCGGGTGTTGATGGGTGTCGCGGAGGACTGTATTCCTCGATCTTCCAGTAACCCGCGGACGCGTAGCGTCCCGTGGTGGACTCCAGCATGTCACCGGGCGGTGTGCGAGAGGAAGAGGGCGACGCGCCGCTTCCACCGCACCCGGCGCGCGGACCACTTGATTGAGATGCGGCGGGCGAAGGCTTTCGCCCGCCGGACTCTCAAGTTGGCCCGTCGGGCCTCTTGGCATGCTTTTGTGTCCGGCATCTCCTCATCTACCCCTTCTACTGCTGTGTGGCGGAAGGTACGTAGTATCGAGGGGAAGCCGGTCCCTGCTAGTCGCCCTGTCCTTCGGGACGGGGACGGCTTCCTTTCGGATCCTGCTGCTGTGGCCGATCGGCTGGCTGGGGCTTTTGCTGCGGTTTCCCGTTCGCCTTCAGCTGCGGATCGTCCTTTGTCGGATGTTACATTCCCGCCGCCTGGGAACGAGCCCTATAACCGTCTCTTTACGATGCGGGAACTTCGGGCTGCCTTGGCAACCCGTCGTTCTTCCGCCCCTGGCCCTGATGACATTCCGTATGACTTTATTTGGAATCTGCACCCGATGGCCCTACACTTCTTGCTGGATCTTTTCAACCGGGTGTGGGTTGAGGGGTCGTTCCCTTCCCGTTGGAGGGAGGCGATTGTGGTCCCGATACCTAAGCTGGGGAAGGATCCGGCGGAGGTGGCGGGCTATCGGCCTATTGCCTTGACGAGCTGCTTATGCAAGCTCCTTGAAAAGATGGTGGCCGTCCGACTTTCCTTTACACTGGAGTCGCTTGGGTTATACCCCCCGACCCAGTATGGCTTTCGTCGATTTCGGGGTACTCTGGACCCCCTTCTCCTCCTTGGTCATGATGTACGGGAGGCCTTTTCCCGCCGGAATCTTGTTCTGACCGTCTTTTTCGATGTCCAAAAGGCCTATGACACGACCCATCGTGGAGTTGTCATGGACCGTTTGAAGTATCTCGGTTTTGTGGGCGTTTTGCCCACATTTCTTCGTAACTTCCTCTGCCGTCGCACTTTCCGCGTCCGTAATGGGGCGGCCCTATCTGACCTGTATGTTCAGGAGGAGGGGGTGCCCCAGGGGTGTGTCTTGAGCGTCTCCTGCTTCAATCTGGTCATGTCTGCGCTACCGGGAGCCTTCCGCCCTCGGTGCGTGTTCCATCTACGCGACGATCTGGCTGTCTATGCCGCGGGGACGAGTCCCCCCCTCGTGGAGAGGCAAGTCCAACTCGCGGTCAATCGGGTTGAACGCTGGGCGTCGTCGGTGGGCCTTACGCTGTCTTCCCCGAAGACTTCGTGTGTGGCCTTCCTTCCGTCGAGGAGACGGGGATCCGGCGCCGTCCCGACCTTTAATCTTACACTCGGGGGTCAGCCTCTGGCCCTCGTTCAGTCAGTGCGTTTCTGGGTATGGTTTTCGACAGCCGTTTGAGCTGGGTTCCCCACCTTCGCCGGCTGCGCGAGTCCAGACGTACCCTGGATTTGCTGGGACATCTGTCGCATACTACATGGGGCGCGGATAGGCGGACACTCCTCCGTTTGTACGTGTCCCTGGTACAGTCAAATTAGATATGGGAGTGTGGTGTATGGCTCCGCCTCCCGTACGGCCCTTCGGATACTGGATCCGGTCCTCTCTAGAGGACTGCGCATGTCATCTGGCGCCTTCCGCTCCTCTCCGGTTGATAGTCTGCAGGTTGAGTGCGACATCCCTCCCTTGGAGGATCGGAGGTCGTTCCTCATTGCTAAGCACTATCTCCGGATCCTCCGTCTTCCCAACTCTCCTCTGTTCCAGGTGGTGAGAGGGCGTTCTGCCGGGATGGGGGTTGGTATTTCACCGACACGGTGACCTCCCTCCTCGATGGTATGGGCACTCCTCCTCCATCCGTTATACCGGTCTCTTTCAGGGTGTTGCACCTTGGGAGAGCACCCCTGTTGCGTGCTGTAGGGCGTTGCGCCCCGTTCGCAGGGCCGATTCTGACTCTGCCTTGCTTCGGTCTCTGTTCCTTCAGCATGCGGCGTGTCACTCTGCATGTGTTGCGGTCTTCACGGATGGCTCGAGGTCGTCGGGGGGCGTTGGGGCCGCGGCTGTTCCCCTCCGCTCCCTTGCTCCCTGATGAGGCTTCCGTTTTCACGGCGGAGCTCTATGCCATTCTGAGCGCTCTGGAGGTGGTGCGGGAGCATCCGGATGGGTCGTTTGTCATCTATTCGGATTCCCGCAGTGCCCTGGATGGCCTGGAGTGTTTTGACCCTGTCCACCCACTGGTCCGACGAATCCAGCTACTGTGCCATACCTTGTCGCTTTCGGTGGCAAGGAGGTGGTATTTTGCTGGGTCCCAGCACATGTTAACGTGGCTGGAAATGAGGCTGCCGATCGAGCTGCCCGTTCCGCGTGCCGACTACAGGTTTCACCCGTGTCCCTCCCTTTTTCCGATTATATCCCTGGCTTCCGTAGGTTTTTGCGCTCCCGGTGGCAGAGTCGCTGGGATGGCGCTACATAACAAACTTTGCAAGATTAAACCCAAATTGGGATGTTGGGCCTCTTCCTTCCATCGGTCGCGCCATAAGGAGGTGGCTCTGGCCCGCCTCCGTATTGGCCACACCCACCTGACCCATGGCTATTTGATGGCCGGGGATCGGGTGCCCCGATGTCCCAATTGTAACGTTACTTACAGTTGCCCACCTCCTGGTGGAGTGTCCGCTTTACTCTGCGCTGCGCGCAGAGTATTTTCCCTTTTTGGAGAGCGTCGGGCCTTGTGATAGGCTTGGCGCTATTCTATCTGAAGGTCCCTACTTTTCGATAACCGGGTTGTTCTCCTTCCTCTTTCGCTCCCGACTTCTTTACCGGCTGTGACTCCGCTATGATCATCCTCCTCCTCCTACTCCTCCTCCCCCGTCTATTGTTCATTTCCATTAGCTGTTCCATAATCTTCGTCCTGTGTTCGCTCTGCTATCCACTTTTCTTTTGGTGGCCATGAGCGGTCATACTTTGAAACAAAAAAAATAAAAATATATATATATATCAGGTCATCCCACAAGTAATGTCGTTTTTTACAATAGATTAAGTTTAAACTAGTCCTACTCGGTTTAAGCATAAGTTTTCCGAAGGTTATATCTAAGAGGAGATCTATCGTGTTTCGCTACATACTTTACAGACCTTGACCAGTGAAGACGTGTGTTTTGCTTTATGTGAACCCCTCATAAACATGGCGGTATCAGAAGAGCATATCAGGCATATAATGCTTTACGAGTTCAAAAAAGGGGATAGTGCTACTGAAGCAACGCGAAACATTCAGGAAGTTTATGGCAACGATATTCTGCATGTGAGGAAATGTCAAAGATGGTTTCAAAAGTTTAGGAATGGTGACTGCTGTTTGACAGATGCAGCACGCTCTGGACGCCCTCCTGAGTTTGGTGATGACCTGCTGTTAGCCGCACTTGAAGACTGTTCGACAACTGTCGAAGAATTGGCCCAGAAACTCAATTCATCCCCGTCCACCATCCATCGACATTTGCAACAACTCGGGAAAGTGCCTAAGTTAGGAAAATGGGTGCCACATGAATTGTCGGTCGACACTCTGAGGGTGCGGGTAAACATTAGCACAGCTCTTCATTCCCGTGAACTCCAAGATCCGTTTTTGCACCGTTTAGTGACTGGTGATGAAAAGTGAATACTGTACCAGAACGTTAAGCGCCGTCGACTGTGTTTGTGCCGGAGAACCAGCGACACCATAGCCAAAACCAAATCTTCATCCTCAGAAGGTGTTGCTTAGTGTTTGGTGGGATAAAGGTGGTGTAATACACTTTGAAACCTTACCACACAACCAAACAATCACCGCTCAAGTCTGCTGTCAACAACTGGATCGATTGAACACTGCACTAAAAGAAGAGACCTTCTTTGGTTAATCGGAACGGAATCGTGTTCCACCACGACGACGCATGTCCTCATACCGCTCGGATCACTTCTGCAAAAATTGAGGAGCTTGGGTGGGAAAAACTTCCACATCCTCCATATTCTCCAGACCTTGCACCTTCAGATTATCATCTCTTCAGGAGTCTGCAAAACTATCTTGACGAGAAACATTATACTCCTTTAGATGACCTGCACACCAGTCTTTGTACATTTTTTTGCCTCAAAACCGCCTGAATTTTATGAACATGGCATTGAAAAGCTTGTAGGACGTTGGCAGAGTGTCATTGATTCCGATGGAGAATATATACTCTCGAGATTAAAAAGTTTGTTGAGTTTTTTGTCCTTCAAATTCCGATCTAAAAAACATTACTTATGGGATGACCTGATATATATATATATATATATATATATATATATATATATATATATATGAAAATTATTTCACGAAAGTAACACGTGAAAAATATTTATGATGAATAAAACCACGAAGGAAAGGAAACACAAAACGGTGCTCAAGCGCTTTCGTCTAATGACATCCTCAGGAACACTGAAATACATAAAAGGTTACGGCCTATATATAGGTTACAGAAAGAGAAAAAAAAAATATATATATATAAATAAATAACATACATACACACAAACATATATATATATACATACATATCTACACACATACACATATATATATATAATATTAGGGTGTCCCAGCCTCACATGTGAAAATAAAAATTTGCAAGAGTCAAATCGCACACCCCTTTAATTAATTACACTTGAAGAAAGGAAAAAATGGGCGAAATTTCATTGGCCTATTAGGAGGGGAAGGGGCCCCTCATTGACCTTGTTTATTCGACCCTATATGAACAAACGTAAATGCTCAGCATTAATCATTCTAGAATGGAAGAATGAAATGTAAATTCTTTCTAATGACTAAATTAAAGGAAATGGAAATTCTTCCTAATGGCACATTTCATTTCGGGGGACAGATGATCTTTTTGTCTGCTGAGGGGAACTGCTGGCGGTGGTATTCGACGACTTGGTACACGAGCTGCCGTTCCTCCTCGTTTTTTGTCAGGCCCTCGTTGAAATCTTCCGCCAGTTTCACCGCCCGTTCTGCCGCGTCGTTCACAGACTTCAACAATGGTGCACATC
This sequence comes from Bathynomus jamesi, assembly GCA_023014485.1. Lineage (NCBI taxonomy): Eukaryota > Metazoa > Arthropoda > Malacostraca > Isopoda > Cirolanidae > Bathynomus > Bathynomus jamesi. The sequence continues at coordinate 505,956 of JAJOZX010001178.1, forward strand.
CTTCGAGATCTTTGGGGGTTTTTGGAACCGGCAGCTTCAGGCAATGAAAAAGGTTTTGAGTCCTTTTCGTGACCAAGGTGCTCCTCAAATCCGACCGTCTCACGGTCAAGACACTCTTTCCCTCCAGCCGACGCAGATCTTTTGGGTTTTCGGTCTTCTTGTGCAGGTTTTGGAGCATGGCCGTCTTCTCTGCATCGGTGGTTTTGGAGGAGAACATAGCGAGTCCGGCTAAATCTTCGCTTAGGTACCAGAGGTGGCCCCGGAATTTCGTCAATGCGGCAGTACCTACATCATGATCCACCGCCTTGTACCGCTCTAGGTCCTCCAACAGCTCCAGGTCATTGACGGGCGCGTCCGCCGTCAATGGAGCCTCGAACCACCTCTGGAGGTAGATGGTGACGGCAAAGACGTTTATCCTGCGTAGTGACCGGACCTCGTGAGCGGTCAGGTGGAATTGGTTTCGGAAGATGAACATCTTAAGACAGTAAATGCCTTTGGCCATCCACCTGTCCCGGTGGTATGCTCCAGGACGATTGTACCGGAGATCTCGTTTGCCATGACCATCGAGGAAGACCAGAGCGAGGATCAGGAACTCCCGGTAATCGTCTCTTGGGTGGCCAACTTCAAGCTGGTCTTCAATGAAGTGGACAATCTGCTCTTTTTTGAACGCCACCCATTCCGAAAGGATGTCGCTTGGGCCATCGCCGTTGAACGGAGAAGCCTGCTTCTGGTCGATGAACTCCCATTGGGATTTGAAGCGAGCGAACAGCGCAATTTCGGGGCCAGAAGACCTGAAGAACAGGTCAAAGACTGAGGTGATTACCAATTCCATCATGTGGTGTCTGCAAGCCAGGAAAAGAACGCGGTGGTCCATTTGGTCCTGGATAATCGTACAAGCGCCGCTGTGAATACAGGTATTCGCCGCTGTTGTGTCGAAGCAGAGACCGGCAATCCATGGTTGAACTTGCGGCCAATCGTCCAGCACCTTCAGAACAGCTCCAGCCATCCGCTGTCCCGTGCTGTCAGGGATTTTTGGGATCGCCAACAACTTCTCAAGATTCTTCCCGCTGACCAGCACTGGTATGCGATCCGATTTCCCTCCATCCGAATCAGGGAGGAGTTTGCCATCAAAGTGGACGACAAGCGGCGTATCAGGATTGAACTCGGTCTTGATTCCGGTTGCCAAGTTCTTCCTGGACTTCTGCCGTGAACGGTGAAGACTTGATTTGGACAAGGTGACCGAGGATAACTCAACTCCCGCGGCAGCGAGTGCTGGAGCCACAATGTGCATCGCTTGGCGTACTGAGGTTCCAGTTCGATCCAGGGCTGCAGCAAAATTGTGATATTGGATGATCCTCCTTGCCGACACTTGGCAATCCTTGGGAGCGGGTCGAGGAGCCAAAGGACCAGGAGAGGAATATTGGACATCATCATTGGATGCTTCGGCCATGGACTCCGAAGAAGAAGAAGACCCACTTTTCACCGTTCCTTTTGCTTGCAGTGAGTCCATCTCTTCGCGGCTTTTCTTCTTCCTCTTCTCTTCAGCTGCTCGGCGTTTCTCCCGCTCCGCTGCCCTGCGAGCAAACTCCAGGTCCTCTCCTCCGATGTACATCTTCCGCACGGTTTGCTGGTCATTCAGAAAGTCTCGATCTTCGGGGACTTTGATGAGTTTCATGGCGTTGGCATGAGCTGTTTCGAACAGTGTATTCAGGTTGGCTTGGAATCCCTTTTCCCGCTCCAGTTGCTTCTCTCCCCCACGGTTTCGGTTTCTGGCAACCTTCTCGTAGTCCGTGGAGAGGGCCTTGATCCTCTCGATGCACTTGGGCTTGTGGGAGGTCGGAATAGATGCCCGAGCCCACACCACCATAACCTCATCAGCTACCACATTGGCAGCTTCCGCCGTGGACGTTTTTTTCTTCCGAGTGAAGAACAACAGACGTCGAAGAACATCTCCCACTGTCGGGAGTTGACACAGCGTTTCCAGGGGTTCATTTCGCAACACCCCCACCAACCACACAGTCTCCTGCTTTCTTGTATCCATAACCTGAAAAGAAATATGCTACAATTAGTATAAGGTAGAGAGTAGCCGTTCAGCAATAGTAACACATGGTTTGAGGGGACCCTTAAAATTAAAGAACACGAATGAAATTCATCTTGCTGGCATGTTTTCACGAGTGGAAGAAATTAGGGCGGTGTGCATGACAAATGTCAGGAACAAAAAAAATTGGGACACTCTAATATATATGCAATAAACGGAGAAGTAAAAATAAAACTTAAAAATTAAGGATTAGAGGATTAACAAAGAGGCATATCGATTTTTAGCACAAGATCAAATGAGTTATAAAAATAATACAAATTTATACTGGAGATACGCCCGGGTTTAACACTTTGCCTTTTTAGAGTCAAGTTTCGATATATATAAAAATAAATTGAAGATTAAAAGTTAATAAAGTAGCTTACAAGTTTACCAAAGATTAAGTGTCCTACCCTTTTTATCTAGATTTGTTTTGAAGGAATTCAAAACAACAGGATCGAGTTGAAAAAGACCTTTGCTTATGCTGAAGTTATTTGAAAGTTGAATAATGGCAGACTCAAGAATATTTCTATTGACAATGTTGCTCGAATGAAATAAAACTGAAGTATTATTCCAATCAATACAGTGGGATAACTGACAAATGGACAAAAAGAGCACTGGACAACTGTCCTGTTCTGACGGAATATTGATGCTGTTTTATACGTGTGTGCAAATCCTTTCCCGTCTGACCTATGTAAAAGGAATCACATTTTTACACCCAATTTTATAGATAATGCCTGAATTATTGGTAGGGCTATTTTTTACTATGATATTTTTCACAATATTGTTATATGAAAATACTACATTAATATCCAAAAGTTTAAGTACATTAGCAATGCCTAACTTTTGGATATTAATGTAGTATTTTCATATAACAATATTGTGAAAAATATCATAGTAAAAAATAGCCCTACCAATAATTCAGGCATTATCTATAAAATTGGGTGTAAACAATGTGATTCCTTTTACATAGGTCAGACGGGAAAGGATTTGCACACACGTATAAAACAGCATCAATATTCCGTCAGAACAGGACAGTTGTCCAGTGCTCTTTTTGTCCATTTGTCAGAGTTATCCCACTGTATTGATTGGAATAATGCTTCAGTTTTATTTCATTCGAGCAACATTGTCAATAGAAATATTCTTGAGTCTGCCATTATTCAACTTTCAAATAACTTCAACATAAGCAAAGGTCTTTTTCAACTCGATCCTGTTGTTTTGAATTCCTTCAAAACAAATCTAGATAAAAAGGGTAGGACACTTAATCTTTGGTAAACTTGTAAGCTACTTTATTAAATTTTAATTTTCAATTTATTTTTATATATATCGAAACTTGACTCTAAAAAGGCAAAGTGTTAAACCCGGGCGTATCTCCAGTATAAATTTGTATTATTTTTATAACTCATTTGATCTTGTGCTAAAAATCGATATGCCTCTTTGTTAATCCTCTAATCCTTAATTTTTAAGTTTTATTTTTACTTCTCCGTTTATTGCATATATATGTGTATGTGTGTAGATATGTATGTATATATATATATGTATATATGTTTGTGTGTGTTATTTATTTATATATACACTATATTTTTTTTTTTCTCTTTCTGTAACCTATATATAGGCCGTAACCTTTTATGTATTTCAGTGTTCCTGAGGATGTCATTAGACGAAAGCGCTTGAGCACCGTTTTGTGTTTCCTTTCCTTCGTGGTTTTATTCATCATACATATATATATATATATATATATATATATATATATATATATACACTATATGATCAAAAGTATTCGGACACCGCATGGTTTTGGGAAAAATGGTTTTATTATGGCATTTAGTAACCAGTAGGTCCACCCTTTGCTTTTATTACAGCGTCAACACGTCGAGGCATACTTTCCACCAGTTTTTGGTAAGTCTGTGCAGGAATGGCTCGCCATTCCTCTTGCAGAGCTGATGCAAGAGATGCAAGTGAAGCCGGGCGTGGTGTGCGGTTTCGTATCCGTCGCTCCAGTTCGTCCCACATGTGCTCGATTGGGTTGAGATCGGGGCTCTGAGCAGGCCAGTAACAAATCCACCTTATTTTCACGAAACCAGTCCTGCACACGCCTTGCAGTATGGCAGGGAGCTCGATCCTGTTGAAACAAACAATGGCCATCTCCGTAGTATTGCCACAGTGTAGGGAGGGCCGAATTGTCCAGAACGTCGAGATAAACGTCAGCGTTCATGGTAGTGGGTATAACAACCAACGGGCCGAGCGCTAGCCAGGAAAAACAAACCCCATACCATGATGGACCCTCCACCGAACTTCACCGTTGGACGTACACAGTCAGGAAGAAGCCGTTCTCCGGGCTGTCGCCACACCCAAACACGCCCATCAGACTGGAAGAGTGAATACCGCGACTCGTCGCTCCAAAGAACAGTTTTCCAGTCCTCCACGGTCCAGGAACGACGGGAGACACACCAGGCCAAACGACGCGTGGCATTAACTTTTGTAATCAGTGGCTTGTGTACAGCTGCTCTACCATAATAACCGAGTCTGTGCATCTCTCTGCGGATAGTTACAGTACTAACGGAGGTACCGGATGCTCTTCCTACCGTACCTCCTCAGCGATGGAAGCGGCAGAGGACGTGCGGGACTTCTTGACATGTACCAGACTTCTTCTATCACGTTCCGTCAGTTTGCGTGGTCGTCCGGAACGTTTTTTCGCGTTGCACCGTCGTGCTTCCATCTCATGATAACATCCGCTACAGTCGACTTTGGTATATCCTGTTTAGCTGCAATGTTTCGTATAGAAACGTTACTTAAATAACATCCGATAACGAGTCCACGTTGGAACTCGGAGAGTTCACTTCCGCGCGGCATGGCTTCACAACAGTTACTGATAACTTAACAGAACACCTCAGCATTATAGTTTCGCCACGCTTTTTCCCAGCATACCTTTCGGCGAAGGTGATATTTGCAGAAATGCGGATTTTCCGGGGTGTCCGAATACTTTTGATCATATAGTGACTATATGATCAAAAGTATTCGGACACCCCGGTAAATCCGCATTTCTGCAAATATCACCTTCGCCGAAAGGTATGCTGGGAAAAAGCGTGGCGAAACTATAATGCTGAGGTGTTCTGTTAAGTTATCAGTAACTGTTGTGAAGCCATGCCGCGCGGACGTGAACTCTCCGAGTTCCAACGTGGACTCGTCATCGGATGTTATTTAAGTAACGTTTCTATACGAAACATTGCAGCCAAACAGGATATACCAAAGTCGACTGTAGCGGATGTTATCATGAGATGGAAGCACGACGGTGCAACTAACGCGAAAAAACGTTCCGGACGACCACGCAAACTGACGGAACGTGATAGAAGAAATCTGGTACGACATGTCAAGAAGTCCCGCACGTCCTCTGCCGCTTCCATCGCTGAGGAGGTAGGAAGAGCATCCGGTACCTCCGTTAGTACTGTAACTATCCGTAGAGAGATGCACAGACTCGGTTATTATGATAGAGCAGCTGTACACAAGCCACTGATTACAAAAGTTAATGCCACGCGTCGTTTGGCCTGGTGTGTCTCCCGTCGTTCCTGGACCGTGGAGGACTGGAAAACTGTTCTTTGGAGCGACGAGTCGCGGTATTCACTCTTCCAGTCTGATGGGCGTGTTTGGGTGTGGCGACAGCCCGGAGAACGGCTTCTTCTTGACTGTGTACGTCCAACGGTGAAGTTCGGTGGAGGGTCCATCATGGTATGGGGTTGTTTTTCCTGGCTAGGGCTCGGCCCGTTGGTTGTTATACCCACTACCATGAACGCTGACGTTTATCTCGACGTTCTGGACAATTCGGCCCTCCCTACACTGTGGCAATACTACGGAGATGGCCATTGTTTGTTTCAACAGGATCGAGCTCCCTGCCATACTGCAAGGCGTGTGCAGGACTGGTTTCGTGAAAATAAGGTGGATTTGTTAGACTGGCCTGCTCAGAGCCCCGATCTCAACCCAATCGAGCACATGTGGGACGAACTGGAGCGACGGATACGAAACCGCACACCACGTCCGGCTTCACTTGCATCTCTTGCATCAGCTCTGCAAGAGGAATGGCGAGCCATTCCTGCACAGACTTACCGAAAACTGGTGGGAAAGTATGCCTCGACGTGTTGACGCTGTAATAAAAGCAAAGGGTGGACCTACTGGTTACTAAATGCCATAATAAAACCATTTTTCCCAAACCATGCGATGTCCGAATACTTTTGATCATATAGTGTATATATATATATATTTTTTTTTTTTTTTCCATCTCGAGAGCCTTATTGTTAAGTTGCTCAAAAGCTTGACGCCATTCTTCATGTACCGAATGTACACTTATGGAAAAATAAAATTGCCTAACGAGTAAAATTATAGAAAAATTCATAATTAGTTCATTTGGAAAATGAGGCTAATACCATTGGTCAGAAAGCCTTTCGTTTTTCCATAATCGTGTGGCTAATACAATAATTCAATTTTTTTAGTAATTAGATTTGTCCAACCACTTGTAAGTTTTTGTAAATGATGAGGTTTTCACTATTTTTTAATAGGTTTTATTTCCTTGGCGAATTTTTTTCCGCATTTGTACATATATTAATAATTCTACCAGTTTTGAGCTTCCGTTAGTAGTTTTTTCTTGGGTGTTTTCTCAAACTGATTGAAATCGTCTGGCACTAGCCACAACAGAGTAATATTGCGATACGCTCTCTGGTGAAGATTAAATTGGAGCGTGATCCTCTGACTGATTAACATATTGACAAAGCATGTTGAAGCCCGTGTAAAAGTCTTAATGGTTCGAGTTAATTGGGAATTCTTTTTCCAGTTGTGGGTTTGTCACTTTCGATAAAATGGAAACGGCGGAGAAAGCAATTACGGAGGTGAGCAAATAAGTAATTATAAACTTCCTTTGACCCTTTCACTCACTGGGTAGACAATTGTGTAGCTGAAAAATAAACCATATTGATTCTTATATAACCACACATAAAGGCAAATTTCTCTTTTACCCTATGTCATAATTCGTGAGCGAAAGGGTTAATTAATACAATCTTTTCTGAGGTGATGGAAAGTCAACCATTTTGGGGTTTAATTAAGAAGAGCGCTGTCGTTTTTAAAATTTTGGTCACTGGAATTGTTAGCGCTGAGATGTTGCTTTTTATTCGAGCAACCTCGCTATTCCTCGACGTCGCCGATCTCTCTCTCTCTCTCTCTCTCTTAATAATTGTTTCAGCTTCACCGCATGAGCAAATCAAATTTCACCGTCTTTTATTTTAATACTGGATTGGTGAGAAATAATATTAGGAGTAAATATTTAGGTAGGCTAATAAGGTTGAGTCGTAGATCGCGTCATCCCCATTTAGACAGTACACTAGAAGTGGGTTAATGATGATGATGATGTGTTTTATAATGATTAAATTTTGTCCTAAGCATTAAATAGGCAATAGAAATGGTAGATGAGGTTTTTATAGCAATATAAATTTACTCGTGTCATATACTGTTGGAGAGTCCAATTCATAACTGAATTACACCTTCAATTTCGAAAAGAAATTCTTAAATCTCGATAAACTTTTATTAAAGATGAATGGGAGCATCGCGGGAGGAGTACAGCTCAAAGTGTCTCTCGCCCGTCACCAAATCGTCATCGAATCGATGAACGATTCATCGTCTTCCGTTCCTTGGTCTACGATCGGTAAGTCTTTTATGGTTCGCATTAAGACGTTGCAACCAACTTTAAAAAAAAAAAGTTAAATGTTAAAACTGCAGCAGTCCATCATTCTTTTTGAAAAGTGTTATAAAAAATATTTTGAAGTAATGAAGAATTATTTGGCATTTAATATCTTTTAATATTGTGTTGCAGCCGCGAGTCATTCCCAAAAAGGATCTCATAATGACAAGAGAGATTTAGTTTGTTATAGCGAAGATTTATTTTAAGAAAACAGAAGAGGTTTTATCAAGTCGTATTCGTGAAATTCTTATATTCATTTACAGTATATAGTTCTTGTATTCATTTGTAAAATTCGTGTGTTTATATGGTTCATGTATTTATATAATCCTATATATTCGTATATATTTAACTTCATATAATACCTATATTCATATGTATGTACGTGTATGTATTCATTTTCACATAAGGACCAAAATCGCATAACGCGAGTTTGGATAAAAATTTTGATTTGCTTTCTACTTGTTCTTTTTAAAATCTCTCAACCATTTTTTTAGGATTTCGCTTAATAATGAATCCTGCTTAAGCTTTGCAATGTTCATGTTTTGTATACATTCTCTCTCCGTTATAAAAGATGAAGTCATGTCTTGCCTAAGCATTTAATTGTAAATCTTAAACGTTTAATTTTTACGTATGCATATTTTAGTGGAAAGATGTATAGTTCAATTTCCACTTTTAGTTAACTTGGCAGATCATGATAACATGATTATTACACTGGTCAACACTCATTTTATTGCCAATCATATTAGAGTGATTTTGGGGTAACTTTGTGGTGCTGATTCCGAATATGACATCGGTTTTGCTAGATTGGCTCTAATTTATGAGATAATTGGTACCCCATTGAAACACGTAAAAATGCAAAAGTTTTAATGTTCAGGCGGAGCCTACTTACAAATCGCATTGAAATTGTCTCAAATCATACAAAAGTAAACACATGAAATACATAATGGCATTTTATTCGGTATAATAACAGATAAACACAGTAAGCTGATTCGCATAATTACAATTAATGTATAGTAAATCTCTGTTTGTACGGTTCTCTTTTATGTGGGTTATCAGGACAATCACGTTGGAGGTTCCAGCAATAGTCTGCCATCATGTGTCTGTCCCATCTGCCTTGATACCTTTCCTCCATCACCTTGATATCTTGATGAAACCTCTCCCCTTGTTCCTCGCTAAAATCACCAAGATTATCCGGAAATCTGTGTAAGTGGCTATGGAGAAAATGTACCTTTATGCTCATATTAGTACCCAACTTTTCAAAGTTTGTGAGCATGTTTTGCACCAGTTCTTCATAATTGTCTGCTTTGTGGTTACCCAAGAAGTTCTTGACAACTGAGACATAACTGCACCAGGCAGAAGCTTCAACACCATTCATAAATTTTGTGAAATTAGAATCCTTGATAAGTGTACGAATTTGAGGGCCATCAAAGATTCCAGCTTTTAGTTTTTCCATACTTAGTCCAGGGAACGATCTACAAATGTATTTGAAGCAATCGCCATCTTTGTCCAAGGCCTTAACAAATTGTTTCATTAGTCCCAGCTTGATATGAAGTGGTGGGAGGATGATTTTTTCCCTGTCAACCAAAGGCTCGTTAATGATGTTCGCTGCACCTACAGTCATGTTTTCTCTCGAAGGCCATGTCACTTTTTTCCAATGATCTTGCCTTGCCCTACTATCCCATAAACAGATGAAACAAGGGTACTTCGTATATCCACTTTGCTGCCCAAGCAAGAAGTTTACCATCTTTCGATCAACACAAATAGGCATCTGGTGCTCATGATAGCAGAGTTTCTGCAGGACCATTTTGATATTTTGATATTCTTTAAGTTTTGTTGAGTGAGCAATTGGAAGAGATGCATATCGGTTACCATTGTGCAATAAAACACATTTCAAGCTTCTACTGGAGCTGTCTATAAAAAGCCGCCAATTTCCTGGTCGATATTCCAGTCCCATTTGAAGAACAAGTCCAGGGATGTTATTGCAGTATACAAGTTCTTCATCTTGGCTGAAGTAAGGAAGAAGTCCCGCCTCTCTTGTCCGATCTTGAATGATCGCGGAGTAAACACTAAGAATATTCGCGTGTCTCACCATCTAGAATGTTCCGGTAGTTTCCCATATGCACGCGTTATGGTTACGTTTCCTATTAATCGAGGGTATTCATTATCTCAAGAACTAGAGCCAAATCGGAAAAACTACTTTCATTTTGGAATTCAGCAACCCCAAAATACCCTAAATTCGTACGAATTTCCTTGGCAACGAAACAAAAAAATTTTTTTGTTGAGCTGTGTTATCAAAGTAAATAATTATTCGTGATCAGTCTTTCCTTGTGAACAGACGTGTTTTATCGAGTGTCCTGTGTTACCAATTGGTGGTTTTCATTGAAGTGTCTTTAAAAAAAAAAAAGTGTTTGGTGCATTCTTAACTAAATTACTTCGTGTTACTAATCATTCATTAACGAATATATTTCATTTATTGACTTTATTCATTACTATATTATTTGATTAAACTAAGGCTAGTGCACGTGGCTTGCCTTGTTTGTTTCCCGACTCTATTACTACACGAGATTTCATAAGGTTGAAATTCCCTTGGTTTGCCTTTTTTGTTTTTCAAATCTATCAGAAACGAGGTTTCATTAGGTTCATTTTCCCTTCCTTCGGGGGATCAAGTAGAGTGTGGTCACCCACCGTGGGAAAAAGGAAAAGGAAAAAAAAGTTGGTCGAATAGCAGACATAAGTATTATTAATACTTTTTCTTTTACAGATCTTTCGTCGGTAGCTTAATTATATGTTCATTTAGTATAAATTTGTGTTACAAGAACCTGTTTCTGCGTTTCAAGAACATTTTTTCGGGTTTGCGCAGGTGACGGCACAATAAGCACGCGGTAGACCTACGTTGTAATTTATTAATTTCCAAACGCTCGGTTTTTTTGTTTTGTCTTTTAACTAATTAAAAGCATGGCACCCCCGTCAAGTACTTGCAGTCGCTGTGAAGGCAAATTTGCCGCTTACGCGTTTACAATAGCTAATAATAATGAACAGTTAGTTTGCAGGTGGTGCTCAAGCATGGAAATCCTGAGGAACGAGTTAGAACGTGAGAGGGAGGCCAGAGTGAGGCTTGAAGAAAGCGTGATGCTCCTGACGGCAAAATTAGAATCCCTTGAACGATTTCAAACTTCTTGAGAAAACGTAAGACTTGTCTACCAGTAATAACAAACAATAAGTTTTTTGTTTTAGGTTTCGAAGATGCTGATGAACCGGAAATACGACTCGTTGCGATTCCATTGTTCGAGGGCAGCTCGAGGAATTCTGTGGAAGAAACCCTTGTCGTAGGCGCCATTACTGCTACCCTGGTGCAAGGGTGGAGGATATAACTAATAGTGTTGACCATTTTACAGACGGTACCGCCGAGGACACAACGTATATTATTCATGTCAGTACTAATAACGTTTTAAATTCTAGATCGGAAGAACTGCTGGCTAGGTACAGGGACTTACTATAGCGACTAAAGGAAAAAACTAAGATTGTTTCAACAGGTATACTTCCTCGAATTATCCAACGTAACGATTTCTACAGCAAGGCTATCAATATTAACAATAGCCTAAAGTATCTTTGCCAACAAGGAGTGCATTTTGCGAATTTTTGGAACAGTTTCTACGGCGGGAGGGACTTGTTCCTCGGAGATGGACTTAATCTTAATGACGTTGGAGCTGCGCATTTAGGAAGACTATTTCATAATACTGTCTCTTTTCAAAAAATTGGAAATATGGTTTGCGTTTGCGGATTTGCGTTTGCGGATTTGCGTTTGCGGCACCAAAAATGGCAAGCAGTTTGCGGATTTGCGGTTGCGGAAGGTAAGGTTTGAGTTTGCGGATTTGCGATTGCGGAAGGTAAGGTTTGAGTTTGCGGATTTGCGATTGCGGAAGTGATTTTGAGTTTGCGGTGCCCAGCTCTGCTTTTCAGGCTGCCGTAACTCGAACGGTCCCAGCGTAAATTCCACAAATTTCCCCTGGGCTCGCGAAGGTGTCGCAATTACAAACAATTTGAAGGTTCTATCCTTAAATGCTCGTAGCTTATGAAATAAAAGAAACATTTTTTTCTTTAATTGCTTGTAAAGACTATGATTTAATTGCGATAAATGAATCGTGGCTTAGCACTGAAACACGTGACTTTGTAGGGGAGTATCAAATTAGAGGTTATAGACTTTGTTAAAAACAGAATAGGTAGGCGAGGAGGCGGTGTTATGTTGTATATCAAAGATAATATTGCGAATGTTATAGAAGTAAAGCACACAATTCCAGAACCGATAGATTCGACTATAACAGAACTTAAATTGAACGATTTCAAACTTCTTGTTGCGGTTATATATAGGGCCCCCTAATCAAATATCTGATACGGATGAAACGTTATATTGTGAACTAAAGAGAATAATAGGTAGTGAGCAGGCTTCAGTTATGGGTGACTTTAATTGCGCCAACGTGAATTACGATACAATGCAGGGAGATGCGGAAGGTAATTGTTTAGTTAATTTTCTCGAGGATAGCTTTCTTATTCAAAAGGTTGTGGAACCTACGAGGTTGGACAGTATTTTAGATTTAGTAATAACTACGGATGATAGGCTAATTACTGATCTTCAAGTAATAGAACCGTTAAGCAATAGCGATCACAATATGGTAGAGTTTGTCCTCTCAGTAAGTCACTCGAAACCAGCTAATTCGACTAAAATTCCTAACTTCCAGCACGCAGACTTTTGTAAAATTCGAAATAAATTGTCACACGTCAATTGGGAAAACGTAATGGGGAACTCCAACGCAAAACTAATGTGGGAATCGTTTGAAACAGTATTTAGGACTATAAATGAGGAATGTGTACCGTACAAAATTAAACGTGCGAAAGTAAACAAGCCCTTGTGGTTTACTGCTAGAGTAGGAGACATTATAAAGAGTAGAGATAGGGTTTATAGGCTACATAAGTGCGATAAAGACAATTTGTGGTTACGAAACAACTACATATCTCTAAGGCGTGAAGCGAAAAGTGTAATAAAAAAGTCCAAGCGCGAATTTGAAATCTCCATAGCTCGTGACGGTAAAGAAAACCCCAAGCGATTCTTTCAATACGTCAACAATAGAAATCCTGTAAAAAGTGTCTTGGGGCCGTTGAAAAATGTTAACGGAGATCGTTTCTGAAAACAAGGAAATGGCTACCTTGCTAGAATTTTTTACGTCAGTTTTTACTATAGAAGATGTAACCAATATCCCTACGGTCATAGACAATACCTTTTGATAATGGTAATATTTTGGATAATATTGTGGTTAGTGAAGGGGAAGTAATGCACTATATTGATAAAATGAAAACGCGTAAATCACCGGGGCCGGATTCCATATATCCCATACAACTAAAAGAATTAAAAGATAGCATTGTTGTGCCGCTAACAAAGATTTCTAATGCGTCTATTTGAGGGGTGCGTACCAGATAATTTCAAGTTAGCAAACGTAACACCTATCTTTAAGAAAGGCGATAAAGGTGCGGCGGCAAATTATAGGCCAATCACTTTAACTTCTGTTGTAGGTAAGCTACTGGAATCAATAATTAGCGATCGTATAGTCGAACGCTTAGAATTGCATAAATTAGTTAGAAATACGCAGCACAGTTTTAGGCGAAACAAATCTTAACTAATCTTTTAGAATTTTTTCAAAGCGGGTGGTTGATGTAGTGTATTTAGATTTTCAAAAAGCGTTTGACACCGTACCGCACAAAAGACTCGTTGAAAAAACTAAGGCTCATGGAATCAGGGGTGTAGTAATACATTGGATAGAAGACTGGTTGCGAGGTAGGAAACAGAGGGTGGTCGTTGATGGAGCGGAGTCGTGTTGGGCTAATGTAGCGAGTGGCGTTCCTCAGGGTTCTGTATTGGGCCCCTTGCTTTTTCTTATATATTAACGATTTAGATGTCGGCCTAGTCAGTACAGTTTCAAAGTTTGCGGATGACACGAAGCTGAGTGGTAGGGCGATTAATGACGATGATAGAAGTAAAATCCAAAAAGATCTGAATAAAATCGTTGATTGGTCAGTCACATGGCAAATGAGATTTAACGTCGATAAGTGCAAAATTTTGCATATAGGTTCATGTAACGGTAATTTTGCGTATAGTATGTCAGGGAAAGAGTTAACAAGCGTAGAGCAGGAAAAAGATTTAGGAGTTATAGTCACTGGTGACTTAAAAGTAGCGAAACAAAGTACAGCAGTGGTCAATAAAGCGAACAAAGTGTTAGGTTTTGTAACTCGGAATTTTGAGTACAAATCGCGCGATATTATAGTTCTTTATAAATCATTAGTTAGACCCCATTTGGAGTACGCGATCCAATTTTGGAATCCGCATATGCGCAAAGATATAGACAAAAATCGAAAGAGTTCAAAGACGAGCAACTAAGATGATTCCGTCGCTTAGGTCAAAGTCGTACGAGGATAGGCTTAAAGAGTTAAAATTGACTACACTCGAGACTAGGAGGCTAAGGGGTGATCTAATCCAGGTTTTCAAAATTATGAATGGGTTCGATAGCATAGATAGAGATAGCTTTTTCGAAATATCTCGGTATAATAGGACTAGAAATAACGGGCGTAAGTTGACAAGTAGAAGGTTCGAGACAGCAGCTGCCAAAAACTTTTTTATGTATAGAATAGTAAATAGCTGGAATTGTTTGCCGGTAGAAGTAATTAGTAGCACGTCTATAAACATGTTTAAAAATCGATTAGACGCATATGTTGATAGATTGGGTATAGTTTAAGGTAGTAAAATTAAGGCTTTGTGGTGATAGACCCGACAGCTTAACACAAGTGTTGTGGGATATAGGGAGGCAGCATATTGGGTTAGGGGATATTCTCTGTCGTTACACACCCCATTTAAAGAGATTCCTCTGCCGAGCGGTGTCCCCCATAGTACTGTGAGGTATTGAAAAACTCTTCACTTGCCCCAAACACCTTGAAATTGGAGACCCAAAATGGGTGCACACACATTTCTACATTACTGTATAGTCTTTACAGCCACACCTACACTTTTCCTCCTAAGTATATATATTGTAATGTATATGGTTGTAAATTTTGACTTGGTCCGCAATCGATATGGACCGTGACTTATTTTTGGTTGGCAAGGTACTAGTATTGATGGATACCGTAATGAAATTGACTGGATTCTTTGGATCTGATATATTTGCATGTCGGTTATAAATAGATATAGAGTGTAACATATTTGTGGATAGTAGTCTATTATGACTTGATCCTCTGGATCCAGAGATTCTATCTTTAGTTTTAAATCGATAATTAATTAGTTTTAAATTGATAATTATTTAGTTTTGTAAAAATTGGTCGTTGCCAATGTACAGGCAGTTTTTACATAAATTTCTTATGTTCTTGTGGTTCGGAACCCACGTAAAATTGTAGGTCCCCTCCGCCACCACGGAGGACATACACAATACACAATTACGAACACAGTTAGGTAGACCAGCCATGAGTGGATCCTAGGGTCTGAAACATTATAACATTATAACCCCAAATATTTTTTTCTGTGGTGATTTTAATTTTACATTTATCAAATATAAAAGGATAGGAAAAAATATATGTATACACCAAGACAAGGAGGGTACACGGGAAGACCAGGAGCATGCAAAAATGCTCCTAGCGCTCTAGCCTATAAATTTGTTAACACAGGAAATAACAGAAAAAGCAACTGCCTAGATTTGGTATTCACAAACAACAGCAACCCAATTGATAACATAGAAATATCCCCAACTATAATATCCGATCACAACATTATTGAAATAATAACCAATATAAAAGTAACTGGAAAGGAAAGAACACACTACAGAAAGAAGCAAATTTTTAATTTTCACTCCAAAGCTATAAACTGGGAAGGTGTTGCATCCAGCATGAAAGCAATAGATTGGAAAATCATATTTAAGGCCAAGACAACGGAAGAGATGCTAATTACCTTAGAGGAGAAGGCGCTGGAGATGTGGAAAGACATGTCCCAGAAATGCAACAAAGAGGAAAGAGAAGCATGTTCGAGAGACAAAAGGGGTCAATGTTCCGCAAGTGAAAGTGACTGTAAAATTAAGAAACTGCAAAGATAACATCAGAAAAATATTGAACGATGAACTGCAGGGTATAGATTGCGTCATACAGGACTTAATTAAGAAGGGTACAGAGAAAGAAAACGCTATAGACGCGATAAAGATTAACTCAAAAGTACTATAATTTTGCAAAAAGGAAAAAAAATCACGCGACTATCGGACTTTTGAAAAATGAAGACGATGCTTTATCTGATAATCTAACAGAGATATCTGAAATATTAAGAGCTCAGTATGAATCATCTTTCAGTATCTCCAAAACTGATAAACTGATATGCGATAGAAACGCGTTCTTTGAAGAACTACAAGGGGAAAGTATAACGAACTTCGACTTCACAACAGATGATATTACATAAGCTACAGGGAAACTAAAAGCACACACTGCCGCAGGACGGACAAATGGAATGCTACACTGATCAAAAACTGCAAGAATGCAATCGCTAAGTCCTTATATTGGATATGTAGACGATTACTGGACGGGAGAAATACCGAGCATCCTAAAGAGAGCGAACATACTTCCAATATATAAAGGCGGAGATCGATCCGAGGCCAAAAACTATAGGCCAGTGTCGCTTGCATCTCATCTCGCCAAAATACTTGAAAGAATAGAGGAAAAATTCAACTTTTTGGAAACTCGGAAAAAATTAAATGATAACCAACATGGATTCCAGTCAGGCAGATCATGCCTATTACAAATAATTAATGAAACACTATAACATCATTATTGATGCACTTGAAAGTAATGAAAACTATGATGATACATCGACTTTGCCAAGGCGTTCGACAAGTGTGACCACGGAATCATAGCACAAAACTGAAATATATGGGAATAACGGGAAAAGTAGGAAAATGGATATATAATTTCCTTAGTGAGGGCAGCAAGTCATTACAGTTCAAGGAATATCAGAATCAGAAGTCCTTAGCTCAGTACCACCAAGAACAGTATTTTCTCCATTACTCTTCATAATCATGCTAACTGACATAGATGAGGACGTTACCAGTGACAGCACAGTAACATCGTTTGCCGATGACACAAAGATTAGTAGAAAATAAAAAAAAACTAGAGGATACAGGATCTCTACAAACAGACATGAACAGAATCTACAATTGGTCTGAAGGCAACAATATGAAATTTAACACTGAAAATTTTCAACTATTAAGGTACGGAAGGAGGACCTAAAATCCATGGAATACTATACCCCAAATGGACAGGAAATTTAGAGAAATTCTAAAGCAAAAGATTTAGCTGTTGTAACGACTGATAACGCGAAATTTGAAACACAAAATAAGATAACAGTAAACAGAACAAAAAAGGGATAGGAATATAATGATTCCTCTATTGAAAACACTGATCATACCCAAGTTGGAATACTGCTCGGTCCTAACATCCCCCATATAAAAAAAAAGGCATTAATCAGCTAGAAGGGATTCAGAGAACCTTCACAACCAAGATCAGTGGATGTAAAGAACTAAATTACTGGGAAAGGTTACATGAATTAAACTTATATTCACTGGAAAGAAGAAGAAGAGGAGAGGTACACCATTATTTACACGGGTGCCGATACCGATGCCGATTAATCGTACACCACTTATGATTATTACCACAAAATATATTAATACAAACTGCCGGATAAAAATTGGGGCTACTACTCTTGCAAGGGTGAATGAGGTTAAAATACTTGGTATTAATTTAGACGAAAAACTAAATTTCAGAAGTCATGTACAACATATCAGTTACAAAGTATCAAGATTTATCTTCATATTATTTAAACTGAAAAAGACCCTTCCTCAAAACGCACTCCTTACCCTATATTATTCCTTCATCCCTCCACATTTATTATATTGTATTACAACATGGGGTAACTCAAAGAAATATATAAAACTTCCCTTAGAAGTAATTGATAAAAAATGTCTGCCAACACACACGAATAATGACAACAGACAAAGTTTCGCTTCTTCAATGTTTAAAGAGCTAATTATTTTAAAACTAAATGACTTATACAGATTCAATTTCACTGTCAATATGTTGAAAGTTATAACAAAAAGCAACATACGTTACCCATTCAAAGAGCAATCACCCCCACATCATATATACACCATCGTTCGTTATAACACCAGACTGCCCAATGATTCTATATGCAAACCTAACTATACAATAGAAACTGCGGGAAATGCACTCTTTCAAAGGAGCAGATATATGGAATGCACTTCACATGCATATCGGGCAGGCTTCATCACCAAATATA
The DNA here is from genome assembly GCA_023014485.1 of Bathynomus jamesi. NCBI lineage: Eukaryota > Metazoa > Arthropoda > Malacostraca > Isopoda > Cirolanidae > Bathynomus > Bathynomus jamesi. The sequence continues at coordinate 524,118 of JAJOZX010001178.1, forward strand.
CTGTATTTCACAAATCGCTGTAGACGCACCTCATTACCTCCTACTGGTGTATAAGTTCACTGCTGCCATTTTTACCACAGTAACGAAGTTTTCATTTTATTATCAATTATTTTAAATACATGTATGATAATTTCATTAAGCACTTTTAATTTTGTAATTTATTCTTTTTATATTTTTTTCATTAAGCTTCATTTATTTTCTTCTAAATACACAATAAATCATTTAATTTAAAATTATGTAACATTTTGTGAACTTTATATTGTATTTATTATTATTTGTTATCGCTATTACTATCACTTGCCACCTTCACTTTTTTATGTAATAAATAAACAAAACGCCATTAATTTTGCCCAAAAAGCCTCCATGCATCCAAGGATATTCAGATGAGAGTAGCCTATTCTGAATATATTAATGTCATAACAAATATAAAAAAAATTTAAAACTCTGTCACATGTATTCTTTTCTGAATAAAGATTTTGAATTATCATGCGAACAGACATAGACAATGAAGTAACCAACAACAGTATAGTAACATCCTTTTTAGACGATACAAAAATCAGCAGAAAAATAAGTAATGCAGAAGAGGTGGAGGTCCTACAAAGGGACACGAACAGAATATACAAATGGCCAGAAGACAACGGCATGAAATTTAACACCGAGAAATTTCATCTCTTGGGATATGGAAGAAATGAGGAGCCAAAACAGACAGCATATTATGCCCCAGATAGACAGGAAACTCAGAGAAGCGAGAAAGCAATAGATTTAGGGTTATAATGACCGACAATGCGAAATTTGAGACACGGAATCAGATATCGATAAGCAAAGCAAAATGAATCGTGTGACAGATACTGAGAACGTTTAAAAGAAGGGACAAGAAAGTAATGATTCCTCTGCTGAAAACACTGATCAAACCAAAACTTGAAAACTGCATAGTCTTGATGTCCCCATATAAAAGGAAGAAATTAATAAAGGAAGAAATTCAGATAAATTTCACAGACAAGATTGATGGCTGCAAAGAATTCAGCTACTGGGAAAGACTTCGTAAATTGAATATATATTCACTGGAAAGAAGAGAGACACGCACCACAATTTACCCGTGGAAAATAATGGAAAAACTGGTATCAAACCTCGGACCCAAACTAAAGGCTAGACAAGGGACACCCTCATCTCTAAAAGAAAATAACTTTGTTGTCAGGGGACAAGACTATTTAGCCAGCTTTCAAAGGAGAACAGAAACATTACTGGTATCAACGTATAATTCCTCAAAAGAAGACTAGATGCCTGGCTCAGGATGGTACCAGATGAGCCTGGTGTGCTTAGCTTTGTACGATGGAGATCGCAAGAGAACAATTCGCTCCTCCACCAGGGCAGGCCGAGAGGTGGGGCCACCAACTTGACCTTCGTGTGAAGAGACCAACACACGGAACTGCTACGAGGTTACAAGGTGTATATATATATATATATATATATATATATATATATATATATATATGGTTAGCATCACTGACTACGAATCCACTGTCCCTGGGTTCGATTCCAAGCGAAAGCAGTCGGCGTTTACCCAGCTGTTCATCCCTCCAGTAAAAATAGGTTGGTAGATAAATGGGTACCTTCGGTGGTTTTACTGGTCTAGTGGTTGAGACGCTGGTCTGCTGATCGGGAGGTCGTGAGATCGAGTTTGGGCAAAGATTTTGTAATTTCTGACCGCCTGTGGTAGGTTGTGGTTCAGATTCCACGTTAAGCCGTAGGTCCAAAGTAGAGCAGTAAGTTTGACCTTCGTCAGAATAAACAATTCGGGCGGAAGCAAAACCAAAGTTAACCAAAGTGTATATATATAATTATATATATATATATATATAGATATATACATTTTCAACTGCAAAGAACACGCAGTATAATTAACGTAAAGAACGACGCCCATGAGGCCCATGGTGTAATGGTTATCATATCTGACCAGCAATTGGAAGATCCCGGGTTCGATTCCCGGGTGGTTACCTCATTTTTTAATTTGTTCGTTCTCCCTCATCTTGCGCGGAATGTCTTCTATACAAGCGTCGTTCTTTACTTTATATATATTATATATATATATATATATATACATATATACATATACACATGCACTTGATGCATTTGCAAGTAATAAAAACTATGATGATACATCGACTTTGCCAAGGCGTTCGACAAATGTGACCATGGAATCATAGCACATAAACTGAAATGCATGGGAATAACAGGAAAAGTAAGGAAATGGGTATATAATTTCCTTAATGAGCGACAGCAAGTCGTTACAGTTCAAGGAATAGCTTCATCAGAGTCAGGTCCTTTGCTTAGTTCCATAAGAACAGTATTAGCTCCATTACTCTTCCTAATCATGCTAACTGACATAGATGAGGAACTTACCAGTCACAGCATAGTTATATCCGTTGCCGATGACACAAAAAATTAGTAGGAAAATAAGAAACCCAGAGGACATAGGATCTCTATAAAGAGACATGAACAGAATCTACAATTGATCTGAAGGCAATAATATGAAATTTAACACAAAGTTTTCAGCTATTAAGGTACGGAAGGAGGACCTAAAATCCATGGAATACTATATCCCAAATTTACATGAAATTCAGAGAGATTCTAAAGCAAAAGATTTAGGTGTAATGACTGATGACGCGAAATTTCAAACACAAAATAAGATAACAGTAAACAGAACAAAAAGGATAACTGGACAGGTACTGAGAACCTTTAAACGAAGGGATAGTAATACAGTATAATAATTCCTCTATTGAAGAAACTGATCATACCCAAGTTGGAATACTGCTAGGTCTTAAAATCCCAACATAGAAAAGACCTTACTGTAGTAAACTAGAAAGGATTTAGAGAAGCTTCACAACGAAGATCAATGGATGCAAAGAACTAAATTACTGAGAAAGGTTACGTGAATTAAGTTTTTATTCGCTGGGAAGAAGTGGAGAGAGAGAGAGAGGTACACTATTATTTACACTTGGAAAATAATAGAGGAACTAGGCTCTAATCTTACTTTGAATTCTACAACCACTCAACAGTTGAAAGTAGTAAAGGAAGAATGTGTCGTGTTCCCAAATTAAAGACTAGACAGGGAACATCCGTAACCCTGAAGGAAAGTAGTTTTGTTGGGAGAGAACCAAGGCTGTTCAACCAGCTGACCAAGGAACTAAGGAACACGAGTGGTGTAGCGGTGGATATCTTCAAAAAAAGACTATATTTCTGGCTCAGAACAATTCCAGATGAGCCGGGCGTACCTGGTTATGCGAGGTGGAGAGCACAAGAAACCAACTCTTTACTTCATCGAGCTAACTCAAGAGGAACATTTGGGAGGTGTGTATATATATATATATATATAATGTAAAGAACGACGCTTCTGTAGAAGAGCGTTCCGCACAAGATGAGGGAGAACGAACAAATGAAAAATGAGGTACCACCCGGGAATTGAACCCGGGATCATCCGGTTGCCGGTCAGATATGCTATCCACTACACCATGGACCTCGATCAATCAGAAGTCGTAATTCTCCTACATACGAGCAGAAACCAATGCCCTGAGGGGGCACCTTCGCATGCCGTGCATATATATATATACACATTTTAACTGCAAACAACACACAGTATAATTAATGTAAAGAACGACGCTTGTGTAGAAGAGCGTTCCGCACAAGATGAGGAGGGAGAACGAACGAAAGAAAAATGAGGTACCACCTGGGAATCGAACTCGGGATCATCCGATTGCCGGTCAGATATGCTATCCACTACACCATGGACCTCGATCAATCAGAAGTCGTAATTCTCCTACATACGAGCAGAAACCAATTCCCTGAGTGGGCACCTTCGCATGCCGTACATATATATACATTTTAACCAAACAATACACAGTATAATTAGTGTAAAGAACGACGCTTGTGTAGAAGAGCGTTCCGCACAAAATGAGGAGAGAGAACGACCGGCAATCGGGATCCCGGGTTCGATTCTCGGGTGGTACCTCATTTTTCATTTGTTCGTTCTCCCTCCTCATCTTGTGCGGAACGCTCTTCTACACAAGCGTCGTTCTTTACATTAATTATACTGTGTGTTGTTTGCAGTTAATAAATATATATATATATATATATATATATATATGAAAATTATTTCAGCAGACAAAAAAATGTCATATGCATACCATTGTAATAATAAACAGTTTCCTGAACTGAGTATGTAAAGGAGAACAATGTCTTTCCAATAAATAAGTTTAATTATAAATATCAAATTATGCAATTTTCTTGAATACCCAATAATCATTTTAAAGATATAATTTTGTTCCCATTTAACACTATAAAGGATAATAACAAATAACGAACACATATAAATATATACAAATGCATTATTATTATTAAAAAATAGTACTTACTGTAACTATACATTTCATAAAAATTAGCGCCAAAATTAACGTTAGCGTTAACGCCGCTAATTTTAAAAACTGTTAGCGTTAGCGGCGCTATATTTATCAGTTAGCGCGCACAGCTCTGACTGCTGAGTATGTTGATGTTCCTCAAGTGCAACGAACACTTTTGTTTTAAGTAGGCAGTTAACTGCTGAAAAAAAATTTCACAAACTATGAACATGTGAATAAGTTATGAGTAAATTTTGCAATTGTCATTTGATAACCTTCTTAGAATCTTTATTACTGAATGTGAAATACGGAGCTTAGGAATTAAGCATTACACAGGACTGAATACATACAAAAGTTGTACATAGTCTCGGTCTCCACCACATCACTGATAAATGAGCACAAGCTAAAAACGTGTGATCTGCATAACTATTTACTATGACTAAACTGCTCTATTTTGACTGTGTCCCATTCGTTAGTGTTAAGTATGATGGGGAGACAAAGGTGCGCTTGGGGTAGCTGATATTTTTGGACTAGAGTCAGGATTTGTTACATATTGTTTTTCTTCCGGTTGTAATAACGACAGATTAGAGTGAAAAAGGACATATGATGTTTCATTATTTTTTGAGGGATAAAAAGTTATGTACAGTATGGTCAGTCACGTCAGTGTAAACAGTAACTAAGCTGTAGCGTATCATCTGTTCGTTTTAGTACGACCTTTTAAATAAGATGTTATAATGCTAGAAAAATGGGTAATTATTCGTTTTTTGACCCAGTCTCTTTTTATAATGAGAGCAAACTTTTCTGGTCAATTCTGAGGTGTTCTGCACGAATCTGCCATCCGTTTCCTGTGCAAATGCATAGTTTTCGAGATATCGTCATCTTGAAAACTACGCATTTGCATAGGAAACGGATGGCAGTTTCGTACAAAACACCTCAAAATTAACCAGAAAAGTTTGCACTCGTCATTTTCGTTTAAACTAACGAATTTAAACGAAAATATCATGACAACCTAACCAATCATCAAGGGCGTACAGTTGTTGTTGTTGTTGTTTAGCCGATCAGCCCACCCTGATCGAGCAAGCCGGCGGCACGCAGGTAACCGATCGCCCTCTTCGGAGTGGACCAGAGGTTCAGCGCACTAGTGATGTTGTGTTGTGTTCGTTGTTGTGCTAGAGCGGTACAGTCTGTCATAATGTGTTCAATTGTTTGTGGTGTGTCCTGGCACAGGTGTCAGGTGTCGTCTATGGAGTTGTCTAGTCTGTGTTTATACATGTTAGTAAGTTGGGGTGATGTCCATATGGAAAAACTATACGCGCTCACAACATGGTATCATATGTGGTACATTTATTTCATAATTAAATATAAATTATTAATTAATTGAATTAAATATCTATACAAAAATGCCTCGGGATTGGCGACATAGCCTATTGGGAATGAAATAATTGAATTGCCATACGTACAAAGAACCTGTATGTATGAATCAGCCTCACATAGCAACAAGAAAACCCAATTTATTGTTTAGTCTACGAAGGAGTAGACCAAACAAAAATAATGCTAGTTCGGCAAATAATACACCAGAACCAAGGAACGGCTCTCAGGGCTGTTTATGTTACGGCGAAGCCTTAAACAGGGAGGATGTCTTTGTCCCCCTAGAGTCCTGAGTGAATTCCTTATAATATAAAACCTAGTGACTATAAAAGGATAGGCCTATTCCTTCAGGGGTTTATATAGTGACTGCCTATATTAATTACCTTAAGTAAATTCGCCGCGTAACTCCATCGTGGCGGCCCTACACCGAAAATGATCGTAACGCCCTACATCGAAGCAAACAAAGACCCAGCAAAAATAAGGTGAGGCAATTTCATTTTCATTAACATAAGGATTCCCAAATCCGGGCGCTAAAATTACCGTAATCACTTAAATATAAAACGGTCCTTTAACAACCTACATATTTATAACTCTCTAACGAAAAAGCATAGGGCTTTTGTCGGTAACCCTCCACTGAAGTCTGTTGGAAATTTCCAACGGATGAGGGCACAGGCAATCAACCCATAGCCCTATATAGTTTTTTCACAGTCCACATCGGAATCGTGCTAAGTTAACTCGATCCGATCTGCTCAGGCTGATCTCTGACCTGTTAATGGGTGGCGGCTTCGCACCTAGGACCGCATTCGGACCGAGTCGTGTCAGTGCTTTGTGGGTTAGGTGTATGTGTATGTGTTTTCTGTACTGTGTGATGTCTGTGGGGCGTGGTATGGAATGGAGTATTTGGTTATAATGTGTGTCTGGTGTTATGGTGCGAGGTGTCGGTGCATGATTGTACATGTAGTGGCAAGGGTGTTGTGGGTTAGTTGTCGCTGCTGCCATGAATTGTGTTCCCCTCATGTCTAAATGTTCCCTTACTTTCAGTATTTTTGTTTCTGTGTGCAGGTGTTCTATTGGTGTTGTTTGAGTGCATCCTGTAATGATACGAAGTGCGTTGTTTTGTATTGTCTGTAAGGTGTTTATGTGTGTGTGTGAGATAATGGGTGCCCAGCATGGGCTAGCATAGTCCATAACTGAGTGAATATATTGTTTGTATATGAGTGATGTTGTTTCCTGCTGGTGTCCAAAGTTTGTGCCTGTTAGTACCCTAAGCGTGTTAAGTCTTGACGTACATTTGTTTTTAACACTTACGCTGCTCCCATCCTCATATGATGCTCAGGAAGTTTGTCGGAAGAATGCTCCCAGCATCATATGATGATCGCGTTATTTTTTTTATGCTTTCGCACAAAATCCCAATAAAAATAAATGATTTTGCATTTTAATGCTATTGATGACTCAGATATATTCATAAACCATCTACAACAAACATACACACATGCATGCATGTACACATAAACAAGCAAGTATTATGCTTACATTTGAGTTTTGAAGAATCTATGACTCAGATATATTCATAAACCATCCGCAACAAACACACACACACACACACACACACACGCATGCATGTATACATATGCACACATGTACACATAAATGAGCAAGTATTATACTTACATTTGAGTTTTGAAGAATATACATTTTATTTGTCCTCTTGAAAAATAATTTTTTATTCTTTTTGAAAAATAACTCCTTATAAAATAATTGTCCTTTTGGAAAATAATTGTTCATGAAATAAATATTCTTTTGATAAATCTACACTTTCCATTATACTTATTTACAACATTGTTTTACACTTTTACTGAATTTAGTATTTAGTAGTTGGCACGGGTGTGGTAGAGAACAAAACACTCAAGGCACAATGCAACTTTGCATTCCGGACACCAAGTAGAAACTTTTCTAACATGTTTTTCTCTTTGTGTTGTATGTGAGCATACATGACATTGTCGTTGACCTACAGGTCGAGATGGTGTTGGCGGAACTTGTTCCAGGTGATGCCTTTCAATGTAATTAGCTGAGAGAAGTCTGTCAGGAGCATTTGGTCTCACACTTTGTCTTCCAGGATGTGGGGATGTTATTTGAGCATACTTCGTGAGTAGTTGAGAGACTAATGTAAGATTGAATTCTCTCATTGAAATCTGCTTTTTCGTAGTTTTTTTGTAGAGTACAAAGGAATTGTAAAGAGAAATATCCAAAAGATGAAAGAATACCTTCTTATACCACTTCACAGTTTTCCTAACGCATTCTACGCTGCTAATTTGCATATCAGATTTGTCCACCAGACGCATATTTTTGTTATAGTCCACAACAGCATCTGGTTTGAATTTTATTTCGTTTGTTCGACGATCAACCTTTCCTGAGTCAATCATTCTTCCACTGTGAATTGTTGTTAGCATATGCACATCTCTTTTATCAGTCCATTTTAGTGCTAATAAAGGTTTTGATTCCATCAGATGGCACTCTCCTTTTCTACTTGGGCGAAATTTGGGCATGTTTTTTCTATTTACCTTTACAGTTCCACAAGATCCTGTTTTATTTACATGCAGATATTTGCATAGTAATGGGCTCGTATACCAGTTGTCAGTATACAGAATGTGGCCTTTATTCAAATATTTAGCTAAAAGTGTCTTTACAATCGCTCCAGAATGTCCTAGTGGATCATTTGCAGGATAATCTATGTCTGATCCAGTGTAAATGATGAAATCCAAGACAAATCCAGTTTCACAATCACAAAAGATAAAAAATTTCACTCCAAATCTATGACGCTTGGAGGGTATGTATTGTTGAAAAATTACCCTCCCTCTGAAAAGTACAAGAGATTCATCAATAACTAATTTTTGTCCTGGATTGTAAATATTTGAAAACTTTGACTTCATACGAGTTATACAGTGTCTGATTTTTACAACACGATCATTTGGCTGATTTGGAGGAATTGAATTGTCTGTGAAATGCAGAAATCTCATGAGTAATAAATATCGATCTCTTGACATATACTTGCGAAAGGAAGGTGTTTCAGTCAAGGAGTCTGAACCCCAGTAATCCTGCAGTCTATGTTTATTTATGTGTGGCATGAGCATTGTTAGAGCAAAAAAGACATACAGTTCATCATTTTTTGTATCATGCCATCGTTGCATCCTGGAAGATTGAGATGGGCCTAATCTTCTTTTCTCATATTGATAAAACTCATTTGTTTGTCCCACTATATTTTGCATCATAACATCTCCAATACGCTTTTGTTGGGCCCCCTCCACGTGACTACGTATCTCTTGTCTCAACAATTCCTTGGCCTTTTCTCGCATGTCATCGTCTATCAGCGCAGCTCCTTTGAATTGGGAATGTTTGAAGAATCACTTTGTTATAATGTTTCAGACCAACAAAGACCCTAGGATCCACTCATGGCTGGTCTACCTAACTGTGTTCGTGTATTGTGCATGTCCTCCGTGGTGGCGGAGGGGACCTACAATTTTACGTGGGTTCCGAACCACAAGAACATAAGAAATTTATGTAAAAACTGCCGGTAAATTGGCAACGACCAATTTTTACGAAACTAAATAATTATCAATTTAAAACTAATTAATTATCAATTTAAAACTAAAGATAGAATCTCTGATCCAGAGGATCAAGTCATAATAGACTACTATCCACAAATATGTTACACTCTATATCTATTTATAAAGGACATGCAAATATATCGGATCCAAAGAATCCAGTCAATTTCATTACGGTATCCATCAAGTCACGGTCCATATCGATAGCGGACCAAGTCAAAATTTACGATCATATACATTACAATATATACACTTACGAGAAAAAGAGTAGGTGTGGCTGTAAAGACTGTACAGTAATGTAGAAATGTGTGTGTACCCATTTTGGGTCTCCCATTTAAAGGTGTTTGTGGGGCAAGTGAAGATCATGAGTTTTTCAATACCTCATAGTACTATGGGGGGCACCGCTCGGCAGAGGAATCTCCTTAAATGGGGTGTGTAAGGACAGAGAGTATCCCCTAACCCAAGACGCTGCCTCCCTATAATCCACAACACTTGTGTTGAGCTGTGGGATCTATCCCCAGAAAGCCTTAATTTTACTACCTTAAACTATACCCTTTCTATCAACATATGCGTCTAATCGATTTTTAAACATGTTTATAGACATGCTACTAATTACTTCTACCGGCAAACTATTCCAGCTATTTACTATTCTATGCGTAAAAAAGTTTTTCGCAACTGCTGTCTCGAACCTTCTACTTGTCAACTTACACCCGTTATTTCTAGTCTTATTATATTGAGATATTTCGAAAAAGCTATCTCTATCTACGTTATTGAACCCATTCATAATTTTGAAAACCTGGATTAGATCACCCCTTAACCTCCTGGTCTCGAGTGTTGTCAATTTTAACTCCTTAAGCCTATCCTCGTACGACTTTGACCTAAGCAATGGAATCATCTTAGTTGCTCGTCTTTGAACTCTTTCAATTTTGTCTATAAGGTGACTCCTCAGGTTCGGTGTAGAGAAGGTACTTGTGCTTGTTCCTCCATGACAGACAGACATACCACAGAAATTGCAGATTGCCTGTTTTCCGTTAGTGTTTGAAGCAGTGAAGAACTTCCACACAATGTTTGTCATTGTCACTCTCACTAAAGCAAAAGCGATTAAATTTATACCAGTACCGTAGTTAATAAATTTAAAAAAAAATTATTAATTATTATACACTGTTGAACTTATTCACAACTTGCGAACTGAGGAAATGATGCCGTGATGATTTTTTTTTTTTATTCTTAGAAACAAAACCTCAGTACTGATACTGATACAACCACTGGTTGATGCCTACCTAAAATCGATAATGAAGCTCGATGGTATCTCAAAATGATAAACTTAAATTCACCTGACATTCTCTAACCAATGAAGAACTCATAACCATAAGAAAGGAAGCAATGAAACTTAACCAGCCTTGTCATAATCAGGTTGTAGAGAGGCACATTAAACTTGTAACAGAGGCTTCCTCAACTGTGGTAGGATTTAAACATCGTGATGGCATTATTTGACAAAAGATAAAATCAAGAAAATTGATGAAAGTGTTCAATACAAAAATACAATATTCTGAAGCTGTTTAGATTATTTTTTATTACTTTGTTTAATGAGTGATACTTTAGATTAATCCTAAGTTGATTTATAGGTAATTATTCATTTTTTGACCCAGTCTCTTTTTATAATGAGAGCAAACGTTTCTGGTCAATTTGGAGGTGCTCTGCACGAATCTACCATCCATTTCCTGTGCAAATGCGTAGTTTTCGAGATATTGTCATCTCGAAAACTATGCATTTGCACAGGAAACGGATGGCAGATTCATGTAAAACACCTCAAAATTGACCAGAAAAGTTTGCATTCGTGCTAAACACAATCTAACCTAACAGCCTAACCAGTCACCTTATTTTGGAGGATATAGTTCTGCAATTGCAGTAAGGAAGTGATGCAGAACTGTAGAATCGTCAGGATGTTCTGCCAGGAACAAGTATCGTGCGAAATATTTCCGGTAATGAGGACGTCTATTCCCAGCACGTAAAACCCACGATTTCACATCCTTCCATTTTTTTTACGGCACCTAAACACCTTCGAGTCTTGTCTTAAAATACAGGCAGTATTACATTTAGGGCAAATCACGGATGTCAGAATTATGCCGTGATTGGAAAAAAAATCTAAACTTTTATCTTCATCGAGGCCAACAAGGTGGATTAGGTCTTCGAAATCAAGTTCACAAGATTCACACGTCATACCAGTAGAATGAAAACCACCACACTGACCAGAAACAGAAAGAAGTAGCCAAAGCAAGAAAAAGTAGCCAAAAAAAGCCAAGAAAAATCTCCAAAAAAGGTAGCCCAAATAAACAAACCAACCGAAATTTATATATATACATATTAGAAAGTAGAAGATATTTTTTTTAAAAAAGTACATTTTATACAAATTTGCACAAGATAATATATATATCTTCTTATTCAGCTTTGATTGGTTATTCAATATATATTGCTGTTATAGCTGGGTGTGACTGGGTCAAAAAACGAATATTAACCGATTTATAATATTTTCAGTAGAAAATTGTACACATTTACCAGAAATTATCTAAAAAATTTGCAAAAAAAAAAAAAGTTAAAAATTGCAATTTTTGGCCAAAAATAATATAAATATAGATTTTTTTATGTATTATCGAGCCTGCAGCCCTCTGCAAATGTTTTAATCTGCTTCAGAGGTAAAACATACATCATAAACATTTTTTAAATTGTCTTTCTATCACGTCCAGAACCTGAGATAGATCATTGGGTTCAAATTTTGGTCATATGCACATACAATTTGTATAAATTGGCTGGTAGTAGTCACAGTTTTGTATGCAACTACCCAAAATTGGTTTTAAAGTTTAATCCTGGACAAAAGAACTATCTAGATCCCCCTCAATTTTGATCCTAGCACTTTTGATTTTTTTATTCCACCCTAGTAGATGTGTCTTGTTTATTTTTAGTTATTTGTTGGAAAAAAATGTACTTTATTTTTTTGTTTGTTTGAAAGAAAATGTTTATTAATTTTAATTTATGTTGAGAAATTCATTTTGTTTTAATAAAAATTATTATGTACAAATTTTATAGGAATATATGTAAATTACGCATCAATATATTGAAATCAAAATAAAAAATTTTTTATTGTCCCAGTCTGTCTGCCAAAAAATCTGGCAACCCTAGCCTATCATAGTATTTATATTAAAGGTTAGACTAGGATTGACATGTTTGGTTGGAAGATAAATAATAACTCCTTAATTTTAAGAAAAATTTGGATGGGTACTTTCCTGTTATCCTGGACCCGAGACTTTTTGTCAGGTTCAGATGCCACTTGTCAGATTGCCATATTTCATTGCAAATTTTTTTTTTTTTTAAATGTTAAGTAACTAATCTAACCCCTGGTTAGGTTAGGTTAGGTTCATTTAGCTTAGTTAACATTTAAAAAAAAAAAATTTGGTAATGAAATTTGATAAGTGGCATCTAAATCTGGCAAAAAGTCTGGGGTCTAGGATAGGTAACAGGAAAGTACCTTTGGATGCTTTATGAATGAATGACTTTATGAATGACACTGACACAGTTAGGCACTTTATTGACTACAAACAGCATACTGACACTAGAGGGAGCACTATTTACAAATCTTGGAGTCTTTAATAAACTCTTAAAAATAATAATATATGCAATATATAATTTCCTCAAATTATACGGTACATCCTGTAGTTAAACCACGAATGAGCTGTATACATCGGAGTACAAAGAGTTTTGAACAAAATCAACTTAACATCTAATGTACACATATGGACGATTCTAGCGAAAGTATTTCCCTAAGAATATAATTATATGCTCATGGAAATACTTTCATATATGTACATTAGATGTTAAGTTGATTTTGTTCAAAACTTTATCACAGACATCTGAAAGGCTATCCGTTAGTATGTGGCCAAGATACTTAGTCTGGGTTACTGTACTTCTGACAGCACCATACCATTCAATTGAAATTCAAGAAATTTTATATACTTGTAGTCCTTGGTCCTCATAATCATAACATGACTTTTATCAGGATTATATTTTGTCATTATCCTCCCCATACCTTTCACACACCTTCAAAAGTGTGCTGAGCCCTTTTACAGATGGAGAAATAAGAACTAGATCATCTACATACATCATATGATTAACAATCATTGTACCAATACAGCAGCTTATTTTACAGGTGTTCAGCACAACAGATAGATTATTCATATAAACATTGAATAAATAGGGGGATAGTATCTCTCCCTGCCAGACACCATTGGTCACAGAGAATGGCTCTGAATTAACCCCACCCCATCTTACAATCATTGTCTGGTGATTATACCAGAATATTAATATACAGACCAAGTATAACCAGGTACATTACAATTTACAAGTTTCATGAATAATTTGTCATGATTAACACAATCAAATGCTTTAGATGCATCCAGGAAACAAAAATACAGTAGCATCTAGAGCAGAGCTTTCCAAACTGGTGTGTCGCGACACATTAGTGTTTTTTGTATTTTGAAAACTTTGATTTTTCTATCAACAAAATCAGCTACAAGATAAACCACCTACTGAAAAATTATCTGATATTTGATAACAAAAATTAATTAATGTGTCGTGAAAATTGTTATGCTTAAATAGTTTGTCACCAACGTTAAAAGTTTGGAAAGCTCTGATCTAGAGTTTGATATTTACAGACCATTTCCTTCAAAGCATACACACACATATCAGTACTGTGTTTGGGCTATGTCGTGGCTGATGTTGTAACACTGCTTCCCGGAAATTGGCAAAGTTAAGCGACATTGAGTCTGGGTAGTAGTTGGATGGGAGACTGTCCTCTGTGCTCAGATTATGTAGTGACCCAAGGTTCAGATACCATGCAAAGCTGTAGATCCCCTTCGTCATATGACCTTAGTTGTTGCGAAGGAGGTTAAACAACCCCATTAAAAAAATTTAAAAAAGTACTGTGTTTCTTTCTGAAACCAAATTGGTTATCACTTATATACAGGTAACATCCAAGTGTATTAATGAATATATATTCAAACATCTTAGACATAATACTGGGCAAGGCTGTTGGCCTATAATTATCTTTACTGTTGATTTTACCCTTTTTATCTTTTAGTACTGGCACCAAAACAATGGCTAACATTGTATCTGGCAAAACACCATGTATGAGTAAACTTGTAAAGCACAAAGCTAACAGAGGCACTAATCTGTCACTTCTACATTTCAGATGCTCAGCAGAAATACCATCAATACTGGTACCACATGATTTGCTACAATCTAAACATTTTATGGCCTGTTTAGTCTCAAATACACTAACTCTTATATCTGGACTATAGGTAGCATCACAATTAACATTATTGTTCTTATGTACAGAGTTGAATAACTCAATGTAGTGTTCCTTCCACATTGCACTATTATTCATTGTTTTTAATTCATCTCAAAAGTTACTTGGATTCTTACTAGTAAGATTTCTAGCCAGACATCCCTGCTTAACTCATCCTCAGGATTTTTTATATACCTTTAATGCATACCTGAACCTGGCATTAGCCCTCTGTTTTTGTTGTAATACAGGGCCTTGCCTTGGCTTCCCTTGTTCACACCACATTAAAAAAGCATCTCTGGATGCATTATGAAGTTCAGCCACATAATCGCTCCAGCCAGGTCTACATGTATAATTTTTTCTTCTAAAGGTATTTAAGTCTCTAGGCTAGCATTATTGAGAGAGGAAACAATTTGTTTATACATGTCTTTAAATGCCAAAATATGTGTTTGAATTCTACAGTTTACATCCTGACAAGCTAGAGCATCATTAGGGATAGATATATTACTTAGCAGCACAGTTGATCAGACTTATTACAATATTGTTGTTTACCCTCATCATCAACTTTGGATCAGTCTAACTTTGCTTTACGTATCATTTACCTGTGATAGCATTGGAATACAATTAATGTCAAACTCAATTATTAGGGGCATGTGGTCAGAACTAGCATAGGACTACAAAACTGGGTACTGTACTTTCCTGTTATCCCTGACTCCAAACTTTTTCCTGAAAATATCACAACTTAACCTAACCAATTGTCAAGGGCATACAGTTGACCTAACAGGAAAGCACCAGTTTTTCTGTTATTATTAATAATCTTTTAAAGTCTCATTATGGACATACAAGAAATACAGTTAGGTCAACTGTATGCCCTTGACAATTGGTTAGGTTAAGTTATGATATTTTTGGCAAAAAGTCTGGGGTCTGGGATAACAGGAAAGTACCCAAAATGCCATATTCAGAACTGCCTGATTTGCATCAGGTGTACAAATACAATGATCTAACCATGAGGTGGTATGCCAACTATCACTAACATAAGTAATGCTATCACCAGGAAGACTACACATGGATGAAAGGGTCAAGTTATTATCTTCACAGAAGGCTTTTAAGTGGTTGCTAAACAAAGAATTATCATTAAGCAGCATTAAAATCACCAATAATAGCGACACATGTCATATCCAACTCATCAATAATACTGCTGACTTGCAACAATTTAATGAGGTAATCATCATCTTTATCAACTGCTTGAAAAGGCATATAGATACACAGAATTACACATTTTTTTTGTCTACACAAATTTCTATTCTAATTAGTTCAAACCAAGTTTTAATTCACTAATATATTTCCAATACCCCAACTTCCATAGAATAGCTATCCCACCAGGTGGGTAGCCTGCAAGGGGACCATCTTGTTTATCTCTGGTAGCCTCCCCTATCCCATGAAAGTTACTGGACAGGCTATTAAGGTCCTTTAAGTCCTATTTCCATAGCCATGTTTCCTGCAAACAGAGAATATCAGCATCCTCTAACAGCTTATCAATTATGATCCACCTGTGTTTGCTGTTATTGCCTAAGCTTAGGCCTCTACAGTTATAAGAGATTATCTTGAATGTTGCAATTTGGAAGATGCAGCAGTTCTGCCAGCCATCTCTACATGTTGAATTCCATTTATACCAGGCACAGCAGTTACAGCACTAAGAGATAATTTGTATATTGTAAATAGTGTATATTCTTAGCTTAAGTTATGTAGGCTACTTGAGGTTGACATTTTGCACAATTTTATTATAAAATACAGCTCATGACTTGGATAACCTTGATAGGCCCAGTAGCTTCACATGTGCTTGGTTAATTCCTAGTTTAGACATCCTCTTAATATGTAATGCATATGTTTAAATATTATATAATTGGATAGACAATAGTTTATGAATAGTGTGGGGTGAAAATTTTATAATTTTATGTATTTTATAGATAAAAGAATAGGGTATCCTCACTCTTATGGTCCTAAATTAATGTTTGCAAATTCAGGTACCTTTTACAGTCTAAAATTATTTAATCTATATGACGTATTTTCACAGATTGCAGTTGTTTAAATTTAGTAATTTTGGAGCAAGTTGTCAAGATGGAGACACTTTTTAAATTAATATTACAAATAGTCTTGATAGGCATTTGCTGCACTTTTCCCCAGTTTTCTATAAGATAAAGAGTCACAGTACTTTTCTGTTATGCCCCCACAAATTGAGGATTGGTTACATTTAGTCATGATATTTTCATAAAACTAATGGAAATATTATGACTTAACCTAACCAATTGTCAATATATGAAATGAAAAGGTTTATTCGCAGACTATAGCCCACATGACAAATAATATTAATACAATGACAGTTCATATACTAAGGATTGAAATACAGGTGACCCTCTGTATACACGGGGGTTAGGTTCCTTAAAACGCCTGTGTAAACGGAAACCATGCATACAGGGACTAATACCTTATGGGAAAAAATACAATCAATTCCTAGACCAACTATATTTCCTCATACATCACTAAAACACGTAGAGAAACACCAAAACACATACTATACATACATGTATATTTATATATTAACTGCACACAATATTAATACTGCAGTAACAAGAAAAAATGGTTTAACTTACAAATAAAGGTAGGCAGATTGGGTAGAGTTGATGCGGATGATGTTTACTGGTGAGAGTGTTATTATTTATTGTGATTATTGCGATTATTTGTTGTGATTTATTTTTTTAATTGTAGTACTAATAAAGTATGAAAATAAAGAAGTTAAAATCATTAGAGATGCATATATTTAACGTAACAATTAATTAAAATATTGGATAACATCCTTTATGTGATGTATAATTTGTAAATTTGCAAAATTGGTAATAGAATCTTCGCCACAATTAGATTCAATATTGGGAGATTGGTTAGGGCAATTGTATTGTAGATTGGCAACACTGGTAACTGGTGTGCTACTGACTGAGTGAGCGGTGGAGGGGTAGAGCAACAAGCCACCACACACAGCTGTGTCAGCTCGGGAAACCATGTATGGATGAGATCCCCTCCTGTGTATACGGGGGGTGGGGAGCAATACCAAAACAGTGTATAGCTGAAACTGTGTATACAGAGGGTCACCTGTATATACATTTGATTAGAAATAATAGTGTAGTGTTGAAGTTAAGTGGAGCTACACACACATTTTTGTTCCAAGAAGTCCATAGCTTAGAGGATAAATGACAGGACTCATGGATAGCTTGGATGATCAGGTTGGTTGATTTTTTAATTCTTTGCATTAGACTGTATTGAGCACATCTTGTTACCTCCAGGAAACTCGGGACATTGCAGGTAGCAAGCATTTGCGAAGCTGAGCATCTTGGGCAGTGCTAGGCAAGTTCCGCACACCTTCCGCACCTCCACACATTTGCACTGTGCGAAATGGTGTGCAGAGGTGCGGTGTGCGGTCACCTCAGTAAAAAGGTGCGGGTGCGGAAGGTGTGTGGATTGGTCCACACACCCGTAATTTTCTGACCTCTCATAACAAAAAAATGACTTTATTGTATTAAAACTTTATTTTCACAATTAAATATTAAATAAAAGTTTATAAAAATATTAATATATTAATGGAAACTTATATATTTCCTTGCAATAAAACTTTATATATGTAAATAGGGTGCGGAAGTGCGGGTGCGAACCTCCCATTTGGTGTGCGGTTGCCCAGCATTGAATTCTTGGGGATAATTTATGTAAGAGTCTAAAAGACCTGTTGTACAGCAAATTTAGGGTTCTGCCAGAACCTTTTTTATAATTTACCCACAGTTGCTGTCCATATATATTACTGCAGAAAGTACGAAAGAGTGTCTTTAGCTTCACTTGTACAGAATTGAAAGTTCCTTATGGTCATATTCACTTTAGCACACAGGCTTCGAGATTGTTTTCTTATATCCGAGTCATCACTCAAGGAGCTGGTAATAGTTTGACCGAAATATTTAAACTCTTGTACTTCCTCAATTACTTCACCATTCATTTTAAACCTTATATCAGCTGGCTGATTACAGCTTTTAGGATGAAATTGCATAACCTTAGTTTTTGTAACATTAAAAAGAATATCATGTTTCTGTGAATACACTTCGCAGACTTTTAGCAGCTGATCCAGACCTTTAACAGAGGGACTTATTACCACCATATCATCGGCATAAATGAAGTTACTTATCCTTATGTTATCTATACAACATCCCACTGTTGCCTTATTAAGTGAAGCAATTAATCCATCAATATACACATTAAACAGCGTAAGGGAGAGCAAGGAGCCTTGTCTCACCCCGCAAGAGGAGCCAAAACACTCAGATAGTACATTGCCCCACCTAATGGTGAAAGATTGGTGGGAATACCAAAATTTCAATAAATTTAATAGTATGTACATGGGAGCCTTCCTGTCTTGTAGTTTTGCAAATAAAATATTGTGGTTCACCCTATCATATGCCTTACTTATATCTAGGAAACAGCTATAAATAGTTGAATTACTGTCAATGTATTTAGATATTGTTTCTTTAAGTACATAGATACACAGGTCAGTTGAGTGGGACCTTTTAAAACCAAACTGATTAGGTGGTGTCCATAGGAAATCATTTAATCGGAGTAACAAGAGTTTTTCTAGTAGTTTCAAGAAGCAGGAAGTTACAGCAATAGGCCTGTAATTATTGCTGGACAGAATGTCTCTGTACTTATTTTTGACCAGGGGCAAGATATATACCCTCATGAACTCTGCAGGGATATAGTTATGAGCAAGCATGGCTGATAGGAGCAATGATAGATGCAGGCATACTACATCATTTCCATATTTTAAGTGCTCATTCGATAAGTCATCTACCCCTGATGCAGAACCAGTCTTTAACTCTTTAATTAACCTCTTTACTTCAGAAAATGATATCAAAGTATTTTCCCTTGTCCCTCCCACAATCGTTTTGCTGCAATCTATCTTAAGATTATCCCTACTCACACTGTTAAGAATGTTAGAATAGTGGTTTTTCCATAGCTTTGCAATTTCATCCTCCCCCGACACCCCATCGATTGTTGGTGGGAGGATATTTTTGACACCCATTTGATTCTTAACAAATTTCCAAAACTTATTATCATTACTTATGCAAGCTTCACAGGCTAAATTGATGCTCAAATAGACTCTTCTTCCTGTTTACATTGCCTTATACTGACCTCGACTTCTACACATATTCATGTATAGCCTACTGGTCCTAATCTGTGTCTACCATGAAAGCACCACAAATCATAGGTGTCTTTCAATTCCCTCTTCAGGGGGGCAATAAAATCATTCCATCCAGGAATAATCTTAGTATGATAGTTGTAAGATTTAATCAGTGGGCTTCCTGCTTCTCTTAACAGGGATATTATCTTACTATAATTGGTGTGCATATATATATATATATATATATATATATATATATATATATATATATATATATTAGGGTGGTCCAAATCCATAGGGAGAAATTTCAAAATTGTCTTAGATAGTCTCCACAAGTGTGGTTTTTGTCCATTTAGTGTCCACATGGTCTGTGCAAAATTGCAGTGTGATTGGTGAATATTTAGAGGTCGCCCCACTCTGAATATATATATTATATAATGTACTTTTTCTTGCGTAGGTCCGATGGCTCAAACTCGATCAATTTGAAAAATTTGGCTTCTAGGGATGGCAACTGGAACTTTATCCACGTCAAGGCTCCCTACATGCCTTGATGCCCTCCTCTTGGGGCAATACCACCACATCAATCAAAAGCAAACCACCTCCGACAGTCTGAACCAGGCATGCCAGAGGGTGATTGAAGTCTGGACCCGAGCGCGGATCCCAACTCAACGGATCGACTCCTGTGTCCGTAAGCTTTCAAAGCTTTTAGACGGCTACAAAACACTCAAGAAGCACAGGACCAGGCAACGTGCCAGCGATAGAATGAATGAAGACATCTTCAAAGCGGACATCCAGGAACTGTTTGACATCGCAACCAGTGATGCCATGAGCACAATCGTCAACGTTGAGGACCGAAATTTCCTGTCCATGCAGCGCAAGGACGTCAATTCTTGCAGCATGGCTGGCATTGATAAGGAAATGACTACACAAGAGGACAGAAAGCGATCCAGAATGGAGAAGGAAGCCAAGAGGAAGGCAAGGCATGAAGCAACACAGAAAGATTTGGAAGAAGCAGGAGTGTCATCAATTGATCTTTCCTCTTCTTCTTCCCTTTTTTCGCAAGACGACGACGACTATAGACCATCGGTTCCGATTCCTTCTTCGTCTGAAACTCCAGCACCAAAGCGTCCCAAGAACAAGGTTACAAACATTTTCCAATCTCCAGAAGTCATTGGAGCAATGGATCGCACCAATCTTTCTGACTGGAATGCTGTTTTCGTAACTGGAGCTGTATTACAGGCCGCGGGGCATGATCTGTCTGGGATGACGTGCTCTCGGAGCTCTATTCATCGCTACAGAGAAAGTGGGCGAGAACAGGCAGCTCGAGAAGACCTAGAATCATTCTCTCTAGAAGACCCTGTCCTTCTCCATTGGGACGGAAAGCTTCTCCCCGGCATTGAAGGGAAGAAGACGAATGTGCATCGGATAGCAATCCTTATAACATTCAATGGACAGGAGAAGCTGCTTGGTGTCCCAAAGATGAAACAAGGAACTGGAGAAGCACAGGCCCAGGCATGCCTTCAAACTATGAAATTATGGAACGTGGAACAGCATATGAGAGGTCTCGTCTTTGATACCACTGCGTCAAACATGGGTTTACATCGCGGAGCCTGTGTCAGGATTGAAGAAGCATTGGGTCACGAGCTAGTTTGGATCGGTTGTCGACATCATATACTTGAAGTTGTACTTGCTGATGTCTTTGCCTCAATATTTGGCTCAACAGGAAGTCCTGAAACAGGCCTTTTTAAGCGATTTCAAAAGGAATGGCCATCTCTCTCCCACGAAGCATTTGTCTCAGCATCGGACAGCTTGTTCGAGAACCCTCAACTCCAAGAGATGAGAAAAGAGATGCTCACTTACCTAACGCTCTTCAGGCAAGCCAACCTCGTGACGACTACAAGGAGTTCCTTGAACTATCTTTGCTCTTCCTGGGGGGAAAGACTGGTGGTCAACTCTTTATCCGAGTTCCGGGTCCCATGCACCATGCGAGATGGATGGTGAAGGCGATTTATGCGCTCAAAATCTACCTCTTTCACTATCAATTCAAGCTCACAGCACGCGAAGAACGAAACGTGACTCAGCTGGCTTTATTTGTCAGTCTGATTTACGTCAAGTACTGGCATGAAGCGCCAATGGGGACACAAGCTCCTCTCAATGATCTCAAAATGCTGCATCTTCTGGAAAAATATCCACACGGAGGAGCTGCACAAGCGGCGAAGACAGCTCTAAGACGCCACCTGTGGTACTTGTCGGAGCATCTGATTGGACTGGCCTTCTTCGATAATAGGATCGATCCTGATACCAAAAGGAGAATGGTTCAACACCTCCAACATCCCCAAAAGAATGGCTGCCCCCGACGAATCGACATGGCGGAAGCTGGTGTTGAAAATGATGTGGCATCCTTCGTCACGAAAAGGACATTGACCCTCTTTGATGCCTTGAAAGTTGGAGGTAAGGAGGAAGCGCGCCAGTTACTTCAAAAAGATCCACGGGAATGGCCAAATGACAAGAACTACAGGGAACTTAGAGATCGCGCCTTAAAGATGAAAGTCGTCAATGATGCTGCCGCGAGGTATTGCTCTCGCACAATGCTACAATGACACTTTGACACGAAACGAGGACCAGAAGCAGTACCTCCTACAACTCGTAGCCGCCCACCGAAAACAGATACCAATACCATCCAAGGCAACTCTGATGCAGAAGAAATAATGAAGATACACCCATTATCATGTCCTATTGTCTTACTGTTTTCTTTCATATTCTTTGAGAACCAAAAAAAAATTGTTATTCAGTTGTCTATATATTTTCCCAAATTTTCAAAAAGGGGGCAAGTGGGGCGACCCCTAAATATTAACCGAATAACGTGAAACTTTGCACAAATACTGTCCACACCAAGAGGCATAAAACCAACCTTGTGGAGAGAACTTAGTCGATGCTTTAACTTTTTGGATCACCCTAATATATATATATATATATATAAAATTTGGTTTTATATAATTTAGGACCATCACATTATATCTAATAAGTTGCAAGTTAAATTAGTTATTAGAATCATGGTTTTAGGCAAAGGGTAGTACTGTGCAGTAGTTTTCATTATCACTCCTCATATCTTAATTGCCCAATTTGGAAGTGCTTCGCTATTAATTATTAATAATGATAAATTTAGCTTCAAATTAAACGTAACTTCAATGTTGTATAGCATAAAAAAGGATTTTTAAAGGATAATAAAACACTTCAGCACATAGTACTCTATACAAGTTTATTAAAAAATACCAGTGTGCATAAATGAAATAATACAGTACATTCAAACCAAGAAAATATAAGAAAATGCCAGAAACTTACCTGAGGTTAAATTAATGTACAGAATTATTGAGGTGAAAACATGCCAGTATTTCTTTCTTAAGCATAGCTAATACTGTACTCAACTAAAAGTCAACTTTGTTGTCACTTTCCCTCATCTGATTTTGTACTGGTAGTTAAATTTGGTAACATTAATCCCCAAAAATAATACCCCAAAATGCACCAAAATACACAGTGATAACCCAAAACTGGTCATTATTATTATTAGTAGTAGTAGTAGTAGTAGTAGTAGTAGTAGTAGTAGTATACTATACTATATATGTATGAGTAACCATGGACTGTTACCCCACTGTTTCACTTTCAGTGAACAGAGGATTTTAATTTTGGCAGAAATATGATAAAAGTAATATATGAAAAAAAACCACTAACATGGGAAAAGTACTGGGTTTTTTCATTTTTCAAACTCAGCTGGGCAAAAGTGGGTTACCCACTTTGGTGCCAACCCTGCATAAAATAGTTTAGTTTAAGGACAAATAGGCTATATGAATAATTTTGTTTAGCCTGTCAGGTTATGTAGTTTATCTTTTGTAGAAATCTGGTTGCTTCTAATTGTCAATATAGGTATATTTCTTGTATTTTTCTGGTGTGTAGACCACTGTATGTAAATTAGTAGGATGGCTGATTCTCAGTGTTGAATTTTCATACTCTACAGATGTCCTCTTTGGGTTTATATGAATGAACCCTTCAAGCCTTTCAAATGGCTGTTTGACCACTACTCCAGTATGAACTAAACTATTTATTATACCAGTACATAATTAAGAAGTGTCTAAACATTTATTGTAAAAGTGCCATTCACTTTTTCATCATAACTTTGCAGTTGAAATGTCTAGCCATTCTTCATTTCTCTTTGAAACACTCCATTCCCATACTACTTCAGTGATGCAACCACTTCTCTAAGATTGAAGTACAGTGACTTTTTTCAAGACCAATTTATTTATTTACCAAACAAAAAGAGAAATGTATTTATTATTATTTTTTTTTAATATTTGTTTTTGTCTGAGTAGAGCACTAATTCTGGGTGATATTGAATTTCTGAAAGAAAAATAGAAAAATTTTCTCTCCTGATTTTTTGGGCTCCTCTTTATTGTGGGGCCCCTAGGCTGTAGCCCCATTAGCCCATGCCTTAATCTGTCCTGATGGTTTGCCTCATTCTTTCAGTATGGTAGGCCTAGTTAGTGGAGTGTACTGCAAAAATTCTTTACTATGAATCAATTTTGAATGATAGTATGAATATTGCTACATGTTGGCTGATTAGCATTTTGGTTGAAAGATATTTCAGCCCATATTCCTGTTTGAGTCATTTGAATATCTTTGCCAACCAGTTGTTCAGAATCAACTGGTCACTTACAAAACATTTTTTTTAGCTAACTACAAGGCAGAAATGGGCATTTCCCCCAAATTGCAGTAACTATAGAAAATAATAATAAAAGGTAGGGATAGGAGGGGTGGAAGGTAGTAGAGTATGGGCAGGACAAAGTAGATGACTTTTCATGGCCAAAGTTTAAAAGGAGCTCAACCCTCAAAAGGGTTGGACACCTATGTTGTATCATCATGTTTGAAATAGATAATTCAGATGTTGGCTGGGTTTCCTTTTTGAGTTTCCAAGAAAAGGAAGTTTGTTTTATAAGTCTCATTAATTGTTAAGTGAAAAAAAATTATAGTACAGTGGGCCCTCATTGTTCATGATTAATTGGGACTGAGAAAAATGTCATGAATTACGAATTCGTGAACAATGAGATCCATTTTCAATGTAAAATGGCTAATTGGTTCCAAAAGCTCAAGGATAGCAGTGTAAAATATCCTTGAAATGCCAAAAAAGCTTTATTTTAATAAAAGCAATATGTATTATTAAACAATGATTTGCATCACACACTAATAAAAACCAATAACATTACTCTAATATTGCATAAACAATGATATTTTACATAAATAAAACTTTTTACTGTATGTAATATAAAGTGGTATTATTGCATAAACAATTATGTAAAGCAATAATATTTTACAAATAACAAAATAACACTAAATATAGTACACTGGTGTTGAAGAGCACAAAATGACACAACCTCACTCAGTGAAAGACACAGCATGACTGAGCCTGTGTTGACCTGCGTGGGCAGCATTGCAGACACCATGTGACAAAATCACAAATTTGTGGAATTAGTCGCGAATTTACCAAAACATGGTAGTAAAATGGGTCATCACAAATTTGTGAAATCATGAACAGAGAGCTTCATGAATAATGAGGGCCCACTGTACAGGTATACATCCCTCATAAGTTGAGGTTGCATTAAAAAATGCCTTGGTAACTTTCAAAATCATTAACTTATGAACTTAACTTCTTATAGGAAAAATTGAGTTACATTTGACATCAGCCAAAATCAACCCTAATTTTTGCTCAAAAGTCATCTTTTTCAATATTTTTTCTTTGATAACTATACTTTTCTTTATACATTTATTATTAATAATGGTTTACAAAAGAGTAACAATGTGGATGCATGGAGTGAGTTACGAGACTTGGCAGGGTATTTTCCCTGGACTTTATGCTGGCTGTGAAGAAGCTCAAGAAGGAAGGAGGATTAGGCTTCTCTACTAGAGATTGGGTTTGGCTCTTCTAGTTTGACGAGTGGTGGTGGGATGGAGAAAACCAACCCACACCATCTTGTAAAGAACCCTGTAAGGGAGCTTCTCAAATGGATCTAGGCCAACCAGATTGGCCACCTAGTGTAGGCCTGATTGTAACTAGCCTGGTACCAAGAAAGCATTGGTATTGAATTCTGGAAAGCTCCATTCCAGGGTGAATCTGGAATGACTCTCTAGACTGCCTGTGACCTTAAGTCAAGATGGTGTATGAGAAGGACTGGATTGATAACTCTAAAACTACAAAACTAAACATACGGTAAGATTTATTTGCTAAGTATGACAGTTTGTATAGTATGAAGTAAGCTGATCAAGAATCAAGAAGCTCAAGAACTTGTGATTTTATAAATCATAAATTTGAAGGTTCTGGATTCCAGAAAAGAAAGATATAACAATATAAATAAAGTATAACTTGTAATGTGAAAGAAATATTGTTGGGCGTGGATAGTGTTGCAACCCAAAAAAAACAAGGTTTTTTTAAAAAAAAAAATGTTTTTTTTATAAAAAAACAACAAAAAAAAAGTTTTTTTTTGGTTTTTTATATTAGCTAATTCTGTTGTGTATATATACTAGTGTATATATACTGAAGTCTTCTGGGATAAACTGGATGGATCTTTGAAGTTGTTGAAGCGGTTTCTGATGCTATCACTGCAGTAGAAGGGGACAACAAATACCTCTCTATTGTACCAAAGATATTTAATGACCTTCAACAATCCTTCGAGAAGAATCTCTCCTCGAGCCCAATTCTGAAGAGTGAAGAAGATTGTTTTAAGGGAATTATTCCTAAACGGAGAAAGTTTCTTCTTAGAAGTATCCACCTGGCAGCAAATCTTCTTGATCCTCGCTACAAAGGATGCCACATCTCTGGAGAAGAAATAGTAAGTTGTTGATTTTACAACTAGCACCGAATATTGATTTATGTTCTTATTTTGCAGACATTCATTATCTATTATTTGATATTATTTTATATTTAATGTGTTACAAATTGTATTTCAGGTGGATGCCATGGAAGTCATACAAGAGATATCTGTAGCTGTTCCATCTGTGGATGATAGCAAGACATTGGGAGAGTTAGCTGACTACCGATCAAAAGAGAATATCTTTGCAAAGCCTTTTGTCTGGAAGGCAGCTGCACAGGCGAATCCAACAAGCTGGTGGAATGGAATTTGTGGTTCGACCCAGCTCTCCAAGGTTGCAGCAAATATTCTCAACCTGCCCCCAACTAGTGCAGCTGTGGAACGCTCTTTCAGTCGCCACTCATGGATCCACTCAGTCAAACGGAACCAACTGACAACTGATAGAGCATCTAAGCTAGTTTTCATCGCTCATAACCATGCTTTGGGTGATCACAATGAACCACAAGACCATGAATCTGAAGCAGGTGCTCAGCAGAAGCAAAACATGTCCCAGACAACTCTCCAAGCACAAGAACGGCCATCATCAAGCAGAGAGTATGATCATGAAGGGAATGAAATGTTCTATTCAGAGTCTGAAGCAGAGTCTGAAAACTCAATGTATGATGAATGACTCTCTATGACTCCTCAAATGATGAATGATGATGAAAAAAATGTTGAAAGTGTATTTTTTTTAGTTAATTAATATAAATTTACAATGGATTTTATAATTGGGCTTGTGTCTGGAGTCTTTTTAGGGGCAGTGTCAACCTTTATTAAAAGGAAAAATAATGAAAAATGGATTTAAACCTTTTTTGTTTTCGTTACTCCTTGAAATCAATGTTACAATGAGAACAACATACGTGTACTTTTGTTTCAAAATAAAGAAATAAAGAAGGGATAATATCTATATACCAATTTTATAAAAAAAACAAAAAAAACCATAAAAAACAAAAAATGATTTAAAAAAAAGTTTTTTTTGCAACACTAGGCGTGGATGAAGTGAGTGTGATGTACATAATGTAAATATTTAACTGAATAAACTAGATTTGTATAAAAATCTAGTCATCATTTTCCTCATCTCAACTTCAACATTCCTTATGAGTTCAGTAGATTCATTAGTCATCCACCAGATCGGGTCATTGAGGGGGAGATAAAGGGTATCCCACTGATGTTTTGATAAACAAAAGTCAGCAAAATACACATTTGAAAAGATATAGAATAAAGAAAGGCTGAGTAATTATAGGAAGAGATATCAAGCAAGAAGGAAAGGAGAGTAAACAGTTTAGTCCAGTGGTTCTTAACCGGGGGGGCGCGCCCCCCTAGAAACAGGAATTTCTCTAATTGTATTTGTTATTCTCTTAACGAGAGCATGGGCTAATATTGAGAAGTTATTGAGAATGTTATTTTGATTGAAGGGGGGCGTGGAGGGAAGGACCAATTCCTAGAGGGGGCATGGTAGTAAAAAGGTTAAGAACCACTGGTTTAGTCTGAAGAGTAACAACTTTATAGATTTACGGTCAAACTAGAACATAGATCCGA
The DNA here is from genome assembly GCA_023014485.1 of Bathynomus jamesi. NCBI lineage: Eukaryota > Metazoa > Arthropoda > Malacostraca > Isopoda > Cirolanidae > Bathynomus > Bathynomus jamesi. The sequence goes on from JAJOZX010001178.1 coordinate 552,452, forward strand.
TCTCAAATGAGAAACAGTTGTGGGTTGAGTCACCTGCAACAACAATACTATGCACAAAACAGAAAATTAAGTTTACCTCAGCTGAATGTAAGCACAGACTGATGCTTGGAGAGAGTGATGAGCGGGGCCTGTTATTTATTTGTGTGCGGGAAATTTGAATGAGCACTAGCTAGCTAACTTGTAAGCCTTTTCCATTAACTTACGAAAAAATGTGATAAATTAAAATTTGCTAACTTAAGAATTGGTAATGAACAGGGATACCTGTAACTCTCAAATCAAAATGTAAATTTTTTTATTTTTAAAGTTTTGATTTCTTGCATTGAAGAAAAATGAACTTATCAACAGTGAGTCTAGTTGCTTGAACTTAACATTAACCTGAATGTAGGCCAACCCTAAAAAATGGACTTGCCACTTTAAACTTATTACTTAACCTGAACAAAGTATTCATGACTCCATGCCATTTCATGGAAAAATAAGTTGCATGCTAGACAAAATTAGGTTTGTTATAGGTAAGCAGTAACGACTATTTGTTGAGTCAAGTGTACATTGCTTAGACCTATTTTAATTATTTTATACTATTACTGTATATGCACTCTTTCTATGGATCGAAAGCAAATAGAAGATGCAAGGTTGTGAACAATCACTTTGCCTACAAGTGTGCGGTTTTACTTAAGATCATCATTATCATCATTATATCATTCATTCATGGTACTTTTGATCAGTCATACATCATCATTTCTTATCAACTGGTGTTATTGGGGTCTAACATTTAATAGTCATGTTACTATGTTTACCCAACATTGCCTTATGCTATTAAAGAAATGTGTTGGCCTTCCTTAGATGACAACTTTCTCACTTTCCTGCAGAACAAACTCTTGAGCTTTGATTCTAACAATGCTTATTAAACAAAGCAGTAAACTATTTAATTTAACTCCATTTTCTTGGAGATCTCTTTTCTCTAGAAATAATATAAGACAGATGTCTAATTCTTCTGAAGTAATTTTGGAAGAGTTTGTGAATAAAGGTGTTATTACTTTAAATCGGCCTAAAGCCTTGAATGCTTTAAATCTGAATATGATTCGAATGATTTATCCCAGACTTAAAGAATGGGAATCAAAAAAGACGCTTGTTATTATAAAAGGTAAGTGGCATTACATTGAATACTCTGTTGATTATATAGGTCTTTCCTAGGTGAACATGAGTCTTTCCTTTGTGAACAGACATGTTTTATCAAGTGTCCAATGTTATCAATTGAATAAGTGGTTTTTGTTGGTGTTTTAAAAAAAATAGTGTTTGGTGCATTCTTAACTAAATTATGTTGTGCTACTAATCATTCATTAACGAATATATTTCATTTATTGATGTTATTTAGTACTATATTATTTGATCAAACCAAGGCTACTGCACGTGGCTTGCCTTGTTTGTTTTTCAAATCTATCAGAAAACGTCAAGTCATAAGGTTCATTTTTCCATCCTTCGAGAGGTCAGGTAGAGTGTGGTCACAAACCGTGTAAAAAAAAGGGGAAAAAGTCGGGTCGAATCGCAGACAGATAAGTATTATAAATACTCTTCTTTTACAGATCTTTTGTCAGTAACTTAATTCTACATTCATTTAGTATAAATTTGTGTTAAAGAACCTGTTTCTGCGTTTCAAGAATGCGGTAGACCTACGTTGTAATTTATTAATTTTTTTTTTTAAAGCATGGCACCCCTGTCAAGTACTTGCAGTCGCTGTGAAGGGAAATTTGCCACTTACGCGTTTACAATGGCTAATAATAATGAACAGTTAGTTTGCAGGGGGTGCTCAAGCATGAAAGTCCTGAGGAACGAGTTAGAACGTGAGAGGGAGGCCAGGGTGAGACTCGAAGAAAGCGTGATGTTCCTGACGGCAAAATTAGAATCCCTTGAGACTCCAGTTACGACCCCTCCTGCCTCAGTTTCTACTAATAATATAAATAGTATTAATAGGACACACTCTTCCCCTCATTCACAACCCTTCGTTCGAGTGTGTAATGGAGCACCATTGAGAAAACCTAAGACATGTGTACCAGTAATAATAAACAATAAGTTTTCTGTTTTAGGTTTTGATGATGCTGATGAACCAGAAATATGACTTGGCAATTCCATTGTTCAAGGGCAGCTCGAGGAATTCTGTGGGAGAAACGCTCGTCATAGGCACCATTCCTGGTGCAAGGGTGGAGGATATAACTAATAGTGTTGACCAATTTACAGACAATACCTCCGAGGACACAACGTATGTTATTCATGTCGGTACTAATAACATTTTAAATTCTAGATCAGAAGAACTGCTGGCTAGGTACAGGGACTTACTAGAGCAATTAAAGGAAAAAACTAATAAGATTGTTTTAACAGGTATACTTCCTTGAATTATTCAACATAGTGATTTCTACAGCAAGGTAACCTATATTAACAATAGCCTAAAGTATCTTTGCCAACAGGAAGGAGTGCATTTTGCAAATTTTTGGAACAGTTTCTATGGCAGGAGGGACTTGTTCCTTGGAGATGGACTTCATCTTAATGACGTTGAAGCTGCATGTTTAGGAATACGATTTCATAATGCTCTCTCTTCTTTTCAGGCTGCCGTAACTCAAACGGTCCCAGCGTAAATTCCACAAATTTTCCCTGCGCTCGCAAAGGTGTCACAATTACAAACAATTTGAAGGTTCTATCCTTAAATGCTCGTAGCCTATGAAATAAAAGAAACAATTTTTTTTTCTTTAATTGCTTGTAAAGACTATGATATAATTGTGATAAATGAATCGTGGCTTAGCACTGAAACTCATGACTTTGTAGGGGAGTATCAAATTAAAGGCTATAGACTTTTTGTTAAAAACATAATAGGTAGGCGAGGAGGCGGTGTTATGTTGTATATCAAAGATAATATTGCGAACGTTATAGAAGTAAAGCATACAATTCTAAAACTGATAGATTCAACTATAGGAGAACTTAAATTGAATGATTTCAAACTTCTTGTTGCGGTTATATATAGGCCCCCTAATCAAACAGCTGATACGGATGAAGTGTTATATCATGAACTAAAGAGAATAATCAGTAGTGAGCAGGCTTTAGTTATGGGTGACTTTAATTGCACCAACGTGAAGTATGATGCAATGCAGGGAGACGCGGAAGGTAATTGTTTAGTTAATTTTCTTGAGGATAGCTTTCTTATTTAAAAGGTTCGGGAACCTACAAGGTTGGACAGTATTTTAGATTTAGTAATAACTATGGATGATAGGCTAATTACAAGTAATAGAACCGTTAAGCAATAGCGATCACAATATAGTAGAGTTTGTCCTCTCAGTAAGTCACTCGAAACCAGCTAACTCTACTAAAATTCCTAACTTCCAGCACGCAGACTTTAGTAAATTTTGAAATAAATTGTCACACGTCAATTGGGAAAATGTAATGGGCAACTCCAACGCAAAACTAATGTGGGAATCGTTCAAAACAGTATTTAGGACTATAAATGAGGAATTTGTACCGTACAAAATTAAGCGTGCGAAAGTAAACAACAAGCCCTTGTGGTTTACTTTAGAGTAGGAGACATTATAAAGAGTAGAGATAGGGCTTATAGGCTACATAAGTGCGATAGACAATTTGTGGGTTACAAAACAACTACATATCTCTAAGTCGTGAAGCGAAAAGTGTAATAAAAAAGTTCAAGCATGAATTTGAAATCTCTATAGCTCGTGATGGTAAAGAAAACCCCAAGTGATTTTTTTCAATACGTCAATAATAGAAATCCAGTAAAAAGTGTCTTGGGGCTGTAGAAAAATGTAAATGGAGATCTAGTTTCTGAAAACAAGGAAATGGCTACCTTGCTAAAAATTTTTTACATCAGTTTTTACTATAGAAGATGTAACGAATGTTCCTACGGTCATAGACATAATACCTTTTGATAATGGTAATATTGTGGTTAGTGAAGGGGAAGTAATGCGCTATGTTGATAAAATGAAAACGCGTAAATCACCGGGGCCAGATTCCATATATCCCATACAACTAAAAGAATTAAAAGATAGTATTTCTGTGCCACTAACAAAGATTTTTAATGCGTCTATTTCTGAGGGGCACATACCAGATAATTTCAAGTTAGCAAACGTAACACCTATCTTTAAGAAAGGCGATAAAGGTGTGGTGGGAAATTATAGGCCAATCAGTTTAACGTCTGTTGTAGGTAAGCTACTGGAATCAATAATTAGGGATCGTATAGTCGAACACTTAGAATTGCATAAACTAGTTAGAAATATGCAGCATGGTTTTAGGCGAAACAAATCTTGCTTAACTAATCTTTTAGAATTTTTCCAAAGCATGGTTGACATTTATGATAGACATCGGGCCGTTGATGTAGTGTATTTAGATTTTCAAAAAGCATTTGGCACCGTGCCGCACAAAAGACTCATTGAAAAAACTAAGGCTCATGGTATCAGGGGTGTAGTAATAAATTGGCTAGAAGAGTGGTTGCGAGGTAGGAAACAGAGGGTGGTCATTGATGGAGCGGAGTCGTGTTGGGCTAATGTAGTGAGTGGCATTCCTCAGGGTTCTGTATTGGGTCCCTTGCTTTTTCTTATATATATTAACGATTTAGATGGCCTAGTCAGTACAGTTTCAAAGTTTGCAGATGACACGAAGCTGGGTGGTAGAGTGATTAATGATAAAGATAAAATCCAGGAAGATCTGAATAAAATCGTTGATTGGTCAGTCACATGGCAAATGAGATTTAACGTTAAGTGCAAAATTTTGCATATAGGTTCGCGTAACGGTAATTTTGCATATAGTATGTCAGGGAAAAATTTAACAAGCATAGAGCAGGAAAAAGATTTAGGAGTTATAGTCACTGGTGATTTAAAAGTAGCGAAACAAAGTAGAGCAGCAGTCAATAAGGCGAAGAAAGTGTTAGGTTTTATAGCTTGAAATTTTGAGTACAAATCACATGATATTATAGTTCCTCTTTAGAAACCATTAGTTAGACCCCATTTGGAGTACGCGGTCCAATTTTGGAATCCACATATGCGCAAAGATATAGACAAAATCGAAAGAGTTCAAAGACGAGCAACTAAGATGATTCCGTCGCTTAGGTCAAAGTTGTACAAGGATACTCTTAAAGAGTTAAAAGTGACTACACTCAAGATTAGGAGGCTAAGGGGTGATCTAATCCAGGTTTTCAAAATTATGAATGGGTTTGATAATGTAGATAGAGATAGCTTTTTCAAAATATCTCAATATAATAGTACTAGAAATAATGGGTGTAAGTTGACAAGTAGAAGATTCGAGACAACAGTTGCGAAAAGCTTTTTTACACATAGAATAGTAAATAGCTGGAATAGTTTGCCAGTAGAAGTAATTAGTAGCATGTCTATAAACATGTTTGAAAATCGATTAGACGCATATGTTGATAGATTGGGTATAGTTTAAGGTAGTAAAATTAAGGCTTTGTGGTGATAGATCCCACAGCTCCACACAAGTGTTGTGGGATATAGGGAGGCAGCATTGTGGGTTAGGGGATACTCTCTGTCCTTACACACCCCATTTAAAGAGATTCCTTTGCTGAGCGGTGCCCCCCATAGTACTGTGAGGTATTGAAAAACTCATGATCACTTGCCCCACAAACACCTTGAAATGGAAGACCCAAAATGGGTGCACACACACACATTTCTACATTACTGTACAGTCTTTACAGCCACACCTACACTTTTCCTCCTAAGTATATATATTGTAATGTATATGGTTGAAAATTTTGACTTGGTCCGCAATTGATATGGACCATGACTTATTTTTGGTTGGCAAGGTACTGGTATTGATGGATACCATAATGAAATTGACTGGATTCTTTGGATCTGATATATTTGCATGTTGGTTATAAATAGATATAGAGTGTAACATGTTTGTGGATAGTAGTCTATTATGACTTGATCCTCTGGATCCAGAGCTTCTATCTTTAGTTTTAAATCGATAATTAATTAGCTTTAAATTGATAATTATTTAGTTTTGTAAAAATTGGTCATTACCAATGTACAGGCAGTTTTTATAATAAATTTCTTATGTTCTTGTGGTTCGGAACCCACGTAAAATTGTAGGTCCCCTCCGCCACCACGGAGGACATACACAATACACAGTTAGGTAGACCAGCCATGAGTGGATCCTAGGGTCTTTGTTGGTCTGAAACATTATAACATTATTATAGCTCCTCTGTGAATTCTAATTAAATTTTTTTTTTAAATTATAGAATAATTACATAATTAAATTAAGCAAGAATTAATTTAGATTGAATTAAAGCTGTGTTGCATATTTATTTATTAAATTACAGGTGCTGGAGAGAAAGCATTTTGTGCTGGTGGTGATATTCGTTCTGTAACAGAATCAGGAAAGCAGGGAGGAACATTAACGAAGGAATTTTTCCGTGAAGAGTATTTTCTCAATTGCCTCATTGGAACTTATCATGTTCCTTACATTGCCCTCATTGATGGTAAGCAAAGACAAAAAATTTCGTGGGTTGAAACCATTATTTGTTTGTTAGAATAGGAAGGAAATGTCCCAAAATCAATAAAATATTTTTGTTCTTTCAATTACTGCAATGAAATTGGTAAATAGTATATGCTTATCTACTTACTAAAACAAATTCATCAGATAGGTTGACACATCATAAAGGATTCATTTTTGGGGACTCGCAGCGACTTTTTTCTGCTTCTTAAGGGCGTCATTTTGCCTTCAGGAATCACTATGGGTGGGGGCGTGGGTCTTTCTGTTCATGGCCAGTACAGAATAGCGACAGAGCGGTCGCTGTTCGCGATGCCAGAAACTGCTATTGGACTTTTCCCTGATGTCGGAGGCTCGCATTTCTTACCACGGTTAGGAGGAAATCTAGGCATGTTTTTAGCCCTCACTGGTAAGTCTAGAAACAGAAATCAAATTAACATCTCTTTGATATACAGCACTTACACATTTTCTTAATGTGGTCAGTGAATTTCTGTGACTTATTTGTGATTGAACTATAAACTATGTGAAACTCATTCGTAGTTAACAGAACCAAGTTGAGACCACAATATGAGTATACACTATCTGTTGAAATAAGCTAACCATGACAAATTTCTATTCTCGTACATGGAAAATAACCTCACAAGTGACGCACAAATTTATCTGATTGTAGGATACCGGCTGAAAGGGTGCGACATCCTGAGAGCAGGAATCGCTACACACGTGTGCGACTCAGCGAAGCTTAATGAGCTCGAAAGCTCATTATTGAAACTGACTTCTTCTTATCAGGAAGACGTTACAAACGTTATCCAAAAGTTTTCTGACGCTTCAACGTTTGATAAAAATAAGTTTTCGCTGAAGCCTTTTATACCACAAATTGAGGAATGCTTTGAAGGAGGTAGCGTGGAAGAGATCATCGGCAAGTTAGAAGCAGACGGATCGGAATGGGCAAAGAAACAGGTTGATATATTGAGTAAAATGTCTCCCATTTCATTGAAGATTACGTTTGAGGCTTTGAAACGAGGGGAACACTCCACGCTGCAGGAATGCCTCTCGACAGAATATAGGTTGACTCAGAGGTGTTGCGCAGACCACGATTTCTACGAAGGTGTGAGAGCCGTTTTAGTGGACCGCGACAACAGTCCTAAATGGAAGCCAGATTCCATCTCCAAAGTTACCGATGAGATAGTTCAAAAGTACTTTTCGCCTCTCCCGCCACAGGATGAATTAGTCTTTTAATAAAAGATTTGGCAAAATAGGAATTACTTTTTAATTTGAATGTCTACATTCTCTTCATATTTCTGGTATTGTATACTTATACTCGCGAGATTTTGTTGACTTAAAAATCGGGTAATCCTTCCTAGTCAGAGAAATTATATCGCAAAATTTTTACCGAATCGCTTATAAGTGGTTATGTAATGAATCTTAGCGTCGTACTGGGAGGAACAAATGCTCCATTCTATCCCTTAGCGAGTAGATTGAGAGTCAGATTTAATTATTTAGTTTTTCATGTACTTGTATTATTTTTCTCCAAGGGAACGTGGCCAACTAAACTCCAACCCAGGAGTCAGCAGGTGGTAGCAAATCGCGGCATTTCTCTGTTCAACTTTTATTTTGTTTAATCTTATTTTAAAGTGAAAAGGTATAATTTTTGATTGTTTTTAAATGTAAATTCGTTTCTCTCTTATTAAAACCTGTATTTTGGTATGTTCTTCTTTCTTTATCTTTATCATTATTATTATTTTGTTTTTTATCGAAGATTGAAGTGAACTGTTTTGTAACATTTTTGCTGTTGTCATAAACTTCTTTCAAAAATACGCTCGATTTAAGAGAGATTCTAATTATTACAAATTTTAAAATGTATGTACACTGTCTCAAAAAAACAAAAAAAAAACAAAAAAAAAAGTTCATCTTTTTCACTGGGCCAACAAGACCACAATTCCAAGGATAACTAAATGAAACGCCTACATGTGCCAGGTGATAATTTCGAAGGTTATAGAGAGTGTTAAGGAGGCAGGCTTATTTTCTGTCCTTGTGGATGAGAGTACTGATAATTCACTGGTCAACAAATTTTAAGGAATTTTTTGTATCTTTAATGAAAGTAGCCGATTCTTATGTATTTTTGCATGCTGAATTTGAAAATGATAGTGAAATTGTTTAATTAGTTCGCGTTTTTAAGATATCATGGTAATTATTGTGTAAGTACTGGTAAAAATTTATCCCACAACATATATGTATTTTAAGGAGCACACTCACTTCAATGTCGTTTCCTCTTGGCCTGTCTCTTGTACTCTGACTGTGTAGTGTCTCTTATTACTGACCAGCAGAAATCAGCCAGCATAGATGAATTCCACTTGTCCTGGTAACGTTTCTCAAGAGCTGAAATCTGCTGATGAAAACGTTCCCCATGTTCGTCACTTACTTCACCAAGGTTTGCCGGGAAAAAGTCGAAATGGGAATGGAGGAAATGAATTTTTAGAGACATGTTACATCCCATTCTTTGGTACGCCTTCAACATATTATCCACCAATTCATCTGCATTTGGAGCTCTGTTGTTTCCAAGGAAATTTTGCGACACTGACTTGAACGAGACCCAAGCTTCTTTTTCTGCGCCCTCCAAAAGTGTCTTGAAATGTTCATCTTTCATCAGATTTCGTATATGAGGACCAACAAATATGCCTTCCTTGATTTTTGCCTCAGAGTCGAGGGAACTTTTGGAAAAGATACTTAAATGCCTTTCCATCCTTATTGAGTGCCTTCACAAAATTTTTCATAAGCCCTAACTTAATATGTAACGGTGGTAGAAGTATTTTGCTTGGCTCTACTAATGGCTCGCACGAAACGTTTTTCACACCTGGCACTAAACGTTCTCTTAGAGGCCATTCCTTCCTTTCATAATGCTGTGACCTAGCACGGCTGTCCCACTCGCAAAGGAAGCAGCAGTACTTCGTGTAACCCTGCTGGAGACCAAGTAACATGCCGACCACTTTCAAATCACCACATATGCTCCATTTGTGAGCGTTGTAGTTTATGTGGTGAAGCAGATATTGCATATTTTCATATGTCTCCTTCATGTGGACAGAATATCCAATTGGAATGGCAGCTTTTTCGTTTTTGTTATGAAGTAGTACAGCCTTAAGGCTTAGCTTAGAGGCATCAATGAACAACCTCCATTCGTCATCTCTCTATATTATATTTAGAGCATTCATTAAACCAACAACATCTGTACACACCACGAAGTCACCATGTTTGATGAAGAAAGTCTCCAACGTGGATTGCCTAGTGCGGTACATGGATATTTGGACATCATCATGAAGAATGCCACTGTTGAAGGCGTGAGGCGAGCAATTCTGCCTTAGACTTCGGTAAGTCCAAATCTCTGATGAGGTCATTCAGTTCGTGTTGGGTGATTTTATGCGGTTCTGTAGACAGTTCACTGGGCACAAAGTCGGTATCTTGTGGTGATGTGGGATGTGCAATGTCTTCATCTGTACTCGTTACAGGATGCTCTTCGTCATCCAAATCGAGGGTGTCTGAGGAGGTAGGAGGATTGGGCACAGGTATGTCTTCGTTATGGGGCACAGGTCGAATGGCGGATGGAACATTAGGATACTTGAGGGTCCATTTTTTCTTACTAATAAGACGTAATGGCGGAACCATGCAGAATAAACAGTCATCCACGTGGTTACTTTGTTCCCTCCACACGACGGGTTTCCCATTGTACCACTCAAGTAATGTAGTTGCACATGTAATGCAGCATATATGCGGCGCCCACGTTTTGTCCTGATCTCCTAATTTGCACTTAAAATAAAGGTGGTACGCTTTCTTGATGGCAGGTGTTAACGTCTTCTTTTGCGATTTTAATGTTACTTTGCCGCAAATATAGCAAACGTTATTTGAGTCATTAACGCATTTACGTGGCATTTTGCTTATAACGTCAATGAGAAACTGATCGCAAGATTACGCTTTAACACGCACTACACTCTATGTCATGAACTAACCACAGGTGCAAATTACGAGGAAACACTACAAAAGCACTATGTCAAAATGTGAAATAACGTGTCACCACAACAAGCGTCACTTTAGAACTGAGCTAAAGGGATTTACGATGTACTCAAGATGGCGCCAGACAACGAGGTTGCCAAACGAGCACATTCTACAGTGTTGCCATATGTTATGCTTCAATGATATATTCATTTCAATTGGGAAATAATGAAAACAGGGCACCCGTGTATCTTCTAAACGCGAACCAATCATGCAAAATGAAGGTCATTTTCGGATTCAGCGACGTCGAATTACTAAAGAAATGATGGTTTCATCGAAGATACATTTTGGCTGTTGATTAGTGATAATCATAAACTTGAGCAAGCCTCAATAAGCCTTCGCCGTGTCACTCGGAAAGGTGATAGCCATGAAGATTTCTTGGGATTTGTTGCTGAGAGAGTAACTGGAGAAGCCATGGCGAAGCTTGTCAATGAATTTTTAACATCAAATGGACTTTCTCTCGAGCAAGTGCGGGCAATGATGGAGGAACAAACGTGCGAAGAAAGTTTAATGGTTTACGAGCTCATCAAACATTCAACTTATGGCTGTGTATGCGCACTGTTTTAACCACCGCTTGAATTTTGCCGTTTCCTCAACATGCGAAATGCCCTTGAAGTACATGTTTGGAAGTTTAGAGAATGTCAATTTTATACTTGTATCAGCTAAGCGAGTTCACTTGTTCGAGCATATCCTCAGTCAGCTTCTAGAGAAAGAAACTATCAAAGCTACTTTGTCCCACACGCTGTATTGAGCGACATGACACACTCCTTATTTTCAGAGAAATATATTTGACTGATTCAGGCCTGGAAGAGCTGTGCAGTGACGGAAAGAGGACCACATTTGTTGAAGCCAGTGCTTTGTTAGCAGCATGTACAATTGTACATTCAGTTCATTTATTATCTCGCTGACCGTTGCTGCTAAATGTTTTAAAAAGTTGGATCTAGTGAAGGTGTAAAATTAAAAAACGAACCTTGCAGTTGACTTCAAAAGGATTAAGAAAGTGGAATAGGAATTTCGGGAGACGCGTGCAGAAGCCGAAGGAAAGTTTTAAGAGATTTAAAGAGGCAGAAGTGAGTGTGCCGTTGACAATTCCACGGGACGGCAACAAAATGGAAGCAATGTTCCGGAAGAGACTGCTGAAATCTACTTTCGCCGGTCAGTCTATATCCCTTTCATTGACCATTTTATTCTTCAGCTCGAACAGAGATAGGTTCCGGAACGACTTTCAAGAGCTCATCCCAGCACATGTTGGCATGAACTTAGAAGTTAAGCATGTCTGCGTTACAACTATATGAGGAAGACCTAGACACTCCGATCTTTCAGATCAGATCAGAGCAGAGCAGAGATCCAAATTTGGGTTCGCAGAGCTAAAAACACTGCAGTAGACTAAAGAATAAAAAATCTAGGAGGCCAAGTAAATGAAAGATGGAATCCAGTGTTAAAAACTGTAAAGTATTCCATTTTGGCATAAATAATTTAAACTTTAGTATAAGATGCAAGGAAACTGATTAGAGGATGTTAATCAGGAAAAATATCTTGACATTATTGTTAGTAGTGATCTGAAATTTTCTAATCAATGCTTAGAGGCTGGGAATAAGGCAAATAAAATTCTAAGTATCATTAAGAGGAATGTTAGTTACGAAAATAAGGAAGTTATCTGTAAATTATATAATTCTCATTAGGCCTCACTTAAGAACGCTGCATTCAAGCCTTCAAGTTCACCCTTTTCCTTGTACCTCGTCACTGGCTACATCGGCTTTAAAACTATAATAGATAGTCATTTCCTAAAAATATTCAACATAATTGGATCTTATAATAATTATTGTAATCATAGTTAACTAGTGTATGAAATTGATTAGTGGTTGCGAGGTAGGAAACAGAGGGTGGTCGTTGATGGAGCGGAGTCGTGTTGGGCTAATGTAGCGAGTTTTAAATTGATAATTATTTAGTTTTGTAAAAATTAGTCGTTGCCAATGTACAGGCAGTTTTTACATAGTGGAGCCGCCTCGATGGGCAAGTTTTAAATTGATAATTAATTGGTTTTAAATTGATAATTATTTAGTTTTGTAAAAATTAGTCGTTGCCAATGTACAGGCAGTTTTTACATAGTGGAGCCGCCTCGATGGGCCGAAGTAGCCCCTAGTGTGCCCACTATAAAAATTTCTTATGTTCTTGTGGTTCGGAACCCACGTAAAATTGTAGGTCCCCTCCGCCACCACGGAAGACATGCACAATACACAATTACGAACACAGTTGGGTAGACCAGCCATGAGTGGATCCTAGTACTACTATTGATGGATACCGAAATGAAATTGACTGGATTCTTTGGATCTGATATATTTGCATGTCGGTTATAAATAGATATAGAGTGTAACATATTTGTGGATAGCAGTCTATTATGACTTGATCCTCTGGATCCAGAGATTCTATCTTTAGTTTTAAATCAATAATTAATTAGTTTTAAATTGATAATTATTTAGTTTTGTAAAAATTGGTCGTTGCCAATGTGTAGAGTTTTTACATAAATTTCTTATGTTCTTGTGGTTCGGAACCCACGTAAAATTGTAGGTCCCCTCCGCCACCACGGAGGACACACAATTACGAACCCAGTTAGGTACACCAGCCATGAGTGGATCCTAGGGTCTTTGTTGGTCTGAAACATTATAACATTATAACTTAGTATCAGTGGTGGGCACCGTTAACCAAAAAGTTAACTTCGATAACGATAATCCGTTAACCCCAATTTTTAACTCCGATAACGATAATCCGATAATTTTACTACAAAGTTAACGGAAGTTAACGATAATCCGTTAACGATAACTATTTCTTTACTAACATTTAAAAAAATCAAGGAAAAAAGCTTTAAAACCCATAGAAAATGTTTATTTATGCAAAATCCAACAATAAATAGGTATTTAACTATTTTTATCAAGTTTTGCAACTTTTTTGCTTAATAACTTTTTTTTTATTTTTAATAAAAAATGTACTGATTACATGTTTTGAAACCCTTGTAACCACTAACCATTAACTAAATTTTAATTTACCAGAGAATTATTATGGCAGGAACTGAAAGGTAAAATTAAATTTTAGGCACATTTATTAAAGACTGACACAATGTGCTGGTTGCTCTTCAGAAAGACCAACTTCTCAAAGTTAGGCCCAACTGCCAGTCTTGACCTCTTGGGCCTCAGGATGTCCTTGCCGAGAGAGAAGAGCCGCTCCACTGCGGCAGAGGACGGAATTGGCAGACTGAAGTTATGGCGGTTTGAATTCATTCGCGGAGCGGTGATCTTCCGTGAATGACTCCTCGCAGTTAACGTGTTAACGGACTTTAACAGCCTAAATATCGAGTTATCGGAAGTTAACTGGTCCGATAACGATAAATGGAAATTAACTTCCGTTAATAGTCCGTTAAAAAAGTTAACTTCGTTAATTAACTGTTATCGGATTAACGCTTTAGTGCCCAACACTGCTTAGTATGTACTTAATATACTTCAAAGCAAAGTACAACCCCGACATTAGGTCGCCACCCAAAGAGATACAATCGGCAAATTATTTTTTATTTTTATTTTTAAGATGAAACAATTTGCAGATTCTCCAAGGAGGGGAACTCAACTTTCAAATTGCACTCTCCGAAATTGACATATTTATTTCTTTGTATTGAAAATTAAATTACTCCTGCTTGAGACGAAGGAGGTCGAACCCTCTCCTTAACTCTGACCCTCAACCAGGGCCTGAATTGTAAACAATTAACAAGTGGTACGGCTGCAGATTCACAGACCGATAGATCTAGTACAGGGGTTCCCAAACTGGTGTTCCGCGGAACACTTGTATACCGTGAGAAGTGTTCCGCGGAACACAATTTGGGAACCCCTGATCTAGTAAGATGAGGGAAGTGTAGGGGAGGTTCCCCCTTCCGCAAGGGGTTAGCAACCGGAACTATTTATTAAAAAAAAAATAATAACTGGTACGTACCGCCCTCAACAGAGTTAGAAGCTCTTAGATTTTTGCCCAAGACATTTAACCCAAATTTAGTGAATCTTGGCAGTATCTGCCTTCTGTAAAAATTTCGTCAATAAAACAGTTTGGATAATATTTGTTTTAACACTACTCCAAACCATTAAAAAATATTAATATATTCTGAATCATCATTAAAAATTACGGTACTTTCCTGTTATCCCGGATCCCAGACTTTTTGCCAGTTGCCAGACTTTAATTTTGACACAGAATATTTTCGTTAAAACTAACGTCATCAAGCCCTTTGGAAACGGATGACCGCGAAACAAGGCCTTTTATATTAATTGCGTTTCCTCTTATAAGGATGCGTGATTCGTGTAGCTTAGATTTTGAAGGATTCATCATACGCGTTGGCTTAGACGATAGCGAAGCTTTGAAACTTTTTTCTGAGCATGGTATAATTCCTACATCCTTGAAATGTCCAAAATGCAATAGTGACTATTTTCAGGGAAGATCAGAATCCTCCCAATAAGGTAAGATTAGGTTAGGTTGGGTTGGGTTAGTTTTTTTTAATATAATGAAGTACTTTTTAGGGTAATTTTGATTTGATATGCATGAATTTGACTTGTTTTCTGTGCAAATGTGTATTTTTTTAGATAATTTAATTTGCTTGTATGTTGTATCTCAAAAACTAGGTAAATTTTTACAAGTGTACATTACAGGCTTTGTAAATCAAAACTATGTTTTTCTGAAGGTTTTTGATGCGGTTTGAACGAATATAACCTTCGTTTCTATCGGAAATCACTAGTTTCTGATCTAGCCCCCCCCCCCCCCCCATATAACTTCAGAAGGTAGTGATTTGCGATAAAAACGAAGGTTAATTTCGTTCAAACAATGTCAAAAACAATCGGAAAAAGTTTTAATATATAACCTAACCTAACAGCAGGGCCGGATTTACTTGCTTGTGGGCCCTAGGCCAAACCTTATCAGTGCCCCCCCCCCCCCCCCAAATATTATTTATATATATATATATATCGTAATATTGTAATGTAAAAAAAAAAAGAATTACAACAATGTAACACATCAATAATTTTATTCAAATTAGTTTTATATCATGTACAACTTATTCTTACACAAAGGAATAATGGAAAAAAATAGTCAAATTGAAGCATAATAAATTTTGCAATAAGAATTACAACATAATGTAATACATTACACATTAATAATTTTTAATCAAATTAGTTCCATATCAAGTACATCAAAGTAAATCAAGTTCCATATCATGTACATCTTACACATAGGAATAATGGAAAAATACAATGAAACTGAAGCATAATAAATTTTGCAAGCACAACTGTGTGAAGTTCAAAATGACTTTTTCCTGCTTTTTTTCTATGGCAAATTTGTCAATGATACTGTTTGTGTCAAGGGATTGTAGGAGGTCCCCAGTGGGCCCCCAGTTACTGGTGAGCCCTAGGCCAATGGCCTATGTTGCCTATTGGAAAATCCGGCCCTGCCTAACAGATCCAGTGGTTGACAAACAACAGATTCTTCCATGGCTCATTATGCTGACGTGCTAAAAACGAGCCTTTGTAGTCACTAACACTAAAGTTGCACACGTTGCAGCGTTTCGATTTAGCTACCTTGGTCGAACGGCCACAAAACCAGTGATGTTTGTTTTCACGATAGAAACACGGCAATTCACAGTTCGGACATTGAACACTACTAGGCAATACACCGTGTGAACGCAAGAAGGAGAAAGTTGCAGGATTATTCTTATGATCATAATTTAGCAATTATCGACCAATAGTCTTCACTACAACCGCCACACCTTTCAGCCATGACGATCAAGTTTCCTGGCGAGCGACACTAAAGCTTGGGTGATAGTCTGAATTCAAAATTTGAACCACACGATTGCACCAATAGGCGGCTAAAACAAAGTAAACACGTAATATCTCGCTTATACATAATTTGCGAGAGAAATGTTATAGAAGAAAAATTTCTTAGAATTGTCTAAACTACACTGGTATGCATATGAAATTTTTTTGTCTGCTGTGAGGGTTTTTTCAACTCGTATATAATTCGACCATGCTGAATTCGAAAATGACATTGGTTTTCCTCAATCAGGTCAGGTTTTTTCTCTATTGGCCATTTATTATAAGTCCAATTTTATCCCCAAATTTATTGATTTTTTTAGCTTAAACACTGTAGATACGAGTAATATTATAAGAACACTCGTGAAAAATGAAAACATTGTGTGAATAAATACTTTTATTCATACAATGAATATGGAAAAAAGTTTATTGAGGAAGGAATGAAGTTTTTTTGGCTTTCCGTCTGTGTTTTTCTTCGGGCACGTCTCGCTTCAAACACCAGCAATAGTCCGCCAGCATATTGATATCCCAGTTTCCCCTGGTACACCTCTTCCATTATTTTGATATCTTGGTGAAATCGTTCACCCTGTTCCTCACTATAATCCCCGCAATTTTCAGGAAAATAGTCCAAGTGGGACCACAAAAAGTGCATTTTTATGGACATGCGCGACCCATGAGCTTTGAAAGCTTCCATCAAGTTTTCGACAAAGGACTCGTATTCTGGACTTCCACGCTTGCCAAGAAAATCAGTGACAACTGATTTGAATGCCTGCCAGGCATTCTTCTCAGTTGGAGTCATTGCGTTTTCGAACTGAGTATCCTTGATCAAAGTTCGAATTTGAGGACCATCAAAAACCCCAGCATTTAGTTTAGCATCAGATATATGAGGAAATTTACTCTCGAGATATCGGAATGCTGAACCCTCCTTATTCATTGATTTGATGAAATTTTTCATCAAGCCCAGCTTAATATGAAGTGGTGAGAGCAAAATTTTTGTTGGTGGTACAAGGGGCACTGAAACGACATTATGCGACCCAGGTTCAAAATTCTCTCTGGATGCCCATTCACGCTGTGCATAGTGCTTCTCATCCGCTCGGCTATCCCATTTGCAGAGGAAACATGGGTATTTCGTGTATCCCCCTTGCATTCCCAATACAAATGCCACAATCTGAAAAAAAATGAAAATATTTAAAGAATTTAGAGAATTTGTTCTATCAGATAAAAAAATCTATGCATTGGACTGTATCACTTCTGTGGGGAAGTTAAGTGTTCTTATACGCTCTCAAATAACCTTTGGAAAAACAACATAGTCAATAGCAATAGCAATAGTTTACTTATGATATTAGTATTACCTTCAAATCTCCACAGATCCTCCAGTTATGTTGGTCGTATACGAGAGCATCCAGTAAAATTTTCATGTTATCGTAGCTCTCAGTAAGTTGTACGGAATGTGCTACAGGGACTGATGCAACCCTATTCCCAATGTTGAGAAGTACTGCTTTCAAACTTCGTTTAGACGAGTCTATAAATAGCCTCCATTCTGATGCGTTATATGGCAGGCCCAAGGATTCGATTAGCCCCTCAACATTGCAGCAGTACACTAAGGAAGAGGTATTTTCGTGCACTGCAAAAAACTTGCGGAATTCTTCCTCTCGTTTCCTATACCAGGAGAATGTTGTTCCCGGAGCCAGCAAGTTGTCCTCTCGAAGTCGTGAGCCCAAGATCTCGGCAGCTAATTTGGAAAGTCCTAAATCCCTGGTAAGATCATTAAGTTTGGCCTGGTTGAGAGGCCTCGGCTCATTTGAAGCGGTATTTTGAGGTGTATATACGACTGGGACTGGTCATTGGCATTGGTCATTGATTCATCATCAGAATCATCGAAGTCCAGGGTTTGAGGTGGGTCGGGTATTGGAATTCCAGGACCATGGGGTACAGACAGAGCTGTGACTAGCGGCGCTAAAAAGCGCCGCTAGTTTTTTCATAGCGCCACCACTAGCGTCGCTATATTTTCAAACTACTAGCGCATTTACCAGCGCCGCTGGTTTTTTAAATAACAATTAACGCTATTCGCTAGCGCTAAAGAAGCGCAGTCAACATTTTTGATGAGCTGGGAATTGTGCGATTCACCTTGTCTGAAATAGTATTCATTAAAGATTACATTTCTGCAATGAAACCACTCGCCCAATCATTGGACATTCTGCAGGGTGAACAAAATGCCTGTATGGGTGTCCTTTTGCCTACGTTGTACACCTGTCTCTTCAAACTGAAGACCATTGTTGAAGATCCACAGCACACATGCCAACCGCTTTCAATAGCTCTTGTGAACGGCATAGAAAATCGTTTCCAACAAGCATTCAACAACAACGATTACATCGCTGCCGCTGCCGCCCATCCTAGCTTTAAACAGATGTGGATTGATTCACTGGAGAAGAAGGAGGAGGAGGTGCGGCAAATGTTGACGACTCGTCTTGCTGACTGCATGAGAAGTGACATGGAAATTAGGCTAATTAGCACACCCGAAGCTGCCGATTCCAGCACGGAAGAGGAAGACAATTTGTTCAGTTGTTTCGAAAAAGATAGTAATATGCATAAAACTATTCTACAACAAAGTAATGAACAAGTACGTGTCTTTTTATCAAAACAGCCTTCCACTAAGAAATGTTTCAAAGCAACAGACTATACATCTTCCTTCCCTTCCGATTCATTCAAAAAACTATTTATCCGATTAAACACTTCAATTCCGTCAAGTGCAGCAGTGGAAAGGATTTTTTCGACAGGAAAAGATATATTAAAGCCGAAAAGGTCCTCGTTGTTCGATTCAAATTTTGAAAAACTGTTGTTACTAAAATTAAATAAATAATTGTCCTAGGTCGTTGTAATAAAGTACTACTGAAACAAGTTGATACCTAAATTAGCTTGATTATATCGTATTGTTTTTTCTACTTGATTTGAATAATTACAAATATATTACTTGAAATACTTATGTTGTATATATGATATATCAAATAATTAAATAAAAGAAATGTATTGTTTTCTATGGTATTAGGTATTTTTTATTTGTTATAGCTAGATTTAAATAAATATACTGGATTTAAATAAATAAAAAGCTTTGGTTCTATAGTATAATTGTTTCATTTAAACATTTTTTTTGACAATATTACTGCATAGAAGTGTAACTAACATAATAGGCATTTTTTATTTGTTATAGCTAATATTGAAAACTAGCGCTAGCGTCGCTAAATTTTGAAATGACTAGCGTTAGCGCTAGCGCCGCTATTATTTTGCCTCACTAGCGATAGCGCTAGCGGCGCTAGTTTTCATGAGTAGCGCGCACAGCTTTGGGTACAGGTCTCATAGCAGAAGGAATGTCAGGGTATACAACAATGTGTTTATTCTTCTTGTTAACTCCTGAAAATAGAAACACAGAAATATGGATATAAAACTTGCATATGAAATAGAAGAATCATTCAGACAGTGGCGGCTCGTGAGGGAAGGCTGCGGTCTGTAAGATATGAAATAGGTCGATGGAGTCTGTATATTTTCTTTCTTTTTCATTCATATTGTCCCTTTGGGGACAATATGAATGAAAAAGAAAGAAAATATACAATCATTGTATATGTAAATGTAACTTGTATAACAATATGTATGTGTAAATGTATTTTCTATAACAATATGTATATGTAAATGTATGATTACCATTATGGTGAATATTATGCTATATATGGTGAATATTACATTATGGTGAATATTATGTCAAGTTTCATACGAGGATTTCAAAATATTTAAGAAAAATAAATTTATAAGCCCACCTTGGAGGTTTGTCATGCAGAAATAGTAATCTGTCACGTGATCCTTTCCTTCTCTCCAAATCATGGGAATTCCAAAAGGCAAAGATTTCGCTCTGCCTTTGCTCCATCTTCTCAAATTTTCAATGCACGTCTTGCAGCACATACATATGAGGGGCGAAATTTTTGTCCTGGTCCCCTAGCTTAATTCCAAAGTATGCTCTATACATTGTCTTCACAAATTTAGTGATTTGGGACTGGTTATTTGGCATGGTAACCGTCCCACATATGTAGCAGAATCTATTGGGATCATTTTTACACGCTCTATTCATTATGAAATATTTTATCTATTTGCCTGAAGAGTAAAAAAAGATATTATACAAGTGAAACAAGTGATGATAGATGTTACTGTTCCAATTCCGCTTTGATAGAATCACGAAAAATTCTATTTTACTCATGAGGCCATAGCCGGATAACCTGAGCTGATTGAGAAAAACGGATTGCAGATTCGAAATCAGCAGGAAAAACTCCATAAGAATCACTTACAAAACCCTTGACAGCAAAATTGATGCATACCAGTGCTATTGATTGCAAAGGTAAAATTCCTCAAAAGCCTGTAATGTACTCTTGTATAAAAATACCAAAACGTATACATTTGCACAGAAAACAGAAGTCAAATTTGTACATAACATATCAAAATTACCCTAAAAGGTACTATCTTGTCCTAAAATCTAGAGTGGTGTTAAGTAACTTGTTTTTCCATCCGCTTCTTCATTGGTTTGGTTGTAAACTTACATTTATATTAATTATTTCGCTCGGGTGTACCGCTCCGTCGAAGGCCGAACTCAATTTCGAGAACGTCAATGACCAATGCTGGGACGCCAGAGGTGTTATCTCTCAACTTCGAGGGGCACATCACGTCAAACAAGAGCGTAACTAGCTTTCAAAAGTTGGGGCGGGGGGCAACTATAATGAAAAAATCTGCGATGAATTTCTGTGCTGCTATCCTGTAAGTAATGTGTTTGCGACCAAAATGATGCTCTTAAAATACTATGATTTAGAGAATGATCTATATTTATGATAGTAATAGGAAAATCAAAGAAGCATTTTCACAACTACCTTATGTATATCAAGTACAGGGTGGGCCGTAAGTTTCCATACATAGGAAAAATAAACATTTTTTTATGGACAACCATTTTTATTTATATAATATGCTCTACATGGTTGCCATTGTTTTGAAAACACATTTCAATACGTGTTCCCCACTGTTGATGAACACGCATTAGCACAGTTGACGTTATGCTTGTAATGGCGTTGGTGATACGTTCCTTTAGATGATTTATGTCTCGTATCTTTTCCTGATACACCATGGCCTTCAAGTGCCCCCAAAGATAGAAATCAAGGGGGGTGAGATCTGGGGATCTGGGAGGCCACTCCACAGGACCACGCCGACCAATCCAAGCATCCGGAAACTGCTGATCCAAATACCGACGCACGTGAAGACCATAATGAGGTGGAGCTCCATCTTGCTGGAAGTAAACTGGAAGTTACCTTCCTCGTTTAGCAGGGATGGGAAAATCTCTTCTTGCAACATGTTAAGATACCTTTCGGCATTAAGATTTCCACTGACAAAAATTGGTCCAATAATTCTGTCACCCCATATCCCGGCCCACACCATCACTTTACCGGCACCTTGCATCTTCGTCGGACTCAGCCAGTTAGGGTTAGCATTACTCCAATAACGTATGTTTTGCCGATTAACCTCTCCATTGACGTAAACATTTGCTTCATCAGTAAACAAGATCTTACACGCATATTCTTAGGGTATCTGAAACATAAAAACAAACGTTTAATTTTTCCTATGTATGGAAACTTACGGCCCACCCTGTATATACTTAACATTAAAGGAAAACAATATATGCAATAATTAAAGTAAAAAATAACTAGATGTCTCATTAAAGTATCTATCACTGCAGTATTAGTACTGAATCAGTAATACTTTCCAGCATACTAATAGGACTAATATAATTAAAGATTTACTCATCATAGATTATTTCAAGAACTAAATATTTTCCTTCACGTAAACTAACTTAGATCAAAAGTTGGGGGGGACAAAACCTATATTATCTCCCTCAGTTCAAAAGTTGGGGGGGGACATGTCCCCCCCGTTAGTTACGCCCCTGAGTCGTCAGATCATCCAACAGTGTATCTCTGTTCACTGGTTGCCCGTGAACCCACCACGAAATAATGAAGACACAAGAACAAGATATTATATGGGAGAGTATTTAATGATTTATATAGTCGTTGGAAACTAAGCTTGCCTATCTCACACAGTGCATTAAATGCCTGTTGTGATGATTATAACTTTTTAAGAACCTTGCATAGCTCAATTTAGATCGAGCAAAAGCGTAGCCCTTTTTATATTTAATTTCTGCAACTCGCTTGCTCTAGTAACAACAATAAAAAAGTTATGTATTAGTGAAAAGAGATAGAGAGCTTGAAGTTTGAACTATATAGATGTAAGTCTTGGTGGATTATATTTCCGACCTATGATTACCAACGGCAGCAGTGAACCTCCCCTAAAAAATTTCTGGATCCGTCCCTGTAAGAGATTTAAAAATAAGTGATGATATTCTCCAAGAGTAGGTCTCAGCTTAAATATAGATGGACACAATACCGATGTGGAAGTTTCATACTCTGCATTTGCACCTTTTTCCTCCCTTACCACAGCACGAACAATTTTTTTTTCTTGCGTTTTGACAGCAGCATACCAGCAAATTCGTGCGTGAGTTGTGTTTGGAGAGGAATTTCTGTTACTTTCCAGATTTGTTGGAAACACTTTTCCAACGAAAAATTTCAGTCGGAAAAAGTCCGTGTTTGTGGGAGTACAGCCTAAAACTATGGAAGTTGTTTCGTTTCACTATATTAAATTTGAATATGTTCAAACCTGAACTCCAAATATTGTTTTCAACATAGTTGTTACAAAAATAAACGCTAAGGCTTTGCTAACTAAAGTACGTTACTTATTTTACCATTTTCGTGAGTAAACTTTAAACGTATTACGTGGTGAGCCTAGGCCTGACAGATTTTTCTCCGAGATAGGCCTAACACAAATGTTGGCGACCCCAAAGTAGAGCGCTTAAGCCAAGCTTAACTGCTTAACACAGGAAAAGTTTAACTTTGCCAAACCAAATTCGCAGTATTATTGGTCGTTCTTAATAAGGACTATATTCGTCCTTAATTCTAGTGTTAATATTTATGAAAGGAAACGAGTTAAAACTAAAAAATAATCAAATTTCTTCATAGATTTTGATCTTCAATCGGGGCTACGTCGTAGCCAATGTTGTACTTGTAACACCGCTCTTCACTGGTCAGCGAAGTTAAGCGACATTGGGTCGGATGGGAGACAGCCAGTGGTGTAGTGCTGTGGGAACGCGTGGGAATGGCGTTCCCTTACTTTTTTTGGTAGACGTAATGGCGTTCCCTCACTATTCAAATAAATCCGAACTTACAAATCTCTAACATCATGAAATTTTAATTCCCACCCCTAGAAGAAATATGAGAAAGAATCATTAACTGCTTCATTCTTTTAGCTTCGACTGAGGCAATGCTAGCCTATAAAGATTTGGTGAAACAGTCACATAAGAAATTTTTATAGTGGGCACACTAGGGGCCACTTTGGCCCGTTGAGGTGGCTCCACTATGTAAAAACTGCCTGTACATTGGCAATAACCAATTTTTACAAAACTAATTAAGTATCTATTTAAAACTAATTAATTATCAATTTAAAACTAATTAATTATCAATTTAAAACTAAAGATAGAATCTCTGGATCCAGAGGATCAAAGTCATAATAGGCTACTATCCACAAATATGTTACATACTATATCTATTTATAACTGGAAAAAATAAAAAACAACCTTGGATACACTGCAATGTAAAAAGAGCAATCAGAGAAAAAACAAAAGCATTTGTCATAAATTCAAAAGAACTAAAAATGGCACAGACTCCGAAATATATAAAAGTAAAAGAAGTATTTGCAAGAAAGTAATCAGAGATAGCAAACGTGACCTGGAAAAAAGCCTAGCCAAGAATTCAAAAAACAATCCTAAGAAGTTTTTCAGTCACTTCAATTTGAAAAGTAAAGTGAAAAAGAAAATTGGCCCCCTCCATATAGATGATAAAACTATAGATGACCTTGAAATAACTGAAGAACTAAACAAATACTTCTCATCAGTATTCACAAATGAAAATTTAAATAATATTCCTGATCTTATACTACCAGGACAAGATAGAGAAATAAATGAATTAAGGGTAACAAAACTAGATATCTTAAAAGTAATAGATAAATTAAAAATGGAAAAATCTCCAGGGCCAGATGAAATGCATCTAATAGTCATAAAAGCTCCCAAAAACAATATAGCACTGTTAGCACAGGCACTAGAAATTATTTTTAATAAATCATTGATATGTACTGAAATTCCAGAGGATTGGAAGAAAGCAAATGTGGCTCCAATCTTTAAAAAAGGAAATAGAAACTTGGCAAAAAACTACAGACCCATCAGCCTCACCTCCATTATTTGCAAATTACTCGAAAGTATCATTAGAGGTAAAGTTACTGAGTTCCTTGAAGAGTGCAACCTTATAAATGATAGCCAGCATGGCTTTTGAAATGGAAGGTCCTATCCAACCAACTTGATTGAATTTTATGATGGAGTCCTATTGCATTTGGACAATAAAGAGCCAGTAGATATAGTATACTTAGATTTTGCAAAGGCATTTGATACTGTTCCTCATGCAAGATTGTTGGTAAAAGTTAGAGCCCATGGTATAAGAGGTCATATAGCTGATTGGATAGAAGAATGGCTGAGAAATAGAAAACAGAGAGTTCATCTAAATAGAAATAAGTCTACTTGGAGACCTGTATTGAGCGGAGTCCCACAGGGGTCTGTTCTGGGACCTCTGCTTTTTGTTGTCTATATAAATGATCTAGAGAAGGGCCTATCATGTAAAACCTCAAAATTTGCTGATGATACAAAATTAGGCCATAATGTTAAGTCAGTAGCAGGAGCAATGACAATACAAAAAGACCTAGACAGAGTAACAGCCTGGGCAGATAAGTGGGAGATGAAATTTAATGTTGATAAGTGCAAGGTTATGCATATTGGGCCAAAAAATCCAGAATTTGAATACAATATGAATGGAATTTGGATTAAAAATGATGATAAAGAGAAAGACTTGGGTGTCACTGTGACAAATGAACTTAAACCCTCAAATCACTGTATGGTAATCAGAAATAAAGCAAATACTAGACTCAATCTCATGCAGACACACATTGAATACAAATCATCCAATATTATAAAGCAACTATACATTTCATATGTGAGACCCCTCCTCGAATACTGCATTCAATTTAATAGTCCCTATTTGATACAAGATATTGAGAGACTGGAAAGAGTACAGAAACGAGCAACAAGAATGATCCCATCTCTAAGACAATTGACATATAAGGAGAGACTGGCGTATCTAAGCATGTTCTCATTAAAAAGGAGGAGGTTAAGGGGTGATATGATAGAGGTGTATAAAATGATAAAAGGGTTGGATAAGATAGATTTTGAGTCTCTTTTCATTAAAGATCACAATAATCAGACTAGAGGTCATAGTATGAAATTATTTAAGCCAAGATGTAGAACAAATTTAAGAAAACATAGTTTTACAAACAGAGTAATTAAGTTTTGGAACAGTCTGACAGAAGAAGTGGTGACTTCAGATACGCTTGATTCTTTCAAAAGAAGGTTGGATAGTTTGATGTCTGCAAGGGACATCTGGTGATGGTGTTTAAGCCCATTTTTATTGCATGAATGGTACTAGTTTATTTCATATATATTATGTGCATTTGGGTGATAGATCCCACAGCTCAACACAGGTGTTGTGGGATATAGGGAGGCAGCATCTTGGGTTAGGGGATACTCTCTGTCCTTACACACCCTATTTAAAGAGATTCCTCTGCCAAGCGGTGCCCCCCATAGTACTGTGAGGTATTGAAAAACTCATGATCTTCACTTGCCCGACAAACACCTTTAAATGGGAGACCCAAAATGGGTGCACACACATTTCTACATTACTGTATAGTCTTTACAGCCACACCGACACTTTTCCTCTTAAGTATACATATTGTAATGTATATGGATGTAAATTGTGACTTGGTCCGCATTTGATATGGACCGTGACTTATTTTTGGTTGGCATGGTACTGGTATTGATGGGTACCATAATGAAATTGACTGGATCTTTGGATCTGATATATTTGCATGTCAGTTATAAATAGATATAGTGTGTAACATATTTGTGGATAGTAGCCTATTATGACTTTGATCCTCTGGATCCAGAGATTCTATCTTTAGTTTTAAATTGATAACACAGGTCAACAAAAAATTTTTTTTTTTTCATTGCCAAGGAAATTCGTACGAATTTAGGGTATTTTGGGGTTGCTGAATTCCAAAATGAAAGTAGTTTTTCCGATTTGGCTCTAGTTCTTGTGATAATGAATACCCTCAATTAATAGGAAACGTAACCATAACGCGTGCATATGGGAAACTACCGGAACATTCTAGACGGTGAGACTGAATAAAATGCCATTATGTATTTCATGTGTTTACTTTTGTATGATTTGAGACAATTTCAATGCGATTTGTAAGTAGGCTCCGCCTGAACATTAAATTTTTTGCATTTTTACGTGTTTCAATGGGGTACCAATTATCTCATAAATTAGAGCCAATCTAGCAAAACTGATGTCATATTCGGAATCAGCACCACAAAGTTACCCCAAAATCACTCTAATATGATTGGCAATAAAATGAGTGTTGACCAGTGTAATTAATTAGTTTTAAATTGATACTTAATTAGTTTTGTAAAAATTGGTTATTGCCAATGTACAGGCAGTTTTTACATAGTGGAGCCACCTCGATGGGCCGAAGTGGCCCCTAGTGTGCCCACTATAAAAATTTCTTATGTTCTTACGACATGCAAATATATCAGATCCAAAGAATCCAGTCAATTTCATTATGGTACCCATCAATACCAGTACCATGCCAACCAAAAATAAGTCACAGTCCATATCAATTGCAGACCAAGTCACAATTTACATCCATATACATTATAATATATATACTTAAGAGGAAAAGTGTAGGTGTGGCTGTAAAGACTGTACAGTAATGTAGAAATGTGTGTGCACCCATTTTGGGTCTCCCATTTAAAGGTGTTTGTGGGGCAAGTGAAGATCATGAGTTTTTCAATACCTCACAGTACTATGGGGGGCACCGCTCGGCAGAGGAATCTCTTTAAATAGGGTGTGTAGGGACAGAGAGTATCCCCTAACCCAAGATGCTGCCTCCCTATATCCCACAACACCTGTGCGTACCAGTTGTTAACTTTTTTTTAGTTAATCATTCCAGTTGTTAGCTATTTTTATTGATCGTACTGGATGTCGTATATCTAATGACACTGGAAATACTGCATCTTCAACCTTGGAATATATCCTAATATCCAGTGCATATGACCTCAAAATATCCCTGAAATTGGTCAGATTTCAAAAGATTTCCTGGGGGGTTTACAGTGCCCCTGGACCCCCAGCTGTATGGGCTCGCCATGCTCGCCATTGTCCCCCCCCCCCCCCCCCCCCCGCATCTGAGTAACACTTTCAAAATGCGTTCCTCATTTCTTTATTTAGCACTACACCACTGGAGACAGCCCTTTATGTACAGACTATGTAGCGACCTGTGGTTCAGATCCCATGTAAAGCTGTACGTCCTCTCCCTGTTATATGACCTTAGATGTTGCAGAGGTTAAATAAACCCATCATTACATTGGTCTTCTCTCAGGCTTCATAACAGTCACTGAAACCTTTCTCACAGTGAGCCGTAACAAAAATTCAAATTCTGGACAAAAACATCATGTGACATCAAGTGAATTTCAGTTTTTCAGTTTGCCATAAACATGCCATACCAAATACAATTCTGTTTATGAATCATTCACATTGCTACATTATTTGGGTAATGGTTCAGAATATGGGTGCCACGTAATTAAGCAAAATTTAAAAAAATACCATAGAGACAAAGTTGTTTCATTAAAATAAGTTGATCGCATGTGTCACATAGTAAAAAAAAACGAAGTTAGAAAATTATGAAAAACATATTTTTGGGAATGAATCTAGGAAATTTTGAGTTGGTAACCTTATTATCGTATCGTTCATTCACTTCAGTTTGAAAATGGCTTCAGTCTGTAATGGATGTGCAGTGATGTTAGTAGAGCTCGCATGGTATTCTCCCTTTAAATGTAGTATGTCCAATTTGTATAATTTAGGTCTCGGGGGGTATGGGTAGTGATGTAAAAAAACCATTTTTTTTTTTTTTTTAATAATTAATGTAGATATTGCCAATTTAATTATAAGGTATACTTTTGCAATGATATATATTATAAAAATAAATAAATAAATAATAAAATAGGCCATATGGTACCAGTATAGAATGTCCTTTTCAGCCTATTTACAGAAAAAACTGGCCTCTTTCTTGCACTGAAAGTCTTGTATCTTGAGATCCATTAAACTTGCGAGAACACTGGCTGGGAGCTGACTGCCCATTGTCCAACCTTCCCAGGACTCTCCCATCCATGCCTCGATTTTGAATCTCCCACTTAACTATCCTTTAGACCCGATGACATATCCCCCCCCCCCCCACGAGACCATCCATATATATATATATACATACACATACACCCATATACATAAATACTTATATACACATTTATATCTATTGTATACCCCATACACATGCATACATCCAGAATTCCAGATACATACGCATGCATACTCACATATATACCTACACAAACACTCATACACCTCTATTTCGCCTTTCATTACCTCCGAGATCATTTAGCACATACAGTAATATCCATACTGCCAAAAGAAACCAATTAAGCACAGACAGAGCAGCAAAGCTAGTATTTATATCCCAAATGCAAAATTCCAAGAAAGTGAAGTAAAACATGGTGCTACATTGGCTTCATCAACATCCAATCTGCAATAATACCATACCTGTGATATTGAAACTATTGCTTTAATCAATCTAGTGATAATGATTCTTCAATGGAAATAGAATCAGATAATGAAAGTTAAACAGCATTAGGTTAACACAAAGGTTAAAGAAAGAGATGAACATTTATATTTTTTTTATTTTTCTATTTGGAATATATATATATATATATATATATATATATATATATATATATATATATATATATACTGGTATTCTTGCCAATCACAATTATATCTATTATTTTATACCAGTATTATGGATATTATACCAGTACCTGTGATATTGAAACTAGCATATATGCTCTACCCAATCTAGTGATGATTCTTCCATGGAAATGAAGGTTAAACAACATTAGGTTAACAAAAAGGTTCAAAAAAGGTGAATATTTTTTTTTTCTATCTGGAATATATATACTGGTACTCTTGCCAATCACAATTATGTATATTGTTTGAAATGAGGAAGAATGTTTTATGTTCTAGTTAAAAAATATAGGTATATACATATAAAAAATGAGGGTTTGTTTTTCCTTTCTATTATATACTTTTTGTGTGATTCAGTTTTTCTAAAAGATGACTATATACATATACTAGGTATAACCGTATAAGCATGGTAGTATAGTAAATTATAGGTAATACTAATATACTTATTAGATTAAAGGAAGAAAAATATGGAATAAGTTTAAAACAATAAAAAACAAAAAAAACAGACTATCTTCGTTTTAAACAAAAAAAACGACAAAAAAAACGACACAATAAAAAACGACTCACATCACTAGGTATGGGGGTGGAGCCCCTGTAAAGATCACATATCACAAATTGATCGGTATAGGGTTTTATATTTTTTAGGTTAGTTAGGTTAGGTTTTCCATAAAACCTAGGTTTTTCTCATGGTTTTTGATATGTTTCATGACACATGTTTTTTTCTCCAAAACATGCTAAAACCATTGGTTTCCTGTTGTTTAGGATAAATCTGACCATCACTATTACAGTAAATTATTGTTTGTGCTGTGTTCCCCCACCCAAAACCCCTGGTTCCCACGGTGGTCCCCCCAGATTGTAGGAGCAGTTGGGGGAGTGAAATCACTTCAAGCAATAATTTACTGTAATGGCGATGGTCACATTCATCCTAAACAATAGGAAACCAATGGTTTTAGCATGTTTTGGTGCAAAAAACAAAAATTGAGGTGGTGCCCCTATTCTGAACTGCTACCATTATTTGTTATTAATATTATTATTAATGGACCTCTTGTATAATGTTTGTACCTGTTGAGTCTGAAATAAAGTGTTTGTTTGTTTGTATTAAGAAGTGGAAAGACTGTTGAGCTCCATTTTTTTTTTTTTTTTTTACAAATTATTAAAGGATTTAGGCTAAGGTTAATAATAGTGGACAATTTTTTTTGTTATAGGAGAGCATACAATCACATGTAAGTGGTTTGTTGTAGGTTAAGTTAGGTTAATTACCTTAGAATTTTTGTTTTCCCATGCTTATTAGAAGATTTAAAAATATAATCTTTTAATACATTAATCTTTAATAATTCATTAATTAAATTCTTTTTTTTTCCCCTCGTGTAATTTTATAACATCTATAAAATTTGTCATACTTTCAAATAACATATATTGACACCTTCCATAATAACTAACCTTGTGACTGGGAACTAGGGATGGGCTGGATATCCAGTAACTATCTGGTTATCTGGCCTATCTAGCCATTTTTTTATATCTGGCTATCTGGCTGGATAGCAGTACTATATATAAAATACATTAGACAATGTCACATTAAATTTATTGTATCTATATAGGTATAGGCATAATTATCTATACACAAATAAGAGACTAAATAAAAATATACATTTATAAACCTCATAAAACCAGACATTCTTGCAAGTTTCAAATTATATCGGTAATGGCATGTAATCTCACATAGGTGCCTATATCTTTCTTATATAAGTAAATGAACCATAAAACATTATACATTTGTATCCATTGTTGCTTTTAACTTTATAAATTATATTATAGTTTAATACTAAAAATGCCAACTTAATTAATAAAAATGGCAATATAGGATCACAATTACAAAACATGCACAACACAAAAATTTTACTAGTGATGCTGCACCGGAGCTCTGGCTCCAGCTCTGGCTGAGCAGGAGTTCCGGCCATTTTAGAAAACCTCCTGCTCTAGCCAGAGGTCTCACTAAACTCCAGCCTCTGGCCAGAGGTGCCAAGTACACCAAACTCAATTCTGACAACTTTTAGTTTTAATTCTATAAAACTATAAAACCTCATTTCTGCACTTAGCTGAATATTTCAGTTCTCAGATGACTGTAATAATTTATTTTATGAGTGATCAGTGATTGTATTAATATTTCAGTTCTCAGTGACTAATAATAATTTATTTTATGAGTGATCAGTAGAGACCGGATTTTGCCCTTTTTGCCTTTTTTATTCCCATTTATAGATTCATAGGCTTCTTTTAGAGAAATCCATTTCGGGACTGTGGGATGTATATAATTAAATGTTATAGTGCCTATAAACGCCTATTTTGATGGTTAGTGCCTAATTTTAAAATACGTGCCTATATATGCCTTTTTTAATTTTATTGTACTAAGTAAAGCAAAATAACTCGCATTTTTTTGAAACTTGTAGGCCTAAATAGGGCAGGGGATGGAAAAACTGAGGCTAGTCCTGAGGCAACCAGCACAGCCAATCAGATCACAATACGTCATTGTGACGCGTTCGGCCTCGATCATTTTGTTTGGTGCGTGCAACGTGGTGTCTTTGTTCAAGTGCTTTTGCTAAATAAAATCTCACGTTTGTGCTTACAGCTATTTTTATAAGTGAGAAAAAATGCCTAAGGACAAGACAGCCAAAAGTGTTCTGTTCAGGCAGTGGATCAAGAAGGACTCAAACTTCACTACGGATGGTAGAGTTATTTTCTGCCAACCTTGTTCCAAAGAGGTACGTTGCAACATTTTTTATTCTCTATCCAAAATAACAAACCCACTCGATGTAAACAAATGCATGCGAGGGAATTTGACGCTCCAACAATGAGTGATAATGTGAGCTTTTCCGAATTTAATAGCATCCTAAAGATAAATTGGTAAAGAGTGGTGAAAAACAAATTGTTTTAAATTATTTTAATATTAATTTAATTAATCGAACAACCAACTTCGACGTTCGACTAATGCATTTTATAATTTAGTTACCCTAAAAATTGTCGTTTTCTGTAGTTTTTGAAAAAAGAAAAAAAGATTGGTATCTAAAGAAATTATTAAGTTAAGTTGGGTTCTTATAATGAATAGAGAATAATAGCTTTTTGTTTGTTGTTAATTTGATTTATTTTAATGCATGGCGCAGTAATTAAGTTTGTTTTTCAGTAATGTTTTTCAGCATGTGACTTGCCTGGCTCATGTTCTCCATCGGGTGGCAGAAAACATCCGGGGACATTTTCGGAACGTAAATGCACTTGTATCGTCGGTGAAGAAGGTCTTTCTCAAGGCACCTTCACGAATTGCTGCTTTCAAGGCAGCTCTTCCAGAAACACCTTTGCCACCTCAGCCAGTTTTGACTCGATGGGTTTCCTGGCTTCAAGCTGCCATGTATTATGCTGAAATATCAGCGAAATTGCCAAGGTACGAAACATATTCAGTTTAATTAGTACATTCTTCTACAGCCATTTCAAAAGCAGCAAAGCACATTTCATCTTAATTCTGTTTTTTGTTGCAGGTCGTTGAAAACTTAGACGAGCATGAGGCAGTCGTGATAGGAGAAGCGAAGGAGGCCTTATCGTGTCTAACCCTTCGAGGAGACCTGGCCTACATCATGGCCAATTTCGGACGGGTGCCAGGGACCATAACCAAGCTGGAGGAGAGAGGCCTGCCATTTGTTGAAGCAGTGGAAATAGTTCAAAATTTAAGGAAGGAGCTGAGCCAGGTTCCTGGTAACATAGGGAAAGAAATGGTAGCAAAATTTGAAAATGTTCTCAGACGCAATCCTGGTTGGCAAACGTGAACGTTTCAATAGTGTTCAAAGGAGAGTGTCAGGAGGTTCTGGACTTTGAGCCAAGCGAATTAGCATCTTTGAAGTTCGCACCAATTACGTCTTGCGATGTCGGAAGGTCGTTTTCTCGATATAAAAATGTATTGAGTGACAGGCGATGTCAATTTAAGCCACAGAACCTTGAAAATTTTTTAATCATCAATTGCCATTTCAATTTATAGTTTAGTTGAGCTTTTGTAAGAAGATAGTCTAAATGTTTGGATTTTACTTTGATTCAAATAAAATGTTTGATGGTTTTTGAGATGTTTAGTTTATTTTTTACAATAAAAATCCTGATATTCATCAGAACTGCAAATGGGTTTACTGTAAGTCAACAATAATAAGAGAAAAGTGGGAAAATAGAAATGCCTATTAAGTGCCTTTTTTAGCTTTTAGTGCCTATTTAAGCGACTTTTTTAGGGCTTCTTTAGTGCCTTTTTGCCTACCTATTATTGATTTTTTAGTGCCTATCAATCCTAACTCTAGTGATCAGTGATTGTATTAATATTTCAGGTCTCAGCGACTGTAATAATAATTTATTTTATGAGTGATCAGTGATTGTATTATTAATTGATTTGATATAGGCTACTTTGCTCAGCATTCAGCAAGACATCATAAGTTTCATAACCTGAGGATATTCTGTTCAATGGGAATTTTTAGAGAATTAGCACACACAAAACATAGAAAGTTGACTTTTATAAAGTTTAAGTTATTAAAGACTTAATAATTTAAAATAGCAGGACTATAATATATAAACCCTAAATAGATGAGTGCACACACACACACACACACACACACACACACACATATTAAGACTAGATATATATTATTAGGTACCGTATTATTTTTACACTCATATTGCTATGTTTTGTTTTGCATTGGGGCAAGTGCCCCCCCCCCCCCAAATATAAGATAAATAATAATTTAAATATATTCAATGTTTAATTGTTTTGTTCTCTTTCAGGTTCTTGTGTTGTATTAAACTATTAAGTATTAATCATGACAAGTTTTGTGTGGTCACTGTATACAATAAATGATCCTAGTGATATCACTGCAAAGTGTAATATTTGTCAAAAGATTATCAAATGTGGGATGGAGAAAGGTGGCCAAAAGTCTTTTAGCATACCTCTTCATAATTATTTGAAGATTAATCACCCAAAAGAGTATGCTGAAGCCAAAAATGAAAGTGACAAAAAAAAAATAGCTGCGACTGAATCAAAGGAAATAGGCATACATAGAATACGGGCTAGACCATCAACTTCTACTGGTAGTACTCTGAAAGAAAAGAAAATAAACCAAATGAGTAAGCAGATCTCAATAGAGGAAAGCTTTTCATCTAAAAAAATATGGGACATCAATGACTCCAGGTCTGTGATGATTCACCGTAAAATTGGCATGATGATGGCTTTGGACAACCAGCCATTTATTTTAGTCGAAGATGATGGTTTTATTGACCTAATGGCCTACCTCCAACCCAGATATCTCTTACCGAGCAGAAGGTACTTCTCTGATACTATAATTCCTCGTCTTTATAATGAGTTCAAGTCTAAAATTGCTCAGAAGCTGGAAGAAGTAAAGCATGTCAGCTTTTATTCAGATATATGGACATGCACAACCTCTCAAGAAAGTTTTATATCATTATCGGGTCACTGGATAGGTAAAGATTTTGAAAGATACGATGCTGTGCTACATGCCTCTCATTTCTCAGGGTCGCATACTGGCAAGAATATATCTGAAAAGTTTCACTCTATGTGGGATAGTTGGGATCTTGATGCAAATAAGAGGAATTTATTGGTGAGGGATGGAGCTAGTAATATGGCTCTTGGTAGTGACCTGGCTGAAATACCTTCAATATACTGCAGCATTCATTTACTCCAACTGGTTATTAGTGACTCAATTATGGTTCAGAGGAGTGTAATTGATATCCTTGCAAAAGGTCGCCGCCTTGCAACTCACTTTAATCATTCTCCTTTGGCCTGTAACAATTTCAAACACACTGTGGGGGATTTGTAAAGTCTCCATATATATGTTTTTGGATTGGCCTTTCCATCTCAACCAGATACTTTCATTTTAGGGACATTCTTGTCAAATGATAATTAGCTACGGTAGGGTAAGTGTGATTATTATTATTATTATTTTATTATTAATTGTCTTTATTTAAATACCAGTATGTATTAGATTAGGCAAAAGATGTAGGGTTAGATAGGTAATTACTAAGTTTTTTTTTTTTTTTTTATTTCAGTGGGTTTCAAAGGTTTTTGTATTGGCCAAATAGTTAATTTATTATAAAAAAGGATTGATAAGACCAATGAGTAGTGGTGGGAAGGAAAGATTTTTCAGAGGCTAAAGTAAAGCTATATATTGCAGAAGGATCCAACATTAATTTTGAGCTTTAATACCTTAAGACTGTAACTCCACTAACCTTAGGATTTGAAGTGAAAAAAAATAAAAAATAAATAAATATAAAGTTGATAAAGTACTTGTTTGTTAAAAGAATATAAACAAATGGGTTTAAGGTTTTTTTATTAGCTATAGTTTTCTAGTTATAGGCTGAGGACAGGAAAAGTTTACTTTTTGTCATGGTTGATGGGAAAAGTTTGGGAGTTTGGGAAGGGGATTGACATGTTCCCAATTGTTAAATATTAAAATACCATAATAGAAACAAAATAAAAATAATAAAAAATCCAGAAAGTTGGCAGTTTGGCAAGTTACCTTTCTATAACACCTTTGTTTTTTCAGATATCCCTGAGATTGGTGGTTGGTTTGGTTGACCTAGACATGTCCTGTCATCCCTACAAGGATTTGAACCTGAGGGCCTGGCCTGGGACCTATCTTGTCATTTGGGTTGCCCTGAGAAAAAATACTGGTATCATGGTGGCCCAGAAACCCATCACAACATTCAAGTGCAGCAAAATCTTGAGCCTCTCCTATTGGTTCAAGATGTCCCAACATGTTGGAACAGTGCATATTTAATGCTAGAAAGATTATATAAATTAAAAATTCCAGTGCAACTGTATTTGGCTGATCGTAGTGAATTACCTACCATCACATCCTTCGAGTGGACACTGATACGAAATCTCCTTAAAATATTAAAACCATTCTTCCAACTAACTCAGGAAATGAATTCGGAAAAATCAACTTTGTCTTCTATAATCCCAAGCATTTGTATTTTACAAAAGATTTCTTTCAAAGATTGGCCATGATGACCAAGGTGTTCAAACAACAAAGAGAGAACTCCTAACTTCTCTTTGAGCACGTTTCTTGCCAGAGAGTAATGATGGGAAGTCTTTGAATATAATGAAAAACAGGGCTTATGTGACTGTGACTGCAAATGCAATAGATCCGCGGTATAAGTTATCTTTCTTTCAACAAGATCAAAAAGAGCAGGCTAAATCCTGGCTGATTGAAGAAGTCATAGGTATTGAAAATGACGAAGGTGGTAATGATTCTAATGAAAGTGAAGGTAATGAAAGTGGAAGTGAAAGAAGCTCAAATTCCAGTTCTCCTACACAAAAGAGGAAAGACGAAGAGGACATTCTTGAAGCGTGTTTTATGGAGATCACAAAAGGAGAGCAATCTGGGGAAGTAAGTTACAAGAGAAGAAAGGTTGAAAAAAAGACTGCTCCTGTTCTACTGATTGCAGGGGAGTTAGACTGATATGCATCTGAACCTCTTGTAGATAGGAAATGCTGTCCAGTTCAAATTTGGAAGCAGGAGGACCAATTTCCTCTCCTTGAAACTATTGTTTCAAAGCTTCTCTACACACCTGCATCCTCTGTATTTTCAGAGAGAATGTTTTCTGAATATGGAAACATCTATGAAGCAAGGCGATCCCGAATATTGCCTAAAAGAGGAGAAATGCTCTTGTTTCTACACCACAATGGAAAAAAGTTCTAAATCACTGTTGAGTTTTTTTAATTCTGAAGACCTCCAGGCTGAATGGCAGCATTTGACCAACACAATACTGCCCTCCATTCATTGATTTCATTCCAGGCATTTTATATTGTATTCAATGTATTGTTTTACATTTGTCAAGCTTGTATTGTTTTGAAAATAAAGGAAAAAAAGGAGAAAAAAGAATGGAAAGCAAGTGCAGGGGTCTAGCAATATTTTACTCTTTTTAAAAAATTTAACGCCTAGACATTTTTATAAAGCGCTGTGATTATATTAATAGAACTGTAATTGTTAAGGATGCACAGGTGTTTTATTTATTCTTGTCATCAGTATTGTGTTGATTTAATATAAAAAGTGTTGCTGGACTGGTTTAGGGGTGGGCCCTGGAGGACTTTTCATTTTTTTGTATATAAAATATTATTTGTAATGTGTTGTTATATTATAGCAGATTTTCATACAGGTGTTAATTTTCTAATGTCTTGGCCAATATCTGGCAGGATATGACCCATATCCTGCTGGATACCAGATATTTTGCAATATCCAGGTGAATATCTGGCTGGATATCATATCCAGTGCACCCCTAATTAAGACACACGTTATAGGCTATTATGCAGGGCTGTGGAGTCGGTCAATTTTGAGTGGAGTCGGAGTCGGAAGTGCATAGTTGGATGGAGTCGGAGTTGGTGCAAATCCTTCAATTATAACCATAGCAGCCTAGGGCTAGGCCTAGCTCAATTTTATGAATAAAATAGATTTAACCTAGTGTTTTAATGTATAATATAATATATAAATAATATATAATATATAAATATAAATAATATACAGGGTGTACATAAAGTCAGGATCTATTTTTGTGAAGCACTTGGAAATTATATGGAATTCAATCATAAAATGATAAAGTGGTAACATTTATTAAATAATTAAGAGTAGGATTCGACGTGATGCCCATCAGTATCCCTGCACAGCTCAAATCGTTCCGCAGCATTTCTAAACACATTCTGGAGCATTTGCGGGGTTATGTTATCTGCAGCAGTTCATATATGTGTACGTAAGTTTTCAAGACTCGTAATCTTCATCTGATAGATGTGCAATTTGATAAAGCCCCATGCAAAGAAATCTAAAGGGGTTAAATCTGGTGATCTCACTGGCCAAGGTCTGTTGCTTCCTCGTCTGATCCAGCGATTTGGAAAATGTCCATTTAGATAATCCTGAACAATTTTGGCATAGTGACAAGGAGCACCATCATGTTGATAGACGACGGTACTAACAATCCTATCCCCAATCAGCTGAGGTTCAAGGAATTGCTGCAACATGTCCAGATAAATAAGCCCCGTAACTGTAGCTTCAGCAAAGAAAAAAGGACCATAAACCTTAGATTTTGTTAAACCCATCCAGACATTAACTTTAGGTGTCTCTCTCTCCCAATTTTGGACGAAATCATTCGGTCTTTCATCTGCCCAAATTCGACAGTTATGGCGATTTACTTTTCCACACGTATGGAAAGTGGCTTCATCACTAAAGAGAATGTTGTCCATTAAATTATCACTCCAGATTTGTTCTACGAGATCAGCACACACAGCACTTCATCGAGGGAAATCTTCCTCATGTAAAACCTGCAAATGATAGCTTTTCTTCTGCAAATTAACTTTCAGAATTTTGTGCACAGATGACGTCGGGAGGCCGAGTCTGTGTGATGCAGCATGAATGGACGTACGTGGCTCCTCAGTGATAATTCCGCATACTGCATTCACAGTAAGATCTGACATACACGGTCATCCTGATCTTGCTTCATCATTTACAGATCCCGTTCGTTTAAATTTGTTCACCAATTTTCGTATTGTCTTTTCTATTGGCCCCGGCTTATGAAATCTCCTTCTAAATTTCTCTCTGATGTCATTGTATTTCTTTCCCGCGATTCGCCAAATTACTATTGCCACACGCTCTTCTGTATTCATTCTAAGGGCTTCTGAAAAGAAAAATAGAAAAAAATAATTATTTCACAAAAATAGATCCTGACTTTATGTACACCCTGTATAATATATAATATATAAATATAAATAATATATAAATATAGTTGCTTATAATTAATAAGGATTATAATTAATTAATAATAAGGAAATTTAAAAATTTGTACTAGCAACCCTAAATCTTTTTCAGATTTTTAGATTTCAATTTGATAATTTTGATAAGCATCACTGAAAGAAGATTTAATGGAAGCGATCCTTTTTTTAAGAACAAATTCAGTTTTGGTTAGTATATTTTGTTACGGATGTTTATAATAATACAAAAACATCTTATTAATTTGCTAAACCAATAATAATCTTATTTTGTTTAAGCTTCAATCAGTTTGTATTTTGGGATTTATTGTAATTTTTGAATAAAGAGAAAAAAAGGCATTAAGGCATAGTTATAGCCACTAAGTAACCTGATGAGTCATGTGGTGGTGATGAAATGCCTTGTTTATGAATCTCCATTGGCCTAATAAAGTTAATCGTAATCAATTTGGCCTTAACATTCCATCGGAGTCAGAGTTGGAATTATGCAAGTCAGATTTCTGGAGTCGGAGTCGGAATGCTAAAATTTTTGGAGTTGGAGTTGGCAAATTTTATCACCGACTCCACAGCCCTGCTATTATGCAATGTTAGTGATGCAATACAGATATTGCATTATTGTTATTTGTAATAATCAAGAGCAATAAGAATAAGATCGTGTTTATATTTACAACAAGTATAATTATTAATTTATTTAATTTTTTATCTTACATACTGTTTTTTGTTTGTGTATTTTATTACTGTCGCCAACATTTGACTGGATGTTGGCGATTTTTCACCTCTGAATGTATTATCTTATACCAATTTTAAAAACTTACTCTACTTTCAGATATAGATTAGTTTTTCAGCAACTATCTGGCTAGATATCCAACCAGATATCCAGCTAGATATCTGAATCTGGTATTTCTTCATCACCAGCTATCTGGTATCTAGTTATCCGGTAAATTTGCTGTCCAGCCCATCACTACTGGGAATGCATATCCATCACTCTTAAGCATGGTGAAAACCTAATAACTCTATATGCTGCACCAACTAATCCCATATTTGGTAAATATGCAGTTTCATGGCTCCACGAATACTGATATTTTAGTCATAAAAACCATAAATATGTATATTTGGAGACTGTCTGAAGACCATGGCATCGGTAAAGTTTTTGTAAAACCCTGTAAAGTATTTTTTATTAATATTTTTAATAAGAACTACTTTGTGTCATTCTGCTGCATGATTGCGTATAAAATGTAGCAATGAGGTGGAAATGCGTCAGTTTGGAGTGTAACGTTGATGATGGTGGATGTGTGCACTGGATGTTCTGTCAGTGAGCTTAAACTAGTTACAGAGGATTGTGTTAAATTTAGCCAAAGTAGCCAATCTGTAAAAGTAGCAGAAAAAATCAAGAATTATTGCCAAATAATGCAGAAAAAACAATAATTATCACCAATTAAATAACTAAGGTTAATTGAATGCCCAGTTAGGTCAACTATGCCCTTGATGATTGGTTAGGTTAAGTCATGTATTTTCGTTAGTTAACGAAAATATCATGACAATTTAACGAATCATCAAGGGCGTACAGTTGACCTAACCAGCCATTCAATTGACCTTAGTTATTTAATTGGTGATAATTATTGTTTTTTCTGCATTATTTGGTGATAATTCTTGATTTTTTCTACTACTATTACGGATCTGCAAAGTCGCGGAAGAATACAAAACACTCATCTGCAATGTAAAGAATAGTGTTTTGTATTTCTCTGCGACTGTGGGGGAAAAAAATTTAGATGGAGCCATGAAACTGCATCTTTACCCCATATTTAACTACTGTTTATAGGTTTTATTTACAGTTTCTATTTACCAAAACTACCATACTTATTCATGGTATAAAAGGCTATTTGGAATTTATTGATAATTTTAGTTTTTTAAAATAAAGCTGAGATTGTCTACTTTTATTAATTTTTACTGGATTACAAGGTAAAATTTTAGGGTTAATATTC
This sequence comes from Bathynomus jamesi, assembly GCA_023014485.1. Taxonomy (NCBI): domain Eukaryota; kingdom Metazoa; phylum Arthropoda; class Malacostraca; order Isopoda; family Cirolanidae; genus Bathynomus; species Bathynomus jamesi. The sequence goes on from JAJOZX010001178.1 coordinate 593,664, forward strand.
ATTTTAAAGTCCCTTTCATTTTCAGCAGAAAGAGTTAATTTTCTGCTATTTTCACTTTTGATATGTGTTCAACTCTTTTTCTACATTCTTGGAAAATCATTTTTTTTTTGGAGGGAATGATGAAAAAAATAAAAAAGCTAAGATTTGGTAGAACACATCCACTAAACTCCATTATTCACTCATCACACCATCTCATCCCGTGTGTATGTAGTCAAGTTATCATCATTAGCCAATCAGCAGCTGCCCCATTGTCATGTGACACCCCGCACATTTCAAAATTATTAAATTTTGGTGCCATTATTCACTAGTCAAACCATCTCATCCTATATGTATGCAAAGGCGGGCACCCGGGATTAGCTGCAAAAGCTAGTCTACAACGACCTTATGATGAACAGATCCTTACTGCAGAACAGTTATATACATTTGCAAGTGAAAATATTGTAAATATAAAATGTCATTTTTCAACCAATAAAGAGCATGAAGAGGAAAGCCAACTTCTCCAAGAAAGACACTCAACTGCAAGGACTATTGCTGGTACACAGAAATTATACCATTTACAGCCAGTTTCATTGACTTCTCTTAAGGTTAAACATTATTCATTATCAGATTATTCAAATATTGAGAAAGTTACTGAAAAGGAAGAAGTTGTGACTGAGGAGAAAATACATGGTTTTGTTACTGCTGCATATGATGGCCATTGGTGGGTGGCATATGTGCTGGAAAAGATACCAGAGAATAGAGAAGTAAAAGTCACATTCCTTCCAAAGCTGGGCACTTGCGGTATTTTTTGCGGTACTGCGGTACTACCGCACTACCAAACCGGTACCGCATAACGCAGTACCGCAAAGGATCGCTGAAAGTACAGCAGTACCGCTACCGCATTCAAATTTCCTGCGGTACTTTCCGCGGTACCGACAAACACGACTTTTCAAAAAATTAACACTTTTTTTGAAGTAAACCTTATTACAGGAGTACAGTAAGACGAATGCTGCGTGTGTTGCATCAGCCTAACTCTAGACACGTTAAGTTTTCGTTCAGAACATGTTACGTTGCCATCCTATCACAACGCCTCAGTGCAGTGCTTGCTTTTGAGCCGGTTGCACGTGTGTTACATTTCTGTGACAAAGATCGATTTTTAGCCATTATGGCAGAAAGTTCAGGTGCGAAATCGCCGATATGCAATTTCTGAAAATATGTGCTATTACTTGTGTTGTTCTTGTGTGCAGTACCGCAGTACCGCGGAACGCACCAGGGGGACCTGAAAAAGTACTGCAGTACCGCGTAATGCACTGGGCATGCTGAGGTACCGCAGTACCACGTAACGCACCCCCAAATTTTGGTACCGCGCCCACCACTGATTCCTTCATCCTCATGGCCCAAACCCATCATTTGTGTATCCTGGTCGACCAGATGAATTAATCTTACCCTATTCAGATATTCTAACACAAGTTGAGGCATCTACTACTAATGGATGAACATACAGGATTTGCAAAGAAGTTACTTTGAAGGCATCCAAAGCTTTGGCAGATCTACAGCACAGAAAGGTAAGAATTCAAAATTAAAATGGTCATGTAACTATATATACACTGCATACATTTTAAGTTGTGATAAATGGAAATCAATGAGCACTATACCTATACATATTGTATGTACATTTTAATATGTTACTTGTATTTGTTAATTAGGTAGCTATCTAGGTATACATTAAAAATTGTTTTCTCTTCTAGAAATCACAATAAATTGGGTGGCCCACAAGAATCTTGTCAACTACTGAAAACCATCACATACATGCACAACATACAGGTGAGGTGGGTAAAGAACAAATATTTAAAAATAAGCATTTGCTTGTGTGTAGAAGGCTGCAGATAGTATATAGATATGGGTTGTATTTGTAAGAGATTGAGCTGACCTTAGACAAAAATGGTTACTGACATACAAGGTCACAAAGTCATGACTTTTTGAAAATTTTTGTATAAAATGACTTTTTTCAAAATGTTGCTTGAATTCATTATTTTTTATACATTGAACTAGTTATCAGCCACTTACAGCTTCTTGGGATTTTGTTGTACATGACTCAAGGTATTAATGTAAAAAAATTGAATTTTTTAGGAGAAGGTATTTTTTTTTTATTGAAGGTCAAAGGTCAACTTTTGAAGGGATTTTTTTATTTTTCACAGTAGAGATATTTAACAAGAGAGAATAAACAAGAGGCTACTAAAGAGCTTTAAAATGAGACCAAAATCAATGCTCTAGCTTTAATAGTTTTTTAGTTACACCGTTTTGAAAATAGTCATTTAACGCAAAAAAGGTCAAAATGTCACAACTTTGTGACCTTGTATCTCAGTAACCAAAGGTCAGTCAGCTCTAATAATTTGGGAATTTAAGTTTGGCATGTATATCTGCTATTGTGCCAAGTATGAGCAAAATTGAAAGGGGTGAGTGTTTTAGGTGGCTGACTTGACATGGAATGACCCATATTTATTTAAATATTGACAAGTTGCGTTAATGCTTTATCCCATTTTAGTGTAGTGGCTAGTGCCCCCACCTACTTGAGTGGTGGTAGTGGGTTTGAACCCTGGTCGGGGTGATTTTTCCATATGTATATAAATAAAAGTTTGTGTGTGTAATACCATAGACATCAGATATATATGGCAATGAAGACCAAGTTTCGCAGTTGAGTTATTAAATATTTAGCTAATAAAATTAATAGCTGGCATTGGCAAATTCCAGCATATATTAGTTTCCTCAAAACATTTTTCAGGTGTTTTGTTGTAAACTTGTTTGATCAGAAATTTCAAGTATTTATTAGTGATGGGACGATACCAAAATTTTTAACGATTCCGATTCCGATTCCGATACCACTAAAAAGTCTCGATTCCGATTCCGATTCTCAATATTTTTAAATATAATTCTATACTTGTTTTTCTGGAAATTGTCATATTTTACTCTGGTAAGATTAACTATTTACATTATGAGTATGGTAATATAAATTATAAATTATAATAGATTGGTTTAAAAATAAAAATCAACTGTAAGTTGTAACAATTCATTTTAATCTTCTTGATTACACATCATGGATATACATGTTTTAATGTATAGCTACAATACAATAAAAATAAAATTTGTTATCCTCTTTCATTTAAATTTTAAAGTTTACATTGCAAAACTGGTTCAATTAAAAGTTAAAGAATCGTTTTAAGAATCGGAAATCATGGTACAATTCTCTCGATTCCGATTCCGATTCCTGAAAAATGCTCGATTCTTTCGATTCCGATTCTGATTAATCGTCCCATCACTAGTATTTATGAATAGTCCTGCTACCTATCCAAATATCCCTCTCTCCGAGTAGACAAAGTTGTTATAAACAAGAAATTGAGCAGAGGTAGGATAACTAGTTTCGAGTGTACAGTTGGATTAAAATCATCTGGGTTGGAGCTCTGATTAGCAAGGGATTGAGAGAAGACCCAACTCTAGTCTTAGTAGTATGGTACAGTACCCAGTTGGATGACTAGAAGAGATGTTTATGGTGTTGCAACCTTACTCACTACTTCAGGTGGTCATTACAAAAAGTACAAATATAATAGCATTCTCATATTAAAGTAACTAAGTCAATCATATTCACATTTATAAAAGATTTTACTGTAAATTTTTATCACTGCATTGCAAAAACATTTTCACTAATCAGGGTTGGCACTAGTGGGCCCAGCCCGAAAAAACCCACCCGGGTTTTTTTTTTTAAAAAACCCACTTGAAAAAACCCACTATTTTACCCACTTGTGGGTTTTTTCATGAAACTTAAGAAGTGCATATGCAATTATTTTTAAAAATTGTCATATAGGCGCCTATAATGATTTTACATGCAAAGCAAGCAAACATGAGTCAACAAATAGACCTACAGGTATAACTCTTTGGGTGAGGTAGCAGGTTATAGAGTGTAGACATCAGCCAATCAGTGTGTTATACATCCTGATTCTTCAGTCAACTGCATCTTCAAGGAATTTTCTACTTCTTCATGGATTGTATTTAAAAGTGGACCAGACAAATTTCGACGGGAAGGTGGAGTGTAGCCTGGTCTTAGAGTCTCTATCATTTCAATAAAATACTTAGACTCTGCACATAGAAATGGAATATTATTTGCATAAAAGAATTTGGCTATTTTGTTATCAATGACATTTTTCTGCAAAGTTGTTGTTGTCATGCCAAAATTGCTTACTTTCTTTTGAATTTTTCTTTTTTTCATCTGTAATTGTGTCAGTGGTGGTGAGGATGAGTCTGGATCATCTGAGAGGTCTATGTCATGGCAGTATGAAGATGATGTACTGGCAGTATTGTCAGTCTTGTTTCTTGATTCCATGTGTTTCAAACATTTCATTAAATGTATTTTTATTCGCTCTATTTATTACTTATTTCATTACTGCAAGGTTTGCATCTAACTTTACTAGTCCCATCAATAATATTGACTTCACTCCATTCATGCCCTGATTTTCTTCCTGATCCAAAGGTCTTTGGCATTATTTAATGCAGTTATAACTTCAAACAGACTAATTCTGTAGGCTAGCAGTAAAGATAAATATGCTGTTGCCAATTTGTTTTATTTAACTGTGAAATAAAGAAAAAATATTCAGTAATATGAATTAAATAGATATAACTAGCTGAATTAAGTTCCCTTTGGGAGCTGTAATTCATCTACTTCCAGCAGAAGACACAGGGGCCTGTCTTCCATAGGAAGTATAGCCTAACAAATAGGATAATTTACCACACCAAATTTAGTTCAAATTGGTCCATGTTTTCCAAATTTTGTTGTGAAGCTCAATCTGAGAAAATAATAACTTTTTATGCTTAATTGCCTGGAAGGCAACCTTTTTGCTAAAAACAAGACAAATGTTATATTAATAGTGTACGGTACAGTACAGTATTATTATAAAAATAAGAATAGGTAGGTCTAATATGAACTACCATATGGACATATGAAAACCCAATTTTACCCGGGTTTTTTCGGGTTTTAGGTGAAAAAACCTGAAAAAACCCACCTGGGGTGGGCTTTTTCAAAAAAAGTGGGTTTCTTGCCAACCCTGTCACTAATACAATATATTTATTGACAGTAATAATAATGATAATAATATTATTATATATTCCTTTTTTTACTTAGGACCTGTTGCTTTTCCTCAGATGTACTTCAGTTTCTTCAGTTGTGCTATAGATCATTATTCAAAGTTGTTCACTCATACCCAAAGATGAACCATGTAAATGAAAGCAAAAGTGAAAATTTAAATTCAAACATTTCTCTCTTTGCTTATGACTTAAGTTCAAAAAGCAAACCCAATTCTTCATCTTGTGACCTAAGACTTAGTCCCACATTTTTTTTATTAGAAGAGGACATTTCTCTTGACAGTGATGATTACTCACCCTACAGTGAAGAGGCGGCAGAGCTGGATAATTCACCATTTTCAAGTGAGATAAAAAAAATTTTTCCCTTGATTATTGAGCATTACAAACCAGAGTTCACTTACAAATTCTATTAAAGTTAGTTTCATTTACATAATGTGGAATGTATGACTTTTAAAAGACTAAGTTATAAATGTTTGAGTATGATCTGGTTTCTAACTAAGGAAATGGCAGTTTTCATTGATTTATAAAGTACAGTATATATTTACCATCCCACTTCAAATTTCAAAATTGTTACTGGTAGTGAATTTCAGTAGACCTACTATATATCAGGTCATCCCATAAGTAATGTCGTTTTTATGATAGATTAAGTTTAAACTAGTCCTACTCGGTTTAAGCATAAATTTTCTGAAGGTTATATCAAAGAGGAGATATATCGTGTTTCGCTACATACTTTACAGACCTTGACCAGTGAAGACGTGTGTTTTGCTTTATGTGAACCCCTCATAAACATGGTGGTATCAGAATAGCATATCAGGCATATAATGCTTTACGAGTCCAAAAAAGGGAATAGTGCTACTGAAGCAACGCGAAACATTCAGGAAGTTTATGGCAACGATATTCTGCATGTGAGGAAATGTCAAGATGGTTTCAAAAGTTTAGGAATGGTGACTGCTGTTTGACAGATGCAGCACGCTCTGGACGCCCTACTGAGTTTGATGATGACCTGCTGTTAGCCGCACTTGAAGAAGACTGTTCAACAACTGTCGAAGAATTGGCCCAGAAACTCAATTCATCCCCGTCCACCATCCATTGACATTTGCAACAACTCGGGAAAGTGCCTAAGTTAGGAAAATGGGTGCCACATGAATTGGCGGTCGACAATCTGAGGGTGTGAGTAAACATTAGCACAGCTCTTCATTCCCGTGAACTCCAAGATCCGTTTTTGCACCATTTAGTGACTGGTGATGAAAAGTGGATACTGTACCAGAATGTTAAGCACAATCGACAGTGGGTTTTTGCCAGAGAACCAGTGACACCACAGCCAAAACCAAATCTTCACCCTCGGAAGGTGTTGCTTAGTGTTTGGTGGGATAAAGGTGGTGTAATACACTTTGAAACCTTACCACACAACCAAACAATCACCACTCAAGTCTACTGTCAACAACTGAATTGATTGAACACTGCACTAAAAGAAAAGAGACCTTCTTTGGTTAATCGGAAAGGAATCGTGTTCCACCACAACAATGCACTTCCTCATACTGCTCGGATCACTTCTGCAGAAATTGAGGAGCTTGGGTGGGATAAACTTCCACATCCTCCATATTCTCCAGACCTTGCGCCTTCAGATTATCATTTCTTCAGGAGTCTGCAAAACTATCTTGACGAGAAACAGTATACTTCTTTAGATGACCTGCACACTAGTGTTTGTATGTTTTTTGCCTCAAAACTGCCTGAATTTTATAAACATGGCATTGAAAAGCTTGTAGGACATTGGCAGTGTCATTGATTCCAATGGAAAATATATACTAGATTAAAAAGTTTGTTTTTTGTTCTTCAAATTCCGATCTAAAAAAATGACATTACTTATGGGATGACCTGATATATTAATATTAGTGGTATACTGATTAATCAGCATTGGCATAGTCAGAATCTGCCTTTTTTTTTTTTTTTTGCATCAGCATCAGCCAATTCTCTTATTCATTCTTTGAAATTTTAAAATTTTCATTACAAAACAAAATCTGTATTTATAGAAAATTGAATATGCAAAAAACTATTTATGTTGATTTATTCTCATTTCAAAGTGTAATTGTATAAAATACATTTTCCATTCATGGAAAAAGGTAAAACAAGTTAAATTACTCATAAATTTACATTTCCTCTAACTAGTTAATCTCTAAATATTATAAAGTATTGTAATCTCTTACTCTATATTATTATTACTAATAATAATTCTATGTTAAGTTGTATTGTAGTTTATAATTTTTATATTAAACCATTGTATTATGTTGATTTTATTTTAAGTACACTTGGGGTGGGGGGGCTGTTAATTTGACACATTTAGGGGTTTACCCTTGTCAAAATACCCAAAGTTCCGAAATTTGTGGGATATTTTGACACTTTGTTGAAATATAGGGGTTTTTCCAGCAACTTCAGTGGGTAATTTGATTATGAAGAAAATGTAAGCAAATTTTGGGAACTTGGTTAAATAACGAGAATATTTTGTTGAGCAAAGGGTTCACACACTTTGCCTTGAAGAAGCCCAATTGCAGCATCTATAAACTAGATGCTTAAAGATAATTTTTAGTAAATAAATACTTGTGTATGAATGCATTACATATGCTAAAAGGTAGCTAAAAAGATTTTCAGCACAAAATACGAATGGTAGATAAGTGCCTGGAGTGCAGGTTTGAATGTGTGTGCAGTTCAGATGTACCATGTGGTGTGATTGCTGCGTAATTCATCTATTTTTCAGAGTAATTTTACTATTTTCACCAAATTTCCAAAATTTGCCCAATATTTCAACATGCCAAAAAATAGCCAAAATACGAGTGTTAATTTAGTGGGGTCCAAGTGTCTCTGTCACATTGTTGAAGAAATAAAATGCCTTCAACATAAGGAAAACCATATTCAATTTATGAAAATAAAGTAAAATTATTTTATTTTACGGAGTAATAAAACTATTTAACAGCACTTAGCTATGGTAGGAGTAACAAATTCTGATACTGTATATCGTGGAGTGAGCTAAGGAAAAGCATTTAAACAAATTTAAAATTTAAGAAAATGAAAATTGAATGTTTTTACATTGGATTATTAAAATTTATGAAGGGAATTAATTTTTTAAAATCTAGGCAAAGAATTGGCATCAGCATCAGCTAAATTTGGAATCATTATATACATCACTAATTAATATAATACTAAATTAGTATTTAGTTATATTGAAATGTAGATTATGTTTTAGCCACTGAAATACATATATACCGTAAATACTCGATGAGTCAGACTTGTCCTCTGTCAAGTGCTATTATTCTTTTGTTTATTTTACTGAGAGAAGTGTTTGATTTCCTATGTCAAGTGCCATTATTATTTTGTTTCTTTTACTAAGTGAAGTGTTTTTTGAATACTGTATTGTATGAAAAGGTAAACAATAAAATTTTGTTTCACTCAAAATAATTCCAGCAGCGGTAAGTGAAACAAAGTTTTATTGTTTTTTAAGTTTATTTTGAACATTGTATTAGACTCTCACTAATCAAACTTAAAAGGTTAGAGAGTATTTATGCCTCTTTAGGGGTAAATAGGCGGGTAATTAAGGTAATTTGCGATGAGTCTGACTTTTCAATGAGTCAGACTGGCTAGAGCCCTATATAGTCCAACTTATTGAGTATTTACTATATATATATATATATATATATATATATATAATAGTGTAATCCCTTGTTTTATGCAGTTTTGCATATACAGGGTGTCCCATAAGTCTGGTATCAGAGGAAAAATAATAAAAAAAGGCAAAACAAAAGCTTTTATTTACAGAACGTGCTCAATATGTATTGTTCCGTAGCCCATTGACAAAATTCCATCTGCCAGTCGGGATCATCTTCGCTTAATTTCTGTAGGATCTGAAGTTTATATGGATGACATTTGTGAGCCTGAAGAATGCAATGGATGCTACTTTTTGACACTCCTCTCTCGGTGGACAATCGCCGAAGAGACTTATTGGGACGTCTGTTAAAATGAGCCAGGATAGCAATCGCTGTATCATCGTCAGTGGACCTCCTTGAAGGTCCACTGCATGGTTTATCTTCTATGGATCCTGTTTCCTTAAACTTTGCAACAAGTCTGCTAACACAACTCTGTGTTATTGGCTCACGGTCTGGATGCAGTCTGTTAAATTCAGCAGCGGCCTCTCTTTGACTCCGATTTCCTATGAGTAGAATTATCTGGATTCGTTTTTCCTTGCTCACAGACATTATGGCCTGTAGAAAGAGAAAAATATGAATTATGGTTTGTAGAAATAGAAAAATATGAATTTCTCCTATGATGCCAGTTCATGTCAGTTCAACAGTGAAAAAAATGTGACCATCACCGATTTTTTTGAAAATTTGCACACTTATAGATCTCTATGAGAAAAAGAGAATGATACTTTTTTCAACACTCTAGGTCATATAGTTCTGGAGATATGGCCCTTCGAAGTTTGTAAAAAAAAAAGGTCAATTTCCAAGGTCATACCATATTTCAACATGAAATATCTCGGCTCCTTTTGTATTTACAGAGACCATTTAAACACTATTTTAAAGCTTTTAAGCAGATCTACAACTTTGTTTCTCTTCATATTTTACCTCAGTAGTAAAAAAAAAAGTTATTTTTGTCCTTTGACTTTGTGTAGGTCATTTGATGTCACAACCGATTTTTTCCTCATTTCATCCAATTTTGGGTACACATGTCTATCTTAACCTAAAACAAGAGTTTTAGTGTTGATTAAGTTAGTATAGATGCTACAGCACTTTCAGTGGACCATACCCACCTCCATTTTGACCAAGTACCTTTTTCCACCAAACTTTGGAGCACTGTATCTTTGGAACTGTTTGAGCTAGAGTGTTGAGAAAAATACCATTAGATTTTTCTTACTGAGATATATAATGTCTGATAATTTTTAAAAAAATCGGTAATTATCCAACCAAACCTTAGAACCCAGTTATTTGGTCGAATAAGTATCTGGCCCTATTATAAATTTTTTTTTTTGTATACTTCAGCGAATTATATAATATAGGTAATTTAAATTACATAATCAATTAATTTATATGGACATTCAAAAGTGTGAAGAACTTCGAACCTGCTATCCTGTTTAAAGGTAAAGCTATGTCGTTGTATATAAGCAAAGGTGGGCAGGACCGAGTTCCAAAAGGACCGAACTCCAGGAACTCGGTCCTTTTTAAGGACCGTGAGTGGGAAAGTCGGTCCTTTTCTCAGTGAGGACTGAAATGAGGAGCAACGGTCCATTTTTAAGCAATTCTGGACAGTCCGGTCCGGATGGTCTTTTTTAGTGATTTTAGTGTGTTTAGTGATTATTTGAAGTTCTAAAGAAGTCTTCTTGAAGGGAAACTCAAGCATTTAACTTAATAACTTTTTTTCATCATTTACGTATTGTACAGGCATCCCCCGTTATACGATTGGGATGCATCCTTAAAAACCCCATCATATATCGAACTGAAGGCCTTATGGGGAAAATAGGGATATGTTCCCAAACATTCTGGAAGACCCCCAAAATTTGCAGATTCCACTATTATTTTGCTATATATTTTACTGTTATGTACAAAAAGTCCTCTATCCACAGATTGAGAAGCCTCTCCATCTCTTGGATAGTTGAATCCTGGCTCTTCGTTATCCTCTTGGCAGATAACGACGACACATTCTCGCCAGCTGCCAGGATCTTGTCGGAATTCTTGATCACTGTCAACACAGTGGACTGAGCCAGTCCAAGAATCTTCGCTATCGAATTAGCCCCTTGTCCATTCTTGTGATGCTTGACAATGTCAAGCTTAACCTCCAAGCTCAAACTCTTGCGAGGCTTCTTAGCAATACCCGAAGCACCAGCACTTGGCCTTTTCTGAGACATGCTTTCAAGTTGGAGATCGTTAACGCGAAATAAGGCAATCGTAAATCGAAAGATGGGGGTACTTTTTTAAAATCGTTAACGTGGGAAATTGTAAACCGAACGATCAGATCGTATAATGGGGGATGCCTGTATTAATTATAATTTACGTTAATAAAATTAAAGATTTCCGGTGTCTTTAATTTCATTTTTCATTTTAATCAAATTTTTCACTTATATTATATATAAGGACCGAGTCGTTCCTAGGTCCTATCTTCAGAAAGGACCGTGACTGGGACTGTCGGTCCAGTTTGAGGCAAGGACTGGGACCAGGACCATCGGTCCTTTTTGAGGCCCGGGTGCCCACCTTTGTATATAAGTACCTTATACTAGGCTATAGGTACTATCCTATAGAATAAGTTCAGTTTTAAGAGTTAGATGAGTTTTAATAGAATTACTTAACTTTGTGTATTTATTCAATGTGTACAACAGTATGTACCCATGTGAAAATAAGCTTATTTAAACCTTGGAGCAAGTATTTTTTTGGCATCTGTATTTATTCCAATCTGTAAATCAAACTGCACATTTTTTCTTGTTGTAGACCTCTGAAACAAGATCAGTAGGTCCCAAATTTTATTTGTGCCATCTAAGCAAAAATAGCTTTTAACAGGGTTAGATACAATGAATAATTATAATTGTATTTTTAATTAATTGATCCTAATTTTCATTAATTGTAATTGATTCAAAATAAAATAAAAATAAAGGTAATTTTAATTGATTTTTGAGCTATAACTGATGTAATTGATCAATTAATGTCAATTGTTAAAAGTTATACCCTTAGATCTGGCAGTCATACATCATCCAATGAAAATAAACCTTTGATAGTTTATTTAGTTATACTTATAGATATATATTTATTTTAGATATATAGAATAGATAGTTATATTTGTGTAATTGTAATTGATTCAGACAAAATTAATTATAATTGCAATTGATTTTGAAATTGTGAAGTACAATACTAACTATAATTAATTTGAAGAAAAATAAAAAAAAATTGCAATTGTTTCCATTTTGTGTAATTGAACCCAACCAACCCTGGCTTTTAAGCTACATATGTTTTTTTTTCTTTTTAGATAAACATGGATTTCAGCAGTTTGAATATGGGCAGGTTCTGTTGTGACCTATTTAAAAAACACAAAGGAAAAGTGAAAAAAGGCATTTGTGCATTGACTAAAAATTGGATTGATCAAAATCCTGAATTGAAACTAACAAATAATCATAAAGCATGTGCAACCTGTCGAAATATACTAGCAAATCATCCATCCCCAATGCCTGAATGTGAACCACTTGAAAAATCACCATCTACCTCATCAAGTGCCCCATCTGAGCTAGAAACCATTGGAGATGTAGTTGAAATGCAGTATGAGCTTAGTAAATTCAATGCTTCATTGGCCACACTTGATGAGACCCCAATAAAACCATGTAAACTCTCTGACGCGCTGGTTATGCAAAGAGAAAGTTGAGGAAAGTAGGAGTTGTGAAAAGAAAGCTTGAACTTGTAACTAAACAATCAATTTCATGCAGTGACTCAGATGATACAGAACTGGAGATTCTTCAACAACTAAAAGAGAAATAGTGACAAGTCGAAGTGAAAAACTGACAATTCTTACTATCCTACCAAAAAGATGGACACAAGTAAAGATCAGAGAAGAATTTAAGTGCTCAGATTACATGGCTAGGCAAGCAAAGAGTTTGGTGAGGGAGAAGGGAGTGCTTTCAACTCCTAATCTGCGTTTGGGGAAATGCCTGAATAGTGAAACTGCTGCCAAAGTAATTGACTTCTATCATTTGCCAGATGTGAGTAGACAAATGCCAGGGTTGAAAGACTATGTTTCTGTAAAAGGAGCTGATGGTAGGCGGGAAAGAAAACAAAAATCGCTAATCTTATGCAACCTAAAAGAAGCATTTGAGCTTTTTAAAACAAACCATCCAACAATTAAAATAGGATTTTCAAAATTTGCAGAGCTTCAGCTAAAAGAATGTGTGTTGCCAGGTGCCAGTGGAACACATTCTGTCTGCACTTGCACTAAGCAATGTAACAATAATGGCTTCCATAAAATATATTGCAAATACCTAATAACTGCCTTTTTTAAATATAAAGTTATGTTGATGCCTCTTTTTTCATGGTTTTACCCAGCTAGACAAGAATCAGTTTTTATACTCAATTGGTAAAATTAAAGGAATAGGTTATTTTAATATATATATTAAAAGGCAAATTGTCTTAAAAATAGCAGACATTAAAGATCTCAGTGAGACAAATCTAATGGTACTTTTCTCAACACACTAGCTCAAACAGTTCCAAAGAAACGGCACTCCAAAGTTTGGTGGAAAAAGGTACTTGGTCAAAATGGAGGTAGGTATGATCCACTGAAATGGCTGTAGCGTCTATACTAACTTAATCAACACTAAAAATCTTGTTTTAGGTTAAGGTAGACATGTGTACCCAAAATTGAGTGAAAAAAATGGTTTTGATATCAAATGGCCTACACAAGGTCAAAGGTCAAAAATAAGATCAACTTTTTTTTTTGACCACTGAGGTAAAATATGAATAGAAACAAAGTTGTAGATCTGCTTAAAAGCTTTAAAATAGTGTTTAAATGGTCTCTGTAAGTGCAATAGGATCGGAGATATTTCATGTTGAAATATGGTATTACCTTGGAAATTGACTTTTTTTTACAAAATTCGAAGGGCCATATCTCCGGAACCATATGACCTAGAGTGTTGAAACAAGTGCCATTCTGTTTTCTCACTGAGATCTATAAGTGTGCCAATTTTCAAAAAAATCGGTGATGGTCACGTTTTTTCGACCCAAAATTCCGTTGAACTGACATGGAATGACCCAGTGGTAAGCTGTGCCATGCCAAAAATGCTAAATTTGAACAGATAAATATTGCGTGCCAGTTCCATGTGTAGTACAATTATATACTGTGCAGCACACCTTGTGAGTGAGTTTATTTCTTTCATTATATGACATATTTATATATTATTATATTATATATTATTTACTAACTGTATTTATAGGTTAATACTTGTTAATAAGGTTAAATCAGGCTATATATAGGCCCATGTAACTTGTAAATGGATGTATTGGAGTAATTGAATGTAAATATTGTCTTGTATATGTGGTTTTTTGTTATATGCGGGTTGCACAAGCATGTAACCCCTGCGTAAAACAAGGGATTACTGTATATATAATTATATATATATATATGTATATTTCTCTTTTATTGGGGTTGTTTAACCTCCTTTGCAACATCTAAGGTCATATGATGGAGGGGACCTACAGCTTTACGTGGGATCCAAACCATGGGTTGCTACATCATCTGGGTGTGGAGGATAGTCTCCTATTCAATTACTACCCAGGCCCAATGTTGCTTAACTTTGCTGATCTCTGGGAAGTGGTGTTACGACATCAGCCACAACGTAGCCCTATATATATATACAGTACTGTGCAAAAGTCAGAGACCACTGTCGATCTGATAACTATTAGATAATCTGTTGTATGAAAATTGGTTTTCATACTAAAATACATATTAACTAGAACCTCTGGTTCATATAAACGTATAACTAAGTTATTACTTAAGTGTATAAAATTGTATAAGCTGGATGACCCTTTAGTCCAGTGGTGCACAAAGTTTTTGGATGTGAGGGCCAAACCAACCATCTGTTTCATATGTAGGGGCCAGATATATAGATATTCTATTTTTTATAATAACCAGGGGTAATATTTCAGATTTTTCTTTGGGTAGCTAACTTTTTCATTGAATTGAAAAGACCCGTGGGGGCCACATTTGGCCCGCGGGCCAGGGTTTGTGCATCACTGCTTTAGTCTGTATAAATTGGACTTGAGGGTTGATTCATTATATTACTTATAATGCATGTGTTTAAAGATCTAGCGAACTATTACTGATGAATCTGTAGTAAATGCTCTTAAGCTATTGTTATATCAATATTTACAATTAAAAATATTGACATTCACTTAAATTCTGCAAAACTAATTTATCCAAAATGTTTCATTATAATCCTAATTCATGCTGTTTTTTTTTTTCTTCCACAGGCTTAAGAAATGACAAAAAGTACAATTTCTGATGAGATTAGATATAAAATAATACATTTGCTTGGTGAGGGACTGAGTCAAAGAAAAATAAGTGAATCTACAGGTGTTTCCAAAACTGGTGTACAAAAAATCTTGGCTCATCACAGATCAAATGGGACCCCAGTTGATCGTCCTAGATCAGGGAGGCCCTCTAAGCTTTCTCCATCTGATCTACAATATCTAAAGATTACTTCCCTTCGAAACAGACACAAATCCAGCACTTCACTTGCAGCTGATCTCGAAAAAACAACAGGTGTCTCAGTTGATCCTTCTACTGTACGAAGGAAGCTTAATTCAGTAGGTCTCAGATGTCCAATACTTGTGTTCCAAAGCACATTTTCTTCTCTTCTCTTTATTTCCATTCCTTGAAAGTGGCTTTTTTGCTGCAACACGTCTTTTAAGACCTACTGAGTTAAGTTTCCTTCATACAGTAAAGGGATCAACTGAGACATCTATTGTTTTTTTGAGATCCGCTGCAAGTGAAGTGCTGGACTTGCGTCTGTCTCGAAGGGAAGTAATCTTTAGATATTGTAGATCAGATGGAGAAAGCTAAGAGGGCCTCCCTGATCTAGGGCGATCAGCTAGGGTTCCATTTGAGCTGTGATTAGCCAAGACTTTTTGTACACCAGTTTTGGAAATGCCTGTAGATTCACTTATTTTTCTTTGACTCAGTCCCTCACCATGCAAATGTATTATTTTATATCTAATCTCATCAGAAATTGTACTTTTTGTCATTTCTTAAGCCTGTGAAAGAAAAAAATAGCATGAATTAGGATTATAATGAGAGACATTTTGGATAAATTTGTTTTGCAGAATTTAAGTGAATATGTCAATACTTTTAATTGTAAACATTGATATAACAATAGCTTAGGAGCATTTACTGCAGATCCATCAGTAATAGTTCACTAGATCTTTAAACACATGCGTGATAAGTAATATAATGAATCAACCCTCGAGTCCAATTTATACAGACTAAAGGGTCATCCAGCTTATACAACTTTATACACTTAAGTAATAACTTAGTTATACGTTAATATGAACCAGAGGTTCTAGTTAATATGTATTTTAGTATGAAAACCAATTTTCATACAACAGATTATCTAATAGTTATCAGATCGACAGTGGTCTCTGACTTTTGCACAGTACTGCATATATATATATATATATATATTTCAACTGCAAAGAACACGCAGTATAATTAACGTAAAGAACGACGCTTGTATAGGAGAACATTCTGCGCAAGATGAGGAGGGAGAACAAACAAGTGAAAAAATGAGGTAACCACCCGGGAATTGAACCTGGGATCTTCTGATTGCCAGTCAGATATGATAACCACTACACCATGGTCCTCACTCGATCAGAAGTCGTAATTCTCCTACATACATGCAGAAACCAATGCCCCGAGGGGCACCTTCCGCATGCCACACCTATATATACATTTCAACTGCAAAGAACACGCAGTATAATTAACGTAAATTGGAAGATCCCGGGTTCGATTCCCGGGTGGTTACCTCATTTTTTCATTTGTTCGTTCTCCCTCCTCATCTTGCACGGAATGTTCTCCTATACAAGCGTTGTTCTTTACGTTATATATATATATATTATATATATATATATATATATATATACACACGTGGTCTAACTGACATGGATGAGGATGTTACCAGAGACAGCACATTAACATCCTTTGCTGATGACACAAAGATCAGTAGAAAAATAAGAAACCCAGAAGAAATAGGATCTCTACAAACTGACATGAACAGAATCTACAAGTGGATGGAAGACAACAATATGAAGTCTAACACTGAAAAATTTCAGCTGTTACAGTACAGAAAAAGAGAAGACCTAAAATCCATGGAATACTATACCCCAAATGGACAGGAAATTCAGAGAAATTCTAGAGCAAAAGATTTAGGGGTTGTAATGACTGCTGATGCAAAATTTGAAACAAAATAAGATAGCAGTAAACAGAGCAAAGAGAATAATGGGGCAGATATTGAGAACCTTTAAATGAAGGGATAGGAATGTAATGATTCCTCTACTGAAAACACTGATCATACTGCTTGGTCTTAACATCCCCATATAAAAAAGAAGACATTAGACAGCTGGAATGGATTCAGAGAAGCTTCATAGCCAAGATCAAGGAGTGCAAAGAACTAAATTACTGGAAAGGTTACACAAACTAAACCTATATTCACTGGAAAGGAGAAGAGAGAGATACACCATTATTTACACTACACTTGGAAAATAATGGAGAAACTAGTCCCTAATCTTACTCTGAACCCTGTAACTCCCTAAACAATGGTGGAAAATAGAAAAGGGAGACTGTCATGTTCCCAAATTAAAGGCAAGACAGGGAACATCCTTAACCCTGAAAGAAAATAGTTTTATTGTGAGAGGGCCAAAACTGTTTAATCAGCTGCCCAAAGACCTAAGGAACATGAATGGTGTTGCAGTAGAGATCTTCAAAAGAAGATTAGATGCCTGGCTCAGGACAATCGCTGATGAGATGGGTGTACCTGGCTATGTGAGGTGGAGAGTACAAGAAACCAACTCACTACTTCACCAGGCCAACTCAAGAGGAAGGGTGACAAGCTTGACCTTCGTGAAATGAGGAATCATTGTGCGGAACCTTTGAAAGGTTGAAATATATATATATATATATATAACCTTACAACCTTACAAAGGTTCCGCGTGATGATTTCTCATTTCGCGAAGGTCAAGCTTGTTGCCCCTCCTCTCGAGTTGGCCTGGTGAAGTAGTGAGTTGGATTCTTGCGCGCTCCACCTCACATAGCCAGGTACACCTGGCTCATCGGGGATTGTTCTGAGCCAGACGTCTAGTCTTCTTTTGAAGATTTCCACTGCAACTCCCTTCGTGTTTTTTAGGTCTTTGGGCAACTGATTAAGCAGTTTTGGTCCTCTCACTACAAAACTATTTTCTTTCAGGGTTAAGGATGTTCCCTGTCTCGCCTTCAATTTGGGAATACGACACAGTCTACCGCTTCTACTTTCCATCGTTGTTTGGGGAGTTATGGGATTCAGAGTAAGATTAGGGACTAGTTTCTCCATTATTTTCCAAGTGTAAATAATGGTGTATCTCTCTCTTCTCCTTTGCAGTGAATATATGCGCCTTGGTGGTGTAGTGGTTAGCATTGCTGACTACGAATCCATCAGCCCAGGGTTTGAGACCCGATGGCATGCAGCAAAACCCAGCTGTTCATCCTTCCACACAATAAAGAAAGTGGTTGGTAGATAAATGGGTACCCTAGGTGGCCTAGTGGTTAAGACGCTGGGCTGCTGGTGGTGTGTGGTTTGGATTCCATGCTAAACTGTAGGTCTAAGGTGGAGTGAAAAGCTTGACCTTTGTCAGAATGAACAATTTGGGTGGAAGCTAACCAAAGGTTAAGATTAAAGGTTATATATAAACACATTTACATTGCTTTGTAAAAAAGATTAACTAATGAAAAAATGTTCAACCTATAATATTGAGAGCTGAAGCCCTCCAGTTTGCATTTGAAGCAGAGTCCCAATACAGTATTGATGGTAGAAACATTTTACTATTTCACTGATAATTTCCTGAGCTGAGTTACATTATCCCATAGGTTTACATACATAATATACATTTTCTGCGAGTGTTATAATGTAAACTACATCTTTCTTATGCTTTTGTTTCTATGTAATATAGGCTATATATAGTTTAATTACAAGTTGAACCTTGGATCATGTTTAAAGTGTTAGTAATTAATAGACATTCTTTATATGTTTTAGTTGTTCTTGGTGAAACGACTCTTGAAAAAGTAGGTGCTTGTCAGAAATGCATTGAGAGAGGCTTTTCAAACTTACGAGATTCCCCTCCCAAATCAAGCATCGACTCAATAGGAAGCGTGAAGCATCATAGAAACAATGAAATTAAAGACATTAAAAATATAAAAAATGATCAAACGAAACAAACTTTAGATCTCAGTCATGTGAATTCAAATGATAAACTGGATGAACAACAAAAGAATGATTGTGTTAATCCCATCCCCGTCCCATGTAAAAAAATACTCGGATAAAATCTAGTGATTCACCCAAGGCTGATATTGAGAGTTGTTTTTCTGAGGATGCGATGGTAGTTGAAGAAAGTAATAAAGAAACAGGCAGTACAAATATTATAAATGCCAATAAAAGCAGTGCTAGTGAAAGTGTGAACAGTCACTGTGAATTGAATGAAGAGAAACAATTTGTGCAGGAGGAGAAAATAGTAATATATGATCTCAAAGAAAAAAAAGTGTACGATAATACAGAAAAGCACAAATCACCTCCTCATACTTCCGATTATAGCCAAAAAGGTGATGTGATAGGTAACCCTAGCAAGAAAAAGTGTATTTTCCCTGTTAAAAGAACTAAAGCCAAGCCCTTGCCAATACTAGATGATGAACTCTTGCCAAACAGAAAACCTCCTTCCTTGTCCAGTAATACCAGTACAAAATATAGGGGGAGAACTACTACAAATAAGAATTTATTTTTGCGAGGTAAGTCTTTAGCATTGCTTCAAAACAATTTTTCTTGATTGAAACCAGAGATGATATTTAGGTGCAAATAGTATAGGAGTAAATTTTAAAATTTTCAACAAAGTATAGGTGTGGAAATTAGTAAATTAGTGTGATGATGAGTAAACCCTAATCAAACCATCAGAATTTTTCTCTCTTAAAAAGAGAAAAAAAAATTATATATACAGTAGACCCTCACATTAACGTACACTTTGGTGGGAGTGTGTGGTCGCTAAAGTGAAGTACAGAAAACCCCCACTTTAACGAACCAGGGAACGTTAAAGTGAAGTACGGATGACCCCCACTTTACCGGACTACGGGACATTAAAGTGGGGTTTTCCGTAACCAAAATACTTCAGTACAGTTACACATGTATGTATGGCCCTCGAATTTCCACATTCAACGCATAACATGAAAATGCATATGTAGACTTACCTACTTATGAACACATGCACATGTAAATATTTATTTTTATGTACTCACCATATATAGTCAATCCTCCAAAATATTGTTGGGAACTTTTGGTGTGATGGCTGGAAAATCCTTATGTAGTTATAGTAAGGGAGAATATTACGCAGTGCCATAGTCTCATCGATGAATTTCAGCAGAACATCAGCAGTCTCTCTTGCCTGGCTCAATGTAGTCATGGGTATAACCTTGGAGACATCTTCAGCATCCTCGTCATCATCGAAAGGTTCATCGGTGGATCTGTCTTCAGACCCGACTGAAATGTTGGCCGCAATTTCACTCTCACTAAGATCTTCGTACTCTGGGTCACCATCATCAGCGTCAAGCCATTCCACAACTTTGTCCTCTGTAGCCTCTGTTTTGCCTGCTTGTTGGAGAACACCCAAATAGTCCTGTGGCTCGAAGCCCTCAAAGTCTATTTCCAGGTCCTGGATGTTATGGAGCAGTTTCTTCCAGGCATTGCGCAGAGTGGACTCCTTGACCTCATTCCAGATGTTGGCCCAATTGTAGATAGCAGACTTGATGATGTAGGCTTTGAAGTTCCTGAGTGTCTTCGCAGCCCTGTCCTCTGTGTCATCTTCAGAGATGACACATAAGCACTGCTCCAATTGCTTGGTCCTGTAGATTCTCTTGGAGCTCACTATCATTCCCTGGTCCATAGGTTGTATTACTGACATGGAATTAGGGGGGAGGAACATAGCTTTGATCTTGCCATCCTCACTTGCGAGTTCCTCTGCATGTGGGTGTGCTGACGCATTGTCTAGCAAGAGGACAGCCTTCATATCTTCAGGGCTTATTTTCAAAACGTGTTCCTGGTATGCCTTCACCTGCGCAATGAAAAACTTGTGGAACTATTCGTGGAAAATAGTCCGTGTGAACCAGGCCTTCTTGCTGCTCCGTAGATGACTGGAAGTTCGTGCATGCAGTCCTTGAGTATGTGAGGCTTGGCTGATCTTCCAATGACCAAAGGCTTCAGTCTATGCATGTTGTTGGCATTTGCGCAGGCCAACACAGACACATGCTGTTTGTCTGTCTTAAAGCCTGGAAGATGTTTGTCAGTTTTGTGGGCATACTCTTCCAAAATAAGCCTGTCTCATCGCCATTATACAGCTGGTAGGAAGCAACCCCAGCCTCATCAATCAGAGTCTGTAGTTCACACCTTAATGATTCCACTTGAGGCAGGTCCACCCTGGCTGCTTCTCCCATAAGCTTTCTGTTCAATAAGCCATGCCTGCACTGAAAACAATACAGCCAACCACCACTTGCTTTAAAGTCTGTCATTGAACTCCTGCGCGAAACGCTTTCTGCCAACTGGATGTTGATTCCTCTGACTGGAACGTTCTTGGCCTGTTGCTGCTTGAACCATGTGTACACAGCCACATCTACGTTTTTCTTGTAGGAAGTGTTCAAGCGAGACTGTTTCGAACTCCTGCCTCAGGATTCACTGTCTAGCACATAGATGTGTATTTCATTACGCTTCTGCTTGACTTCGTAGATGGTGGTTTTGCCTATCTTATGCTTCTGCATAACAAACGCTACACTTAACCCTTGTTCTATGTTAGCAAGAATTGCTTTCTTCTCTTCAATGGAGATCGTATGCCTTTTCTGTTTGACAGTGGTAGTACCATTTGTGGATGCCATTGTTCAGAAAATAAAGTTTGTACAAGCAGGCAATAATTAAGTAAAGTATGTACATACACTGTTAAAGCACAGACTATCATTGTACTCCTATATGTATGGCTATTAACTGATAGTCACTTTGAACTCAAAAAAATGCTATGGACTGGCAAGACCTGTGTAACACAATAATAAGAAATAAAAACATATAACCACATACAGTACATACATACAGTATTCATAAATAAATGATATTTAGATACATAAATATAAATAATTATATGTAACTATCTATGCAACATCACACAAAAGAACACCTAATATGCAGAACACTTGGAAGTGGCACTATGCACATACACAACCACTCGCCACCACTGCCCACACAATACAACAGGAAACAACTGACTGCAACCTCATCTGATGGCTGGTTCCAATAATATTCCGGTGGTGTCACCTTCACTTTAATGACTCGATGTCCGCCAAATTGAAGTTCGGTGATGCTAACAGACTTTTTTAGCAGAAATCTTCACTTTAACAACCTGTATTATGTTAAACTGAATGTTAATGACCAGACAGTGATTTAGTCCATCCAAGTGAAGTTTCCGCTAATGTGAAGATCGTTAATGTGGGGGATTTCTGTGTATATATATATATATATATATATATATATATATATATATGAATAGAAACGACGTAAATAAGGAGCGTCTCTGCACACGGGGAAGAGAAATAACGAATAAATGAAAAATGAGGTGAACCGCCCGGGAATCGAACCCAGGGCCTTCCAATTGCCGGTTGGATGCGCTACCATTACACTACGGACCTCGATCAATCATAAATCGAAATTCTCGTACATAGGGCAGAAACCAATGCCCTGAGAGGGCACCCTCGCAAATCGTGAATATGTGCATTTAACTGCAATGACCATGCAGTATATAAATGAATAGAAACGACGTAAATAAGGAGCGTCTCTGCACACGGGGAAGAGAAATAACGAATAAATGAAAAATGAGGCGAACCGCCCGGGAATCGAACCCAGGGCCTTCCAATTGCCAGTTGGATGCGCTACCATTACACTACGGACCTCGATCAATCATAAATCGAAATTCTCCTACATAGGGCAGAAACCAATGCCCTGAGAGGGCACCCTCGCAAATCGCAATGCGTGGTCATTGCAGTTAAATGCACATTTCGATTTGCGAGGGTGCCCTCTCAGGGCATTGGTTTCTGCCCTATGTAGGAGAATTTCGATTTATGATTGATCGAGGTCCATAGTGTAATGGTAGCGCATCCAACCGGCAATTGGAAGGCCCTGGGTTCGATTCCCGGGCGGTTTGCCTCATTTTCATTTATTCGTTATTTCTCTTCCCCGTGTGCAGAGACGCTCCTTATTTACGTCGTTTCTATTCATTTATATACTGCGTGGTCATTGCAGTTAAATGCACATATTCACGATTTGCGAGGGTGCCCTCTCAGGGCATTGGTTTCTGCCCTATGTAGAGAATTTCGATTTATGATTGATCGAGGTCCGTAGTGTAATGGTAGCGCATCCAACCGGCAATTGGAAGGCCCTGGGTTCGATTCCCGGGCGGTTCGCCTCATTTTTCATTTATTCGTTATTTCTCTTCCCCGTGTGTAGAGACGCTCCTTATTTACGTCGTTTCTATTCATTTATATACTGCGTGGTCATTGCAGTTAAATGCACATATTCACGATTTGCGAGGGTGCCCTCTCAGGGCATTGGTTTCTGCCCTATGTACGAGAATTTCGATTTATGATTGATCGAGGTCCGTAGTGTAATGGTAGCGCATCCAACCGGCAATTGGAAGGCCCTGGGTTCGATTCCCGGGCGGTTCGCCTCATTTTTCATTTATTCGTTATTTCTCTTCCCCGTGTGCAGAGACGCTCCTTATTTACGTCGTTTCTATTAATTTATATACTGCGTGGTCATTGCAGTTAAATGCACATATTCACGATTTGCGAGGGTGGGTGCCCTCTCAGGGCATTGGTTTCTGCCCTATGTACGAGAATTTCGATTTATGATTGATCGAGGTCCGTAGTGTAATGGTAGCGCATCCAACCGGCAATTGGAAGGCCCTGGGTTCGATTCCCGGGCGGTTCGCCTCATTTTTAATTTATTCGTTATTTCTCTTCCCCGTGTGCAGAGACTCTCCTTATTTACGTCGTTTCTATTCATTTATATACTGCGTGGTCATTGCAGTTAAATGCATGTATGTATGTAGTATATATATATATATATATATATATATTATATATATATATATATATATATATATATATTTATTTATTTACTCGTATAATGCACACTTTTTTTTTACTATTTTCTCCTTAAAGTTTCGGGTGTGCACTGTATGTGCAGGTAAAACACGAAAAATATCTAATAAATAGGTGTAACAAACAGTGGAAGAATACACAGACATTTTTATTAAAATCTTATAGCCATACTTCCTTAGTATGTGAAATAAAACTACTATTCAGGACTCGCTTAACATTACACTATTGACAATACATATTAGGTTAATCAGGTAATCATAGCGCAACAGACGTTCTTTGAATGAAAGGTTTACCATAATTACTGTCTATACAATTTCTGCATCCATGCCCAAGTCACTAGTGTTTGAGGAGTTGCCAAACTTTTTTCTCCATTGGGCTCCTCTGACCACAATCTTATATCTGTTTCCTGTCCTATCGCTCCAATTTGACCTTTGGCATTTTGGTGCACCTGATTGGGAGGCCCTTAGGCAGTACTCTGATTATGATTACTGCTTTCGTGTCCGGGAATTTTCCGAGTGTGCTAAGTGCACATTCCATATTCTATTCCAACTACTGATGCATACATGCCAACTATTCCATTTTCTCAGGATTTTCCCGATTTTTTTACTATCAAATTCTGTGTTCCCATTTTTTCATGATAAATTCCAATATCTTAAAATATTTGTTTCATTCAAAATAAACCTTCAAAAAAGCTGTTTACTTGCACCATACTTACCTGTCTTCAGTCTATGTATGCTCTTAGTGGCTACTAAGAACATTATAAAAGAACACATATGAAAGGTAATGCTTATGTTGTTATTCTGTATTATATGATGGTGGTGGTTTTGTATAAAACCTTAAATCTTGAATCATGCTGTTTTTTCATCCTTGATTTCCTGGCTTTCCATATATCCATGTTGGCAACTCCGCTAATACAAAAAACCTTGGTTTAACTTTACTTGTTCTAATGCTATCCCCAACAGAAGGTCCCATTGCCATCCAACTCCTGACTTATTTAGCTTGTATTTCTGCCCAGAATCATGCAAAATCCATTTGACAAAAATGTGAAAATCTCTCCAATTCTAATTATTCTTGCTCTTTCTGGCATCTAGCTAAGAATCTCTTCAACAACTTTACTACTTCTTTCCCTCATCTTTTCTATTCCTCAGTTGCTGTCTCTTCTCCTGAAAAAAGCTGAACTCTTCACTCAAACTTTTGCCTCCAACTCAAGTATGGATGATTCTGGTGCTATTCCTCCATCTCCTCCCTCTGACTTAATTATGTCTGAAATTAGAATCTCTTCCAAAGATGTGTTTTCTGTCATATTTGGGTTCAACTCCAGGAAGGCCTGCAGTCCTGATAGAGTTCCTCCTGTTGTTCTCAAGAACTGTGCTTCCGTGCTGACACCCTGCCTTGGCAAGCTCTTTCATCTTTGTCTTTCATCTGGTACTTTTCCTTCCTGCTGGAAGTTAACTTTCATTCAGTCTGTCCCAAAGAAGGGTGACCAGTCTCAACTCTCCAACTATCGTTCAATTATTTTGATTTCTTGCCTTTCTAAAGTTTTCGAATCTATTCTTAATAGGAAAATTCTTAAACACATCTCTTCTCACAATCTTCTTTCAGAGTGTCAGTATGTGTTCCATAAGGACACTCTACTGGCAATCTTCTTGGTCATCCTCCTTTCGAGATTTTGGTGAAACCTTTTCTATTGCGCTAGATATATCAAAAACTTTTGATAGAGTCTGGCATAAATCCTTAATTTCCAAACTGCCCTCCCTCGGTTTCTATCCTTCTATTGTGTCTTCATCTCCAATACATCATACAATACCTGGAGATATCATTTGGCATTAAGTCCTCCTCCTAGAAATACTGGTCCCAAAACAAGATTTCCATGAATGTCGCACAATGCCATTACTTTTGAGTTAGTTTGGTGATGAGCATCAACAGCAACATGAGGATTATCCTGTGCCCAGTACATGGTGTTGTTTATGTAGCCATTCAGGTGGAAACATGCCTCATTGATAAAAATGATATCATCCACTAGGTTTCTTTTTGACTTAAACCATTCTGTCATGTATTGGTTTTTAAATAAAGATGATAATGACTAATAAGAATTTAATAAAGATGATGATAATGTTTAATAAGAAATTTAATGATGGTTTGTATGTAAATTTAATAATGTTTTGTATGAAATTAAGAATATAAAAGACTAGCTGGCAACGCCCAAAATGTGCTGAGGCTGGAGGCTGAAATGCCCAATTCAGTCCTCAGATGGGGTGTGCCCTAGTTAGGTGGTTTTCCCTATTAGTATGTTGTTGTAAATTTAAAATATTTAATTCTCTCTCTCTCTCTCCATGATAAAATGTTAACAATGAGTCCACACTCATGTTCCCGTTTTCAATTGTTTCAGCATAAATAATAGTGTGTGATTTATCCCCAGTTCCTTTGCTGTTCAAAATTTTCATGGTGCCCACTGGCTCAAATGGTCTACCCGCATTTGTAAAGTATGGAGTGAGGGTAAAGAGAAGAAAGAGCAGAGCTGGGCAATAAATACATTGATGTATTTAAATACTAAATACTAAATACATGGGAGAAATGTATTTAAATACTAAATACATTTTATGAATGTATTTAGATACTAAATACAAAATACATCAATTGTATTTAAATACATTTGTAAATACATTTTAAATACATACAAATTTTAACATATGCATTCATTAATTCATGTTTTGATAAATTTCTACTTTAGGGGACACGGTGACTTCGTGTTTGCACAGCAAGCAGGTGCACTTTACCTTATTACCGTCTTTAGATTTAATTTTAAAGTATTTTCCATCAAACAGAAGGTGCACTAAATTGTTATCTGTAGATATATCACTGTTTGATTCACCGGATTTGCTTGTTGAAGCCATGACACGCACACGATAAAGAAATCAACCACTTTCGACTAAGAGTGGCACACAACTGATTGAACTGACACGTTGAAACATGAACCATGCTGTACTACACTGTCGACGCGTCGTACTGTGCTAGTACAGAACGTGTATTAAACCAGTAAAAGTATTTACATTTTTATATTTTGAGTATTTAAATACTCGTTAAAGTATTTAAATACATGAAAAACAATGTATTTATAAATACAGTTCTAAATACACAAATGTATTTAAATACATATTTAAATACAAATGTATTTAAATACTGCCCAGCTCTGAGAAAGAGCAATGATGAAAGGAAAGTAATAAAGTAAATAATGAACAGAATGTTGAATTGTTCACTACAATTCGCAAAATTGAAGTTGTCGATCTGCATCATCCCCATTTAATTTTTGTACAAGATGTATCTTGTACGGATGAAATTTGTGACATTGCAATATTTGGTGTACAGATGTCTTTGAATGTCCACTTTCATATGTAATCTTTCTCACTGATCATTGTGGACTTATTGCAGTCCTGGAAAGTACATTAATACTGCTTTCAGCACCAGTTGAAGTCCTTGGGTGACCTGCTCTTGGTTTGTTCTGAACATTCCATCTCCTTGTGATTCTATGTGCAACAAAAAAGGTCCCAAAAACAAGACATCAATTTGAACAGTTGTTTTAGTTCTAATTTATTACTTTTATGAATTTAATTTAAAAAAAAAAAAATTTCCTACCGCACTTATGAGACAAAAGGGGGCAAAAAATGTGGACAAAAAGACCCAGTGGGCTACGTCGGCGGGGGTTTAGCCCCCGGAAGGGTCACCCATGCTGGACAGGCTACTGGGGAGGCCGGGCTAAGTGCCACTAAAGGTCTTTGGCTCCCAGTATGGGTCTCCAGTGCTGTCCTCCGGAGGTGACGCCGTTAGGGCGTCACTGTGTTGGATGGTTGGGTGTCTGGGCCAGTGGAATTAGGGGGGCTTGGGTCTTTGCGCCGTTTGGGGGCAAACTTTCGCATCGCGGGGCCCCGTTTTTAAACCGATGGTGTGTCTCCTGTGAACGAGGTACCCGCCTCGGTGGTTTGCCCTCGGCCTCCCTTTCTCACCGGTAGGCAGTTTCTTGCGGCCCCTGGGTCCGTTTTTCTCAATCTAATAACGTATGGATACTTCTACTTCTTGCCCTAGAACTCGGGTGGTGGGCGACCAGGCCCCCGAGTCCTCTACCACTGGAAGACCACGTCATGAGGGGGTCGCCCCTCCTCTGGCTACGGAACACTCGCATTCTCCTCCCTCGTCACCGACCGTAACCTGTACCTCGACCATGCCTTTGGACACCACCTCTAGAGCAGGGGTCCCATCCCAGCTCCCCTCAGCCAGCTACGGGCAAGACAACAGGGTCCACGAAAGCCTCGCCCCGAAAACCAGGCCTCTCGCTCTCTCCGTATGCCCCTCTCACCCGTCATCGACCCGTCTCTCCACGGAGAGAGCCCCGTGACGGACGGGGAAGTCGGTGCCCACGTCCGTCCTATCAACCACTAGATGTTCGAGTCCACTTCAAACCAGCTTCCCTATCCCTACCCAGTAGTCATAAATTTTTAGTTATTCGCCCTACTTCTGGGTCCCTACCGTCCAACTCTGAAAGGACACTTCAGGCGATCCGCACGCGCAGCAACTCTAGCCGTTATGACGTCTGACCACAGAAGGACGGTTATCTCCTTATAAAATCGCGAACAGCGGTAGAAACGAATGCCCTAATCTCCCTCTCAGAATCCTCGGATGCTCGGTGACCGTTTCCCCTCACCCTCGCCTGAACCAGAGTCGGGGCACTATCTTCGCTACTCGTTTATTAATGATACCCGAGGACGAGTTATTAGAAGACCTCGCACCCCAGGGTGTCATTAAAGTTCATCGATTCTCGTCTCGTCAAGGAGGTACTTCCTCCACCACCCCGCGCCTCCTCACGTTCAACACCCTAGTCCCTCCCGGTCGTGTTGTGTGGGGCATGGGAGACCGCGCTTCATGCGAGTTCTCGGTCCGCCCATACATTCCAAACCCGACCCGTTGCTTTAATTTTAAGTTTGAGAAGGAGGTCCGGTCCCTGCGGGTGGCGGACTTCATCAGCCTCCGAGAGGTAAGAGACAGGGTGCGGAGTCGGGAGGTGAGGCCGAGGTTCTCTTATGCTGCAGCCCTCGACTCGCCGTCCGGATCCGCCACTCAAAACTCCATCGACTACTAATCCCCCTTCCCGATCGGCCCCCCACGCCGGACCCGGCAGCCGCCTGTCCCCCTACCATGCCTACCCACCATGAATCTCCAAAGCTACACACTTCCCAGACCTCTGGAATCGGGACTCTCGGTTCTCCGTCTCCCAGGAACCCCGCTCTCACCGCACTCCGAGGACACACCCAAACCTAGTGCCCGGGGTAAATCAACGAGTCGGAGACGCCGGAGTGAATCTCCAGACTCACCGACCATCCAACAAGCCTCCCTCTCTCCTCCTAAATCTAAAAGGAGAACTCGAGCACCTACACCCTTAACCTCACCTACGATGACCCTTTCACCCTCGCAGAAGTTGACAGTCGTTGCTGACGTGCACGAGCCACCACCTAGGGCGAGACACGGGGCAGATCACCCCACATCCGAGGATCCAGTGGACGCGGCACTGGCACGCCTACATGGTGTGACCAGAGTACCCTTGGGCGCACCCTCGAGCCTCATGGATCTACCCTTACCCCCTGGTGCCATCTCCTCCACCCCACCACGGGAGGACTGGCTCATCCCCTTGTACCCCGACTGACCCAGCTCTTTTCTCACCGGCCACCCAGACTTTGTCCTCTCCCACCCGCCCGGTTTTACTGGTACCCCCTGTCATTGTCCCGGGAGACCACAGAAAAACAGGGAGGTGCCAATATGGGCAACGGACACCCCCCCCCCCCGTTGCATGACCACTGAACCCTGCCTAGATACTCCACCCTCTAAGTCAGTGGTTCTTAACCTTTTTACTACCATGCCCCCTCTAGGAATTGGTCCTTCCCTCCACGCCCCCCTTCAATCAAAATAACATTCTCAATAACTTCTCAATATTAGCCCATGCTCTCGTTAAGAGAATAACAAATACAATTAGAGAAATTCCTGTTTCTAGGGGGGCGCGCCCCCCTGGTTAAGAACCACTGCTCTAAGTCCACGACGGTCCCCTGGCTGCCGCGATCCACGCCTCCCGTCCTGTTTGGTCGACTCGGCCCCACAGTCCCCGAAGGGGTTTATGGAAAAACTATACACGCTTACAACATGGTATCGTATGTGGTACCTTTACTTCTTAATTAAATATAAATTATTAATTAGTTGAATTAAATATCTATACAAAATTGTCTCGGGATTGGCGACATAGCCTATTGGGAATGAAAATAATTGCCATACATACATACATAGAACCCATATGTAGGCATCGGGCCTGCATAACAAGAAAATCAAATTTATTATTTCGTGTTCAAAATTTTCCACTGCCGACTCATGAAAATTACATCGAGAGAAGAGTCAATGAACTTTGCAAATTCGGCAAACACTAAAATACGAAGATTATATTATATCGGCTCGCTCGGAGCTGCTTATGTTACAGCGATGCTTTAAGCAAGGAAGATGTACTTTATCTTCCTATAAGTTCTGAGTGAAATCCTCTTAATATAAAATCTAATAACTATAAAAAGGATAGGCCTATTCCTTCACGTATTTAAATAGTGACTACCTATATTAGTTACATCAAATCAACTCATTGTGTAACTCCATCGTACCACGGCCCTACATCGAAATAGAAGCGAGGCCCAACGAAATAATAAAGTAAGGCAATTCCTTTCTTTACCATTAAGCAGCGCAAATACCGAAGGCAAATAAACATAGAGGTCCTTTGAAGACCTACATATACATAACTCCGACGAAAAAACGTAGGGCTTTTGTCGTTAACTCTCCAATGTAATCTGCTGGAAATTTCCACTGGATGAGGGTAACAGGCAATCAACCCATAACCCTATATAGTTTTTTCACAGGGTTGGCTGGTCAGCCGATTCCCTCGGTGAACGGCAGGTGACCCGACAGGCCCCCGACTTACCCCCGCCATCATGAACCTAGATCTCCATCCACAGTCTAACTCCCGAACACCTTCAGTCCTTCACCCTCTACACTTCTCCCTCGCCAAACAATGGACCCTCCAAAAGCGACGATCCTACAATGGAACTGTAAGGGAATCTTCGCAAATTACGAAGGCCTAAATTCCCCAATTGCCTCTGCTCGTCTGGTATGTGTCTGTCTCCAGGAGCTAATCCTGGGGACCAGACCAATGCCCTGCCCCACCGGATATTCTAGCACTACCTCTCCGTCTCCTACCTGCACACGAAGAGGAGCTGCAATCCTCGTCCACCGTACAGTCCCCTTTCACAACCTCCCTATCAGATCTCCGTTACAGGTGGTTGCTGCCAGGATTTTCCGGGATAAGTAATACACAGTCTGCTCGATCTACCTCTCCCCTCATTCCCGTTTCCCGCGGTGACCTGGTTGAGGTTGTTCAACAACTCCCCAGGCCCTTCATACTCTTGGTCGATTTCAATAGTCGCCACGCCCCCTGTGGGGAGATACGACCTCCACTTTTGTGGCTCCGACCCTGATTACTCTCATGGCTGAATTATCCTTTGAGTGCCTCAACGACGGCTCTCCCACACACTACCACGCCACCAGATGCACCCCCGTTTTGTATAGATCTATCATTCATCTCGACGGACGGCCTACTGGACTTCACCTGGCAAGTGCTTTGGGATGACCAAGGCAGTGGCCACTTCCCTGTTTGCCTCACTAAATCAACACGACCAGACCGTTCAGGTACGAAAGAAGTGGATAACGGCCAGAGTTAATTGACCACTTTCCATCATCCGATGAATGCATTGCGTACTTTGAGGCGGCTGTTGTCGCAGCAGCAAGCACCAGCATTCCACGATCTTCTGCCTACCCCCGAGCCCGACGAGTACCCTAGTGGAACCCAGAGTGCGCGGAGGTTACTCGAGCCAAGAAGAGGGCTACCCGACGATTTTATCGTACGCGAACCCCTACCCATCGCATGGAGATGCAGCGGGCCAGAGCCGTTGCTCGCCGTGCGATGAAGAAAGCGCGCCGAGCTTCCTGGCGTACCTTTGTATCAGGTATCACCACCTCAACACCATCGGCTACCATCTGGAAGAAGGTGCGGAGTGTCGAGAGACGACATGCTCCCTCCCGATCCCCGGTCCTCCGAACTAATGACGGGCTTCTCTATGACCCTAGGTCGGTGGCGAACCTTCTTGCATCTACCTTCGTTGCCGTCTCCTCCACAGACACCCCCCACGCGCTGGCCCCTAACAAGAGCTGCTCACCATCTCTCGATAACACCGACAATCGACTGTTCACCATACGAGAGTTACGGGCGGCACTGGCCTCCAGACGGTCTCCTTCCCTGACCCGGACGGCATCCCCTACTGTATGATGCAACACATCCATCCTACGATGCAACTGTTCCTACTCGATCTCTACAACCGTATATGGATTGAGGGCACTTTCCCCTCTCGGTGGAAAGAGGCCCACGTAATACCAATCCCCAAACCCGGCAAAGACCCACTTGACCCCACTAATTATAGACCAATTGCATTAACATGCTGTGCCTGTAAGATCTTTGAGAAAATTATCGCCGCGCGACTCTCCTTTCTCCTTGAAAACAATGACTCCCTCCCGGCTACCCAGTCTGGCTTTAGACGGTTTCGCTGCACTACAGACCCCCTCCTGCTCTTCAGCCGAGATATTCAGAACCTCAGTGAGCTCCAAAATTTGGGTTTCGTCGGAGCCTTCATCAGGGGCTTCCTCTCCTCCCGGACCTTTCAAGTACGGGTGGGCTCGGTCCTCTCTGACACCTTTGAGCAAGAGGATGGGGTTCCTCTGGGAAGCATCCTCGGTGTCATATGCTTTTCATTAGTAATGAACACAGTAGCTCAATCCCTTCCACCCACCGTCCGTTCCTCCATCTACGTAGACGACCTTGCGATATGGTTCGCGGGACGGGAACTACCCGTCGTCCAACGACAAATTCAGCTCGCCATTCATCAGGTGGAAAGGTGGGCGACATCAGTTGGTTTCCGCCTGTCCACTTCAAAAACATGGTCTTCAGCAGAAGACGAGCCACAGCCATACCTGCCCCCTCGGTCACACTATACTGCGAGCCCCTCAAAGTGGTGCCCACCGCGCCGTTTCTGGGCATGACCTTTCGACCGACGGCTCAACTAGGTTCCCCACCTCAGGCACTTGAAACACACACTAGTGTCCCCTCGCTCTCCTAGACCACCTTTCCCACACCACGTGGGGCGCTGACCGACGCTCGCTCCTCCGTCTTTACACTTACGTGGTCTAGTCAAAGCTGGACTATGGGAGTGTTGTATACGGATCTGCCTCCAGCACTTCTCTCCGAATCTTGGACCCGGTACTTAACAGGGGCCTCCACCGGTGCCTTCTGATCCTCCAAGCAGAATGTAACTACCTCCCTCTCACCCACCGACGGGGTCGGCAGAGACTGCCCTCGTCACTTCTGTGCGCGGCATTTTAGAACCTCCACCCCAGGGTCAGCTGGCGCTTCACGGAAGCGGACCGCGCTTTTCTGGATCTTTCCAACATGCCCCCTCCCTCAGTCACCCCCATCTCGTATCATATCCATCCTCCCTGGCTCCTCACTCCTATCAGGTTTTGCAGGGACTTACGTGCCCTGCCGAAAGCTACCACCACGACCACTTTAGTATACAAGTCGCTCTTCCAGGAACACGTAACCCGACATCTAAACACTGTCCCCATCTATACGGATGGTTCCCGATCAGAGGTTGGTGCGGCTGCCCCAGCGGTGATAGTGACCCAACCGCTCTCTAGAGCCGTTCCCCTTCCCCGTGAGGTCTGTCTTTTCGACTGAATTCTTCGCTATTCTGGAAGCCCTCGACATTATAAGCACCCACTCCGCCAACTCCTATGTTATCTATCTGATTCCCAAAGCGCATTGCTCTCCCTTGAAAAATTTAACCCCCCTCACCCACTTGTCCGCACCATCCAACAAACCTTCCACTCCTTAACGGCATCCCACCACAAGACAGTCACCTTCTGCTGGGTCCCGTCACATGTCGGTATCCGGGGTAATGAGGAGGCGGACTGTAAGGCGAAATCCGCTTGCTCGTTGCCAGTCTCCACCTGGCTCCTCCCTTTCACGGATTTTTTCCCCGACTCTCCGCTCCCACTTCCGTTCCATCTGGCAACGGGAATGGGACCAGGCTATGCACAACAAATTCCAGCGAGTAAAACCAACTTTGCTATTGGGCTTCTTCGTTCCATAGGTCCCGTCATAAAAAGGTGATTCTAGCCCGTCTCCGCCTAGGGCACACGAAGCACACACGGTCACCTTATGACTAAATTGCCAGCCCCGCTCTGCCCCAGCTGCTATACCCCCATCACCGTCGTCCACCTCCTGGTCGAATGCCCGAATCTCTCTTGCCTCCGCCACAGATGTTTCCCCTACCTATCCCGCATCCCCACGTCCGTACGTCTCCAGTCCATACTTGCCAAAGGCCCCCACTTCTCAGCGGAAGCGATTTTCTCATACCTCACCCACTCTCAACTACTACACCGCATCTAAATTCATACTGCCCCTTCCACATATTCAATAACTGAACTTTCTCATTCCTTCAGTCTAATACTCCCACCCCAGTGACAATGCCCAACCTCTGTCTCGCCGAGATATGTACCACTCTAGGTACGAATCGGCGGTTAAGCAAATTAAAGAAAATATATAATATATATATAATGAAAATAACCACAAAAGAAAAAGGTGGTTATTTTCGTGAAATAATTTTAATATATGTATGTATATATACTTACGATTTTGATATTATTTCTCCTCAAATGTGATGATGATGAGTTAGGACCAGAAACTGGTACAGCGGTGAGGTTAACTTATGCAGCCCCTTGCTTTAATTCTTATATCATTATTACCAACATTTTCAGGATTCAAACGGACAACTTCGGTGTCTTCTGTTGCTTAAGGACAACGGTGTTACCCATTGAGCCACAGACGTTGGCTCCTCAATAACTTTCTTTTATATATGTGTAAAATGGGCTACGTCGTGGCCAATGTCATAACACCGCTTCCCGGAGATCAGCGAAGTTAAGCGACATTGGGTCTGGGTAGTAGTTGGGTGGGAGACCGTCCTCCGCGCCCAGATTATGTAGCGACCCGTGGTTCGGATGCCACGTAAAGCTGTAGGTCCCCTCCGTCATGTGACCTTAGATGTTGCGAAGGAGGTTAAACAACCCCAATTAAAAAAAAAAAATGTAAAACATCTACTGCCTGGCTTCGGTTCCATTTGTATCACTTTTTGCTATTTCCTGTCGTCTTACAAAAACTGATAAGTGAATATTCTCAATTACAAAAAGTTGAATTAAGTGAGTAAAGCTACAATGGAAATTAATTTATTAGAGCACAAGGTCGTCTTCAAGTGCGACAGGTACACCTGATGAAAACCTTAGTATAGTAGGTCGAAAGCTCGTGCTTTTAATAAAGCTATTCTCATTGTGGCTTTGCTTCCTTACTTTACGAGTAAGTTTAGAGACATTCCTCGTATTCGTAGTGTTGGGGATATTTGGTAGTTGGCATTAGCATGTATTTGTTCGTGCAACTTATAAATTTATGCGTGTGGTTAAAATTGTGAATTCCAACGTTTAATTATCATACTTATTTTTAATTTTAGATTGCCCTAACATCGTGGAATACCATTCAGCAACAGCTAGCAAAAGTGGTGAATTTCATAGTTCTTCTGATAAGGAAAGCAGAATTTCAAATCAGTCTGAACGTACCTATTATACAAAAAATAATACAACAGGTCATGAACAGAATCACACATACCATTCGGAAGGACGACCGGGTAACCTTCCCTATGAATACAACTCCACTCCAGTCAGACAGTCCGTGATGGATACGAGGCCTATTGCATCTGTTAGAACTGAGGTAAGGAGTAAGGAATCTGAAGAATTTGCGATGGACAGCAATAGATTTTGCCCATTAATTAAACCCCAACCCCAGTTACAGTCATCCTCCGTATCAAATATTGATCCTAAGCATGTGATGAATCTTCTAGAGTTGATTAACGTAAATAAATACTTCTTGGGCTGCATCGGCGAGACGTTACATTCGTTAATGATAGAAGCAAATCATCACGCGATGGAAATAGAGCCTTTGCTTATCTTTTTAGGTGATTGTAGTAATGTTAGTTTGCTGAGAGCATGTTACGAAATACTGAGTAGTTTCACCAAAGAAACGGTTACCGAGGTACAAATTCAGAGTATTCAGATGTCTGTTAAAGCACTGGACAAAATATTTTCTCTCCTAAAGCAGTTTTCCAGCTCAAGCAAGTCGTTCGATGTACAAAAACTGGCCATAGCTACATTTTATATGAGTAATAGTGAAATACGTAAGTTTTTAAAGAAGTTTTTAGAATTTAAAGGGTGTGAAATCCTTGAACCAAACGAATTTGAGGGTCTCTGTCAAAAGGTGGTCGACTGTCAGTTAGAAATGACGCTAAATAACAAGAGCTCTTCATCCCAATCAAACAGTTTGAGAGTGAATATCGAAGATACGTTATTTTCGTCGTCTTTAAATGGGAAAATATTTCAAAATAGGCCTGTGGATTTCGCGAGTAGGGTTAATTCTAAAGGCGAATCTTCGACTTCATATCAAAATGAATCTCCAGTCGTTAATTCATCCAGACCAAGGAATAATAATATTGATGCGAGGAATAATTATAATGCCAGTACCGCTTACGGATCACAGTTAGTCCTTAAGAGGGATGATTTAGAAAAGTTGGTGGAAAATTTTTTCTACCTTGAAAATGAACCTCGACAAGCGATTTTGGATTACATCAAGTGTTTGGAGAAAGAAGACCCTCAATATGCCGCCTTTCTATTTAAAAGAATTTATCGCCAGACGTAGTACTGTCTTAAACATTTTAGTTATTTATTTCTGAGGAGTGACTGAGAAAACGGAAGGCAAAGAAACAATGAAATTGTTAATTTGTTAGTAGTGTTTTCTGGAAAGTTTTATTATTAAGTTTGGTACCTATTCTACTCAGGCTTGGTGTCAAGTCGTACCCACTCTCGTATTGAAGAAATGTGTGTAGATGTAGGAAAGGTTTTTACTCTCACTCAACGTTATTCTCATCCACGGCTTTCCCACTTTGGTCCAGGTTAGGTTAGATTAGATTAGCTTAGCTTAGCTTAGATTAAGCTTGTGTTACGTAAAGTAAGTTAGGTTAGCAAATATTAGCCCTTTCCATTTGGCGCCTTTGCCGCGAATGCGAATGACATTGAGTGAGCAGTAATTATAGGGATAGTTTGCAGCAAAGAACTCGGGCAATCACAAAGCGGGTGGTTACCACAATTCCAACCGCATCGACAGTGGGATAGCCCCAGTCCAGTCTCCAAACAGTTGCGTAATAATAGTATCGTGAAAACTATGATGTATGCGAGCTAACGACATCCGATTGACGTGACAAACTCGACTAATTAAGTTAGTTAGATTTTTAGTGTCTGTCATGGGTTGTCAACCAAATGGGTATAGGTCGATGATCTGTTGATTACTGAACCTTTCAAATGTTCCGTGCGATTATTCTTCATTTCACGGAGGTCATGCTCGTTGCTCTTATTCTCAGGTATAAGAATAGAGGAATATTCCCTGGAAATTGTCCGGGGACGAATCATTTCGTAAAGTTTATACAATGCAACCTAAGAATGGAGGCTGAAAAAGGTTCCTGGTGCTGCTGTTCATGTAGGGTTTATGAATGTTAGGCTACAAAATTACCCTTATACCTATTTGGCCGACGGAACAACATCGACACTGTGAAACTAACCTAACTTAAATTCACAATACACTATCGATTTTGTCACCTCGATCAGATAATTATAGCCTGTAGAAAAGGACTCGGTGATATTAATTGGACAATTCAGTTAAACAATCTAAAATCCTTTACCGAATTGTTATTTGTTTAGTGTTTTTGAATTTAATTTTATTAAGAGTATAATAGCAATATTAACAATAAATTGACCTAGTTTTTTTTTTAAGTTCCTTTTCATTTGACTGTTTTTGAAGTAGAATTTATATACTTATTTTTTTAAAACTTAAATAGTTGTACCATGTTTTATATATACATGTAGAGAAATCATTACGTGCTGATTTGATTATTTTTATACTAAAACATTAAATATTTCGAGATTAAATTACTCTTCATTTAAACCTTTTTTTTTTTAAATACTATTGCTCGTTTGTTCGATGGCAGTAGGAATGGGAGAATATTTTAAGTAATAGTATTAATTTGTTTAAACTTTAAATAGATAAAAAAAAACTTGTAACATTTATTATGGAGCACGAACTTTTCTCAGTATTATGACCATCTTCAGATACGAACGAATGTTGGCATCTGTATTGAAGCTTGAAAAAGTAGAATGGGAAGGAATTGCCTGTCACTGCTAAACTATGAATACATAAGAATAATAATAATAGTATACTTGATTATAATTAGATTAAATATAACTACGAAATTATATAAAGTTCATACGTATTTACAATTCGTCACTGTTTTCTCAAACCTGCGAATAAAATATGCAATTTTGACCAAATTGAGATAATACCACTTGGGTAGTAACCACATTTGGATCTTTAATTGTCAAATTTTGAGGATTGTACTCTACTTTTCGAGATAGACATTTGGTATTGACAGTGCAAATGCAATTGAATGTAGGGGAAATCCTCAAAGATAACTTTCTCAAAACTGAAGGATTGCAGATTCACCGGTTTGTGAAACCAGCGACGAATTGTTCAAAGTTATAACTAACGTATGAAGTCAAGTATCGTAATGCAAAATATTGAAATAGGCAAGTTACTCCATTTACAGTTCTCTTAGACATTCGGAAGTAAACGGAAATCATTATCGTATGTAGCGTACAATATTACATATACTTCGAAATGCCACAGCAAAATTATTCATACCTTGTATTTAACAATTTGTAGAAGCTCCTCGTTCCATTATGACCAGAGATACTTCAAGTTTGAAGACCTTCGCTTATGGACATCATTCTTGAGGTTTTGCCAGAGATATTCTATGGGACTGATATCTAAACTTTGTGCAGACCAGTTCAAAATATTTAATTTTCTATCTTGCAACCATGCTTTAGATTTTTATGTATGTTTGGGGTTATGTTGGAAAATCAACCGTCGACCAAGACGAAGTTTCCTTATAGACAACTTCAAACTATCCTCAATGATCTGCTGCTGCTGTTCCGTTGAATTTGTATCGCGTCGATTTAAGATTTCCAGTGCCGACGGTTACGTCGTTCGCCGATGTCGTAACCCTGCTTTCCGTTGATCAACAAAGTTAAGCGACAGTGGGCCTGGAGAGTAGTTGGATGGGAGACCGTCCTCTGCGTCTAGATTATGTAGCGACCGTAGTTCAGATCCTATGTAAAGCCGTAGGTCCCCTCTGTCATATGATCCTAGATGTTGCGAGAGGTTAAACAACCCATTCAATTATTATTCTAGGCCGAAAGAGGAAATAATGAGGTATAATTGATCCGTGACCGTCCTTCATTATCGGAACAATGTTCTTTTCGATAAATACTTCGTCTCTTTTTGCCGAACAATATCGTTGGTTCACACTCCCCAAACGCTTTGTCTTCATCTCATTGGTCCATAATATCCCAGAAAATAATTTTGCGGATCATTTAGGTGGGTCTTGGCGAACTGCAGCCTCTTCAGTTTATGCTTCTTATTCAAGAATGGCTTCCGAGGATAGGAAGTGATAGGTTATGTAGACCAGTAACATTCAGAGTGCGACGTATAGCGGCGATTGAAATACGATGCCCTTATGATACTAGATCCTCTTGAACACTGAACTATTAATTTGGGATTAATGTTGACATCGCGAATGACTTTTCGGATGACTGTGAAGGAGGGATTTTTTTCAATAGGTTATTGAACACGGGCATGAAAAATTTTGCAGTGACACTATATTAATAGTACTACATATAATAATGAATTCCTTTTGCCTTCGTATATCTTCATAAAGAATAAATATAAATGCAATAACCCATACCCGTTTCATTATTCAACATTCAAGACATTATTTGTGATAATTTTAGTGCGGAAAAGGTAGAGAACGACAGTGAAAATCTAGTCCCTTAAGCTGATAAAATGTTTCTCTTCCTTTCAGATAACAAACGTAATGTACAATTTAAGCATGATGGGATTGAAGTTAATATATTTTATGTGATCGCACTATATGAAATTAGGTATTAACTGGAAGTTCTTTGGTTGGTCGGAGATAAATCCAAGTTTGGAAGGTGTTCAATTAACCAAATCTCGATTCAACATTTCGGCAAGAGCATAAAAAAATGTAATGTTGGGGTTGTTTAACCTCCTCCGCAACATCTACGGCAGTGGTTCTTAACCCGTGGGTCGCCAAGACATTTTGATTGAGTTATTAAATTGTCATTTATCATTTATTTGTTATCTCTAATCATTTTACTATTAATTAATTTTATCATTATTATGAGCGAACTGTTTGAAGGTATGGGTCGCAGCCTAAAAATGTGAACCACTGATGTTATGACGGAGGGGACCTGTGGCTTTACGTGAGATTCGAACCACGAGTCTCTACATAATCTGGATGCGGAGGACTGTCTACCATTCAACTACTCTGCAGACCCAATGTCGCTTAACTTCCTTGATCAATAAGAAGCGGTGTTACAACACTGGCCACGACGTAGCCCGCGAGAGCACAAGATAATCTCCAGACTAAGGTTACCTATTCCTAACATGGTCTGGTTACGAGTACCCACTAGTTGGAATGTTGAATTCCCGAGAGTACGGTTATAATACAGTATGGGAACTCAAAACAAACGTTGTTTACCAATGGTTTTAAAGAAAACAAAAGTGCCTAATGATACATTTAACACTCTTAATAGTGTTGTAGTTTATTATATTTATTTATATATATTTATCATATCTGACCGGCAATCGGAAGATCCCGGGTTCGATTCCCGGGTGGTTACCTCATTTTTTCATTTGTTTTGTTCGTTTGTTGTTTGCGTCGTTCTTTACGTTATATATATATATATATATATACAGGGCTATTCAAAATGATTCACCTGATTTCAAATGAGAATATTTTTTAATGTTACAAATACAGTGATATTTGTGATACATCAACCAAAAGAAAAACTGTACAAATTTTGTCTCTCACCTCATAAATGCTCTATGTGAGTTCCCCTAGTTACACGAGCAACGTCGACACGATAGTCGAATTCCTCCCATACTCGCTCCAGCATGTCCGTTGTCACTGACTCTACGGCAGTAACAATGCGAATGTTTCCTCGAACTGCCGATACCACCGACGGATGCTCTGAGCACCCGGTGGATCTGTTCTGTAACGTCGACGAAACTCACGCTGCACTGTGACTACCGATTTACAGCTCGAAAACTGCAACACACAAAACGCCGCCTGCTGTGCGGACGCCATTTTCACACTGACTGTTTGTTGCTAGGCTAGGCCACGGCGTGACTTTGGAGCCCTCTCGCGGTGATCTTGTAAAACTCGGAGATTTCCTCTTTCATGTGGTGTATGCCCAGTTGATGCACGGTTGATAGGTACGGAAGTATTCTCTGTTGAAATCGGATGAATCACTTTAAATAGCCCTGTACAGTATATATATATATATATATATATGAATAGAAACGACATAAGTACTAAGGAACGTTTCTGCACACGAGGAGGAGAGATAACGAATAAATGAAAAATGAGGCGAACCGCCCGGGAATCGAACCCAGGGCCTTCCAATTGCCGGTTGGACGCGCTACCATTATGCTACGGACCTCAATTAATCACAAATCGAAATTCTCCCACATAGGGCAGAAACCAATGCCCTGAGAAGGCACTCTCGCAAATCGTGAATATGCGCATATAACTGCAATGACCGCGCAGTATATAAATGAATAGAAACGACATAAGTACTAAGGAACGTTTCTGCACACGAGGAGGAATAACGAATAAATGAAAAATGAGGCGAACCGCCCGGGAATCGAACCCAGGGCCTTCCAATTGCCGGAGGCCCTGGGTTCGATTCCCGGGCGGTTCGCCTCATTTTTCATTTATTCGTTATCTCTCCTCCTCGTGTGCAGAAACGTTCCTTAGTACTTATGTCGTTTCTATTCATTTATATACTGCGCGGTCATTGCAGTTATATGCGCATATTCACGATTTGCGAGGGTGCCTTCTCAGGGCATTGGTTTCTGCCCTATGTGGGAGAATTTCGATTTGTGATTAATTGAGGGCCGTAGCATAATGGTAGCGCGTCCAACCGGCAATTGGAAGGCCCTGGGTTCGATTCCCGGGCGGTTCGCCTCATTTTTCATTTATTCGTTATCTCTCCTCCTCGTGTGCAGAAACGTTCCTTAGTACTTATGTCGTTTCTATTCATTTATATACTGCGCGGTCATTGCAGTTTTATATATATATATATATTATATATATATATATATATATATATATAACGTAAAGAACGACGCTTGTATAGGAGATATTCCGCGCAAGATATATGAGAACGAAACAAATGAAAAAATGAGGTAACCACCCGGGAATCGAACCCGGGATCTTCCGATTGCCGGTCAGATATGATAACCATTACACCATGGGCCTCACTCATTCAAATGCCGTAATTCCTCTACATACGCGCAGAAACCAATGCCCAAAGGGGCACCTCCCGCATGCCGTAACATTATATACATTTAACTCCAAACACGCAGTATAATTAACGTAAAGAACGACGCTTGTATAGGAGATATTCCGCGCAAGATGAGAGAGAGAGAACGAAACAAATGAAAAAAAGAGGTAAATGAGTTAAATGTATATAATGTTACGGCATGCGGGAGGTGCCCCCTTGGGGCATTGGTTTCTGCGCGTATGTAGAGGAATTACGGCATTTGAATGAGTGAGGCCCATGGTGTAATGGTTATCATATCTGACCAGCAATCGGAAGATCCCGGGTGGTTACCTCATTTTTTCATTTGTTTCGTTCTCTCTCTCATCTTGCGCGGAATATCTCCTATACAAGCGTCGTTCTTTACGTTAATTATACTGCGTGTTTGCAGTTAAATGTGTGTATATATATATATATATATATATATATATATATATATATATATATGCGCGTCTCGATAGCGGTTAGCATCGCTAACTACGAACCCACCAGACCGGGGTTCGATTCTCGGCGAAAGCAGGCGGCGGGCGGGTTACACAGCTGTTCATCATTCCAGAAAAAAGTAGGCTGGTAGATAAATGAGTATTCCGGATAGCCAAGTAGTTAAGACTCTTGGGTGCTGATCGGGAGGTCATGAGATCAAGTCCGGAAAAGGACTTTGTAATTTTTTACCACCCGTGGTGGATTTGTGGTTGATTTGACCTTTGTCAGAATGAACAATTCTTCAGCGGAAGCTAAACCAAGGTGTGTGTGTGTGTAATGTAAAGCTACAAGGTTTTCTCTGCCCTAATCAGAGAGAGTAGAAAGATTAGAAGTCAGGTGCGCCATAGGGGG
This sequence comes from Bathynomus jamesi, assembly GCA_023014485.1. Taxonomy (NCBI): domain Eukaryota; kingdom Metazoa; phylum Arthropoda; class Malacostraca; order Isopoda; family Cirolanidae; genus Bathynomus; species Bathynomus jamesi. The sequence continues at coordinate 637,281 of JAJOZX010001178.1, forward strand.
ACGCTTTGTGAAACGGGTAGAGAAATGAAGAGTGGAATCATCAACATAGGAGTAGATAGGACAGAACTTAATAGATCATTGAGAGTGGGTAACAGTGCAGAGCCCTAAGGAACACCACTATTAATAGCTTTAGAATATTGGCCATCTATAACCACAGCTATAGATCAGCGAGAAAGGAAATCAGAGATGAAGGCACAGACAGAAGGATAGAAACCGAAGGAGGAAAGTTTGGAAATTAAGGATTTGTGCCAGACTATCAAAAGCTTTTGATATGTCTAGCGCAATAGAAAAGATTTCACCAACATCCCGAAAGGAGGATGACCAAGTCAGAGAGATGTACAAGATCGCCAGTAGAGCGTCCCTTGCGGAACACGTACTGACGATCTGAAAGAAAATTGCAAGTAGAAAGGTGTTTAAGAATCTTCCTCTTAAGGATAGATTCAAAAACTTTAGAAAGGCATGAAATCAAAGCAAATGGACAGTAGTTGGACGGTCGAATGCGGTCACTCAACCTTCTTTGGAACAGGCTAAATGAAAGCGAACTTCCAGCAGGAAAGAAAAGTACCAGATGAAAGAAAAGTACCAGATGAAAGAAAGACAAAAGAGTTTGCCCAGAAGCACAGTCCTTGAGAACAGGAGAGAGACCATCAGGATCGTACCCTTTCTTAGAGTTGAGCCCAGAGAGGGCAGAAAAAACATCTTTGGAAGAGATTCTAATTCCCGACATAATTAAGTCAGAGGGAGAGGAGATGGGGGAACAGCACCGGAATCGTCCAGGATCGACTTGGAAGCGAAAGTTTGAGTGAAAAATTCAGTTTTATCAGGAGAAGAGACGGCAACTGATCCATCAGAATGGAAAAAAGGAGGGAAAGAAGTAATTGTAAAGTTGCTGGAGAAGTTCTCAGCTAGATGCCAGAAAGAGCGAGAAGAATTAGTAGATAGAGGCTTTCACATTTTTGTCTGATGAAGGAATTTTTGGCGAGTCGAAAAACATATTTTGTACGATTCCGGGCAGAAATATAAGCGGAGTAAGAGTCAGGAGTTGGATGGCGACGGTAACTTCTGAAAGCCTCATTTCTGTTCTAAAAAAGGTTAGAACATGCAAAGTTAAATCAACAATTCTTTTTGCATTAGTAGTAGGAAAAGAATATGCAATGTACGCCTCTATTCCCAAAAGAATCGCCTCCGTGATGCGCTCAGCGCACTCGGAGGAGGCCCCGGCAACAAAAGCAGTAACTATTCCACGGGAAATCAAAGTAGTTCCTTCACTTAGTATTATTATTGTTGGATTATCACATTTAATTATTACTTAGTTATGCATTTTTCCAACTACTACTTTATCGAAGGTGTTTTGCTATGAATTTTTGTATCGGATAAAAGTGCACAGTACTTTACAATCTTCAAGTCAAGCAGTTCCAAGGATTCTACCCATCATCCACCTCAATTAAATAATCCAAAACAACTTCCATTCGTTTGTCCGCTATTATTATTATCATCATCATCATAATTATTACTGCTGCCGATTTCACTTCTCTTGACCTATCCTTGCCTCCTTACCTTTATATCGAAGATTTTCTTTCATAGATATCACCTTTTCACTTCAATTCTGCACTTATACGCATTAGTCTGAGATTCACCACCTTCGGCTGATAAAAAGATTGAAAAATTTATTATAAATTTCTAGAGGGTCATCCGTGTCCAACTTCCTTTATGAAATTTACACAAAACATTATTATGAAGTTCTGATTCAACATTAAAAACTTTTAATTACAAATAGTGGCAAACACCCGAAAGTAAAATATTGTTGAATCTGACACTAAAAAATTTTCCAAGTATATTTAAAGATTCCCTCATGAAATTGTTAAAATAATTAAATTTTAACTCGTCCGCTCAAAAACAGTTAATTCGATAGAGGGAGAAATTAAAAAAAATATATATTTAAGCGTAACTTAAGATTTGGGTAGTCTCCATTACGCAATAGTGAGGCAATAGTGAGGTACGATACACTGCCGAGTGCGAATGCGCTATCACCTCGAGACACAATCGCATACTGGATGTCTTTAGTTTCACCCGTACCTTTGCTTCCATTTTCATTACTACGTTTGACATCGATAAGTAAAACACAATAGAAGATTTGAGAGATGATCAATGTAGCAAAACACACACTAAAACAAGATCGAAAAATTAATTTTAAACTAAAAACGAAACGCTTCCACTGTTGTTACTTACGAGGTAATAAATTTCTTTTAGGTTCTCGTGATCCTACCTACTTCTTGAAATTCATATTTCATCAGTCATGTTATGTTTGTGAACTTGAAAGGCTTCTAAAAATTTTAACAAGAACCGCTATTTCATATAAATAAATACCGAGATTTTAACCGCGCAATTCTTACGTAAAATAGCGTTTTATCTTAGCTTTTACAGAAAATAAGACAAATTTGGTTCTAAAAAGTATTAAGGGAGCAATGAGCAATTTAAAGATGAAAACTGCAAAGAGGAACGTTAACTGCAATTTCACTTTTAAGTAACTTTCGATAAACTTGGGCGAAAATTGGTGAAAATGCAGCTTTAAGTTATCCCTAAAATATCATACTATTTTCCCACATTATATAGAACTAAGAGAACACATTTTGATTTTAAGATGCTACGAGCAATATGATTGAATGACTGTAACGTATAACACGTGAATAATACAAATAAAATTCTTTTCACCTTTATTTTGTCCCATTACAAAATGGATTTTTTTTTTCTCAATATTAAGTAAGCCACTAGTGGCTTCCAACTGCAAATCAGAGATAGGAGAATAAATATTAGTTAGCTTTAAACCTTAGAAGGTGTAAAGGTGTACATCTTTCACAAATTTGTAGCATTTACAATAAAACTGAATCTTAGTATATACGCCCATGTTTACGGATGCGTGACAAATCTTTCCGATTTCTGGTGCGTATGGCTGGTAATAGTATGGTGTGAATAGAATGTTTGTCTGGTCGTGAATAATGAACCCTATGATAATGACCCTAGCAAAGGCACGGAGAATGAGACCTGTATTAGTAAACAGCCATAGCAAGTTTCCTGAATGAATTATAATCAGTGAAGGTAATTCATTCATTCATTCATTTCCTCGTAGAAAAATCTCTGAACGCGACGAATGGATTCTGAATTTTATTTTTAATAAATGGCGACTGATGAGGATTATGATGATGATGATGTCGCAAACGCCAGAAACATCCGATATTATATCTTAATAGTTCATTTTCAACCTAATAACTTACTTCCTAACTGAAAATTTTCTGCAAACTGGGAAATAAAATCTAAACTAAAAATATAAATAAGTGTATTGAAAAGCTTTACAGCTAAGAAATTATTGCAAAAGAGAAACTAAAGTGCATTATAAATGGGAAAGATTTTACGTAGTATCAAAATCAATAAAAGTAGAAAAAAGTTTTAAATAACTACTTTGAATATCCTATTTAAAAGTACTTAAAAGATAAACTTTTAATCAACTGTAGTAACAACGAAAAGTATTTAATAATTAAAAAGTTCTTTGTCCTTTGGTATGTGGCTGAATTAAGACTGATGCGCGAGTCACAATTCCAAATCAATCAAAATAATATATTATAACTAAGCACCCAGAAAAACAGACTCTCAGAACAAGCACAGAAGTGTTACTAGCATTGATCATTGTATCGTATGTTTAATGCTAACAATTTATTAAATTAAAAATGATAAATAGACGTTATGTTACGATATTTTTTTTTTTTTTTTTTTTTAGAATTTTAAAATATGCTAGTGACAATAATAATAATAAACAAAAAAATTTACAATATAATAAAAATTTACCACTAGTAACGTAATATTTATGTTTTTAAGAAACATTTTTGCTTTACTTAAAACTCAACATTTGAATAATTACAATATTTTGGCTAAGATAAATTAAAACAAAGCAGTTAAAGATAATATATCTTTTTTTTTTTCTTTCTTTAATTTTAACGATTAATTAACAATGAAAAATTTTCCAATAGGGTTATAATATCCTATTAATAGGTCAACGGATCACCCTATTTACTTCAGTCTCTCCAATATCACAAATATAAATCTCGTATCTATGATTTTGAATGCTTCGTTCACCACGAGGGAAGGAGCTCAAAACTGCCCCATTACCTTCAATGATTTGTAATGAAATGAAGAAATAGTTTACTTTAAATAAAATACTACGGGCAAAAAGGCATTTTGAGCTACTTCCCCATTTACAAATAACAACAACATATTCCAATAGGCCTAATAAAAACTTATCCAAATGTAAAGAGATTATAAAAAATATTACTATTATTGTTTCTTAAGTTCTTTGCCAACTGAATACGAAACTATTTTATTCCAATCGATCTTAGTGCGTGTTACTGGCAACTGGCGCCGGAGGGCTTTGAATGTCGTTTCGGACATCGTTTGGTAGTTCTCACTGATCGCCGTTTGGTATTCATTCTCAGCCGTCTCGATCAACTGGATTAACTCGCGGGCAGTCTCCTCCTCGCCCTTAAACAAAGTAAAATGAACACGAGTTTTAATTCTCAATAAAAAAAGCTAAAATTTAATATGGTCAATTGCAGTGATCCCTGATCAACCGACGAGAAGGTCCATAACAATTCCAGCAATTGTGTAACCAGAGTGTATAAGAAACGGCACTTACTGAAATAATCACATTTTCTTTGACGTCTTTCGATGTAACCAACTGAACATTGCCATCTTCATAGTAGTGAACTTGGACTTTCAACACTCCTTTAACTTCTGCTACTCCACCTCCAATAACTACAGTCCATGTGCTTCTCCACCTTCCATTCCTGAGTGAAGAAAATGCAAAACAAAATGTCTTTGCCAACTACGCAATAAAGATTTGTGACAAGTTCGAAAGATTTTTAAAGATCTGCACGTTCCAACATGTTAGAATACTGCTTACCAAAAATTTTTGGGTTGAAACTGGTGATCTTCAACACAACATATTAATGTTACGGTTGAGCCCTGCGCTCTACCGTACACTGCGCACACTCCATGTGGATAATGATTGTTGACATATTGTGTTAGTTGTGCTTCAACCACAGCACGCCAAGGTTCGCTTACAGTATCTACTTCGTAACTCTTAAAAAATAAACAAACAAATAAATGAAAATTGAACAAATTTAAATTTTTATTTCTTTACTACAATTCAAATGGAGTTTTTAGTTCCTTCTACGCGATAAAGCACCCACGTACATCACGCTCTAACCGCGGACAAAGTACACATGTATTATGTATCACGTGTCATTTGGTGTATAACGACTTTTATTTAAAAGTGGAACGTCTTTAAACTGAAATCATTTCATCATCGGAATGATTGCTATTGATTAGTATTTATAGTTAGGGAAATATCTGTAAAAAAAATTACAACTTTGCCGCAGCAGTGGTCAAAAGTTTGAATTTTGGTACAGATGTTCTATCGTGATCGAAATTTTTTTTTTACCCTAAAGGGCACAAGTTCCAAGGTGAAGGTGAAGGTGAAGGTGAATCAAGGTTTCAAAATCAATCGCTAAAAATGCCCCTAGATCGGGTCCCCAGACCTAGAAAGCTGGTTCTGGTATCAAAATAATTTTTCTAACAAAATAAAGGCACCTTATGAGACACGCGCAATCCCTCAGGTCCCCAGGTCACACACACACACAAGGTCATATTGTCAATCGGGTGACCACTATTTTTTCTCTCTAAAAATATAATAAACTATGACGTGTGACCTATCATATCAAAGGTCTCGATAAGACAAAGGTAATTATGATACTTATGACGACCCGAACTGCGACCTTGACAATGTGATTATTTCACATCAGCTTGCCTGATCTATCGACATGTCATTCTAATTTCTTATACTCCTTTCCCCTTCTTCCCAGATTCTGAATTGAACTGTAATGGACCGGGGGCTTTGTTTTCTTTGTAAGGGGGCCCTCTCGAGACAATCTTTTGTGCCCACTGAATCGTGTTTCAGCGTGAGCCGAGAAAGCCTATGCGACTGTGATCTCAAGAATAAAAGAATTTGAAAGCGTGGGGGGGGTCTACCGGAAGGCATTGTGCGCGATGCTAAGAAGCTAACCCCGGTGTATTGCGTGGCCAACGAGTCCAAATGACAAAAAGTGCCATGATAAAATCTCCGGCTGGTCCGTCTAGAGGGCTGAAGCCAAATTTCGCCAAAAATCAACACCCAAGTTGTCACACCCGTCATCACTGCGCCTAGGGCCTCCGGGAGGCTGAGTGACCAATCCAACATAAAAAAGGTGTATAATTTGCGGACATCAGGCGAGAACCTCCATCGCGTGTCGACCACATCCGCAGATGCCAACATTAAGATAGATATTCAGGTCCTCCGAGAGTTAGATATCATGGCCAGATTGCATCCTGGAGGTGATCTCATGGTAGCTGATGCCCTGTACCATTTCCATTGCTTGTCTGCCTTCAACAGCGGAATATGGAGCAAGCAACGGGAAGCTGCGCGTGAGTCGAAAGATCTAAGTAAAGAGGCCTGCTTTCATGCTGTTGAAGAACTCTACGAAGAAACGAGTTGGGAAGTTGGTGAGGGGAAAGTGTCTTTCAAGCTAAAAAAAATTGAGGGGACGGTTGTCTGAAGCACTGAAACAACGGGGTTGTGAGAAAGCTTGTGTCCATTACACTCTACTGAAAGAATCGATCATTGGTCATTTTCCTGGGCTGAAAAAGGATACTGATGGGAAGAATGTGATCTTCGTGTTCCCCAATACAATGAAGAAATCATGAAGTGGACCAATAAATGGAGTGCGGATCCTACCTAGCAAAGGCTGCGGTTATTCTTCAGTAGGAGATCAAGCAAGGCCCATCCTGGTCTTTCAATGTGGAGTTTGGGGCCGGGTGCCAAGAAAAAAAAAACCAGCACTACAATTCTTCGTCCGAATGACCCTCAAAGGACCTTCATTCCGAGCCGAATTGACCCAGCCGGCGCTTCTTCGTCCGTATGACCCTCAAAGGACCTTCATTCCGAGCCGAATCGACCCAGCCGGCGCTGACAACTGGACAGCTGAGAGATTTCAACACAGTTTCGAAAAGACCCAGGTCTAATACAAGTAAATCCCGCACTCTGCCGCTAAGTTCCTTCCTTGGTCTTCACAGTCACTCTCAATTCACAAGCAAGGTATCTGTCAATCTCTCTCTTGAACAGACTCGGAGCATCCGACATCTATAAAATTGTCATTCAACACGAACAACAGGAGGAAGAGTTTGTTTGCCCGATTGGTGCGATCGATAATATCGATTACAAATTTACAACCCATCTTCAACTACTGTGAAAGAGGCTTTCCCTGGGACGGTCATGAGCCACTCCCACGTTGAGTCAACAAGTGAACCAGAGATTCCTCCTGAGCAAGGATCAAGTGAGGAGGTTCATGTCGAAAGCTGCCTGCCAAAACCGTACACGTTCGTACCTCATGTTGATGTCACAAGGGCTGTGATGCCACTTATATACTATATATTTTTTGTTAAAAAGCTATAATGAACCTTGGTCATGGGTCAAAGTTACAGATCTACAGAAGCTAAAGCTAATAAAGACCCTAAGATCCACTTTAAGGTTAGCCCGAGAGAAAGGAAAGAGTAGGGGGTTAAGAGAAGAGAATAAGGGGTTAAGTAAGTAGCAACACCTATCACTCGTGGGTTACCATTCATTCAGAAAAAGAGAAAAAAGACTCACCATCATCATCCGCCGGCCACTGCCGACAAGTCAGAAAAATAGTCGGAGAGAATAGGAAAGATTGCAGAACGGTCCTCTACTCCAATAGGGAGGTAGAGCCCACTCTGCCGGAAAGGGGTGAAAGATGAAAAGAAGTAAAATAAGAACGCTTACAAACTATGCAATACATTCTTAACTCAAGAACAACACATTCTTCCAGCAGTTGCACTAGGCTGGAAAGGCGTTAAAGATGAATAGTAGTAAAATAAGAACGCATTACAAACCATGCAACACATTCTTAACTCAAACACTATCATACCATGCAAACTAGAGACATGCAATAAACAGAGTTACAGACATGCAAATAAAGAGCGAAGAAGAAAAAAAAGTATAAAGGATAACAAAAATTGGGTTAATTTACTCAACAAGTTACAACTAAGTTCGTGTGTTAGTTTTTTGTTTTGTTTTTCTGGCATATCACACGCTGGCATTACACGTCAACGGACTCATCCCCGATTACCTGTTGCTAATTGTTTTTTTTATTTTAAACAACATCAATATTTTTAAAATGTCTATCTAGACGGTTTTTAAACACATTAACGCTGGTAGAGTTCACGACGGGCGTGGGAAGATTATTCCATTTATTAATTACTTTAAACGTAAAGAAGTTTTTAGCGATATAGTAATGAAACGTCTGCCACCCAACTTAAATCCGTTATTACGAGTATTGCTATTATCGAAAGTGAACAGTTTGTCAAAATTTACGTCATCGATGTTATTAACGATTTGGAAAACTTCAATAAGCTCCCCCTTTAATCTCTTAGTTTCAAGTGAATGCAAGTCTAACTCTTTAATCCTATCTTCATAAGGCTTGTTGCGCAATGACGGAATTAGTTTCGTGGCACGACGCTGAACCCTTTCTAACCTATCAATAACCTCTCGCAAATACGGGCACCAAAACTGAACGGCATATTCTAAATGAGGCCTGACTAGGGACTTGTAAAGGGGCAATATAATATCCTTCGATTTAAATTCGAAATTACGCGCTATGAAGCCTAACATCCTATTAGCTTTTGCGCAAGACTCCAGACATTGGTTCCTAACTTTTAAATCCTTAGATACGCGTACGCCTAAATCTACTTCCTCGTCAACGATCGCTAACTCTATCATCCATCGTGTACGTGTAATTATTGTTACGAGAACCTATATGCAAAACTTACATTTGTCTACGTTAAATTGCATCTGCCACTTATTCATCCACTCCATAATTCTATTTACATCGTCTTGGAGCCTATTTCTATCGTCCTCGTTAACAACCTTACCGCCTATTTCAGTATCGTCCGCGAATTTTGACACGTTACTAGTCAATCTTACATCTATGTTGTTAATGTAAATTACGAATAGCAATGGACCTAACACTGAACCCTGTGGGACACCGCTACCTACATACAACCACCCCGATTCACTACCATTAACAACGACCCTCTGTCTCCTAGCACGAAGCCATTCCTCTAACCAGTTAGCTACCTGACCACGTATACCGTGCGCTTTAACCTTCGCAATTAATCCTCTATGCGGAACTGTATCGAACGCCTTTTAAAATCTAAATAAATAACGTCAGCCGCTCTATGCCTATCGTATTCGCGCACTATTTCGTTATAAAATTCTAACAAATTAGTTAAACAAGATCTATGGCGTCGAAACCCATGCTGACTACTATTAATCAAATCTCGACTTTCTAAGTGATCGATGATACGATCCCTAACTACGGATTTCAATAGTTTACCGACAACTGACGTTAAGCTAATGGGCCTATAATTGCTAGCTACTGTGCGGTCGCCTTTTTTAAAAATGGGCATGACGTTAGCTAATTTGAAGTCTTTAGGAATAATCCCAGTTTCGAGTGACGGATTAAAAATCTTCGTTAAGGGGCCTACAATAACGTCTTTCAAATGTCTGGGATAAAAAGAGTCAGGGCCTGGAGCCTTGCTAGCTTTTAGCCTATCGATATAATGCGCAATCTCACCCTCGTAAACAGTTATTTCATCCAAAATAGTCTCGCTACTAAATGGAACGATATCGTCCACGTCGGGGACATTATTTACGTCTTCTACGGTAAAAACTGTCGCAAAAAAGTTATTGAAAATACCCGCCATCGCCTGAGCGTCAGAAGCCAAAGCGCCGTTAACATCCACTAGAGGGCGTATGTTATCTTTTATCGGCTTACGATTATTGACGTATTCAAAAATTTTTTTGGATTGTTTACTATCCGCAGCTATAAATATCTCTAAATTACGCTTAGCATTCCTAACTGATCTTTTAACCTGATGTCGAAGCTCGATATATCTATTAAAGTTAGCTGCCGTGCCATTGCGCTTATTAAGTCTATACGTTCTGTTACGCTCGTTTATGAACTCGCCTATTTCCCTAGTCCACCACTTGGGCCTACGAGGAATAAACTCCCTTTCAATATTCATAAAACTTTCTTTAAACGCCTCCCAATGCAAATTTGTGTCATTACCCATAAATAAGTTATCCCAGTCCACTACTCTCATCCTATCCACAAAACTATCAAAATTAGCCCTACGAAAATCAGGGACTTCTATTACGTTACTATCCTTAGTGTTTTCTATCAATAACTTAAACCTAAGAATTTTATAATCACTACATCCTAAACTCTCGCCTACTTCTAAACCTTCGACTATATTTTCACCGTTCGTCATCACCAAATCTAAAATATTGTCACCGGGCGTTGGTTCGGTAACCATGTCGTAAAAAATTATCTTCCATGAACTCAATCAATCTCAAACCCTCCTCATTACCAGTAAAAAAGTCTGGCAATTAACATTAGGGCAGTTAAAGTCTCCGACAATTATATTATTCCGATTGTCAATAAAGTTATCAAGAAGTGAGTAAAATCTAGTATCGGTATCGAGGGGTTGAAAAGTATCAAATTCATAATTATCTTTGTCTTATTGAGACCTTTGATATGATAGGTTACACAGCATAGTTTATACTATTTTTAGAGAGAAACAATGGTCACCTGATTGACAATATGAAACTTGGGTGTGACCTGGTGACCTGAGGGTTTCCGCGTGTCCTAAAAGTGCCTTACCATATACTACTACTTCTGTAGCATCCTGCCCAATTTTTTCCTTTCCTTTCCCTACTAAAAGTTTACCACCACCTCTTTCTGTTTTTAGCATTTGACCTTGAAACCTTTGCTCTTTATGATAAGAAAATTTCAGTCACCCCATAGAACATCTGTGCCAAAATTCAAGCTTCTGACAACTGTTGCAGCAAATTTGCGGATATTCCCCTACTATTATTCAGTCATCCTGAAATATATTTTATAGAAAAAGAAAGGGTCATACGTGAATGAAGCATCTAGTTTAGTTGCCACACTGGGCTTGACAACTAGTTATGGTTGTTAAACACTGAACATTTGTGATAACTGCTATTACTTTTTACTTTATCGGAAATAATTACAAAAGCAGTGCTAAAGACCTAGAATTTTTTTTATAATGATTATCAACCAAATGAGGATTCAGTATTAATGAAAATTACAGTTATCAGTGAGAGGTGATATAGATATATATATATATCCCCCCCTTTTGGTCAACTGCTTTTAAAATAGTATAGTAGCCTTGTACCCTTTTCATACTGACTGACTGACTCCAGAGCTTCTACTTTGTGTAAAAATTGTGTGAATGAGCTGGGATTTCATTAACTGGGACTTCTTATACTGTCTTGTTATATGAAGAACAAGGACTTTGTAAATGTAACCAAACACACAAGTTTCACAAGAGAACTGCGGAGAGCATTTTATTTTGATTTAACAAATAATAGAGCTTGGTAAGCTCAACAACTTGTTGCTATCAAACACTTAATTAAAAAATTTATACTTTCCATCTCAATGACTAATTTAGGGTGATCGGTTTAAAAGTTATGGCGCAGACTTCCACTTGAACTTTGACCTCTATTTGTGACCTTGATCTCAGATGCGATAAACTGATTCTCACTCATGACACATGGTCAAGCTCCATTTGACCCCTGACCTTTGATACGAGGACATAATTCCTGCTCATGACATATCATCTGGTGATGATCCACGTGTGCATGAACTTTCATACACAAATGTCACACTTAGAGTGTCACAGACAGACAGACGGATAGACAAATGCAATTTAGCACAGCCCCCTTCAAATTTATTTGGTCAGGGACATAATTAGCTTACTCATTAAATGCAAAAATATCCTTGTACTAACTTTAGAGTAGCAACAACTACCTTACCATATTTTTTGTTAATGATGCAAAAAAAATGTAAAATATGTACCGTGTTCATTTCTCACCCTCCAGTACTATATATGCTCTTATAAAAGTGAATTAATTAAAATCTAGTAGGACTGGTACTGGTCAACTAGTCTAATATAAGAGCATGTAATATAATCCTACGAAGACTTTTAGGCCTATCTATAATTTAAATCAAATGCAGTTTCATTCATATTAGATCTAATCATTGTTTTTCAGGAGTTTTTTTAAGCAACTCTCCTTATAGAACATTAATCAAATACATACTTTAGAATGAGAACCTTCAGTACTTGCAATTATCATCATTTTGTCCATTGTTGCTATGGTGGTTATATGTATTGCATTATTATTTTAACTGAGCCTGACTGATATAACCAATTTTTTTTTTATTACTATTATTATTTTTAGCATTAATTTTATAGTAAGAAGTGACATTACCATTATTTCTATACTACTATCATTATCTTTTGCTCATGCTACTGTCAGAAAAGCGCCTTACCATATACTACTACTACTTTTGTAACATCCTGCCCAATTTTTCCTTTCCTTTCACTACTAAAAGTTTATTACCTCCTCTTTCTAGTTTAAATCCTAAACATGTCTAATACTTCTCTTCCAAGCCTCTTACAACTATTACAAGATATTAAGAGATTATAAATTTTTAAATGTCACATTGTTGTCTCCAAGATTGATTATTACAGTATTAATGACATTAGGTCCCAACCATTTTAATAATAAATTTATGATATTAACTCTGAACATTAGAAACATGCCTGCTAACTTTGAAGAGCTACAAAATTCATTATAATTAATTGGAATAAAATTATCCATCATAGCGCTTATGGAAAACACACACAAAAGAAATAACTAAAGATTTATACCCCTTGGATGGTTATAAATGTTTTCCGACATATTGTGATGGCAGAAAAGGGAAAGGAGAAAGTAGTTTCAATTTACACACAGTCATTCCATGTACACAAATCACTGAGCTTTCATCAATGTCAACTCTATTGAAACGCGTGCCATAATTATAACCTTGATAATAAAAATTTAAATATAATTAGTATCTACCAGCCCTCAAACAAAGTCTTTATCCATTTCCTTGAAAGTATGGACATTACTTCAAAGTGGAATAATATAAAACAACAATCTTCCTGGGTGACTTCAATTCTAATCTCTTAAAAGTTGATAAACACAGACCCTAAACAACTGGTAAATGGAATGGTAACTTCAGTGCAGCTATTATGCGAGCAACACGCGTAACAACAACTATGTAACATCTAACCTTAATAGATCATATAGGGCTATGGTGTTAAAATCATCATACAGTCAGTATTCTTCTTCCGAAGATCTCTGACCATTTTAGCTGTCTTAGCATAAAATGAGGGTCATAAAATCCTAGAGACAATAAAAATAAATGAAAACTCAAAGTTTGAAGTCCTCAAAGGAGCAGATGACATAAATGAAAAATTGATTAAGTTCTCAGACATATCATATGAGGTATTCAACAGACTGGGTCCCGTAACTATTAGGATATAAACACAACCCATAAAGAGCAAAATAAACCACACTGCATAAACCTCTCCTACGAGCCCTCCAGCAAAAACATTTAATTTATAAACATATTATAAAGTTGCGATGCTTCAAGGAATATACACCAGTTATAGATACAGACTAAATAATATAGTAAAAAAGGAAAAATTGGAGTACTACAGCAATAAATTCGAGGAATACAAAGACGATACTAAAAAACAATGGAAACTTATCAATGAAACTATATATAGGAAAACAAAATTGTTTTCCCACAAATATAACTCATTAAATAATACCTTTATAACGAACCACTAGACATAGCCAATTATCTCATAGTGCCTTCAATACGCAACTACGAAGAATATCTTGGTAACCCTGAGCTCATATTTTCCTCTTCTCTCCTATCTCTCCCAGAGATGTGAAAACAGCTATCGCCATCCTTAAAAACAAATTCTGTCACATCGATTCTCTTCCAAATGTTCAGACACCATCTCTTAGTCAAGGTATTTTTCTTGATGCACTTAAAAAGGAATAAGTATGCCCAATATTCAAATTAGGAGACAAGTCACTACCTTCAAATTATCGACCTATACCCATCCTACCTACATTAGGAAAGATATTTGAAAAACTTGCGTACATGCAGCTCTCAAAATATTTCAATGAAAATAACCTCATATCAAAATAGGTTTGGTTTTAACGAAGTTTATAGAACAAGCAACAGGATCTAAGCTGCATTAGATACTATATAAAAACCTTAATAATAAAGTCTTCTGTTCTCTTGCTTATTGACCTATCAAACATCTCTGACCTCTGATACAATTTCCCATGACATACTTATTTATAATATGTGGCTGGCTGAAAGCCAATGAATTATTGTTAAATAAAACAAACTTCCTGCTAATCACAAAAAAGAAATTAATACCAGACTTCAACATTATTATTATAGACTTGTACATGATATCGTGTGTCATTGAAGGGAAATTATTAGGAGTATTAATAAAATCAAATTTCCTTCTCACAAATACTTAACCCTCTAACACCAACTGGGTCGAATACGTACCGTTTCAAATACACGCATTTAGACAACCCTACAAAAACGTTCAGCATTAAAGGGTTAAAATGCTATACTTTTCTCTAGTTTACCCACAGCTCACATACAACATTACTGCATATGGAAGTGTATGATCACATCATTAACCCTTAATCATAAACTGAGAGAATTATTGAAAAACAAACTAGTAATTATTATGCTCATACATCAGAAATCTTTAAGCAACTGCATATATTAAAATTTAAAGACATATTTGAAGTACAGATGCGCTTCTTAATGTTCAGTTATAAAACAATTTGCCCCAACTCTATTAATCAAGAATATAATGGTCAATCAGATATGTCACAAACATTAAACAAAGTCAATGGAGAGTGATTGTATCTTAAAGTTAAACTATACTCTTCAATGTAGTAAAAGTTCTCACACTTATTTAACAATGGAATTAGCAAAAAATCTACCAAATAAATTAAAACCAGTCAATGCTCTCTCATCTTTCATAAAGTGATTAAAAATTAAAATCTGAGGTTACTGAAGGCACTCATTTCTTTATTAGTTATTATTATTAAATTGTTGCTTTCATCATCAGAAATCTCATTATCCTTCTAAAAATTTCTTCTATCACTTCTTATCTAACATTCAAAGATACTCGTTTCATTATTCTTTGTATTAAGCTTCAAATATAAGTCCTAGTCTGAAAGTTCCTTTCAATGCATGTTTACTAAAGGCAGTTCACAACTGCATACAGCATCTTTATTTAATAATGAAATTATACTCATCTATGTAAATTGTGTGTATATATCTGTAAATAAATAAAAATAAAATAGGAAAGTCCAATTTGTTAATATCCATACCCAAAGTTGATATTTTAAATAAACACTAACAGAATAATAACCTTTAACTCTGATGCTTCTTTCCTGAGGTGATCAAATTTGAAAGACAAATTTGCTCTGGGATCAAGGTATCTGTTGCCCCCTAAGTCATTGTGTTCTGATACCAATGCATAATGGCTCTGATTCTCCAGTCGCACTGGCGTCAGCTGATCTTTGTTATATTCTGCAATAGCTCTTGTAACACCTTCTCGCAGTAAGTTGTCATTATTTACTAAAGTTCTGACATCTGAAAATAAAATTGAAAATTTGTAGAATTATTTAGGCACAAAGTTCTAAAATACAACCAAATTTTAAGCTATAAAGTTAGTGTCAGTCATAGAAATAGCATTAGGCTACATAACATAGCTGTCACATGACTTAAATTTCAATAACTAAATTAATTTAAAATCTGTCATATCAGACAAGTTTTATAAATATTTCAGTGGCAACAACTAACATCAATTCATTATGAATTTTCTGCACTTAATATAAGAACATTAAAAACTAATAAAATAAACCTGAATACAGAACACAATTTACCATTAAAGACTTCATTAAATTCTCCAGGAGGTGAATGTAGAATAAAATCTGATGCAATGCATATCTAAAATAAATGTAAAAATTTTTAAGTATAAAAACCAGTGAGTGCACAGAATAATTGCAATTATATATCTATAGTTAACTATGATAATTACAATAAATGTACTCAAGTTTGGACTAGTTGGGAGAAAGTAATTCAAAGTTTGGAATTTTTTTAATAAAACCAATTATACTGCAAGGAATTAAAACCTTGAATACTATTTTTGTACTACTATATATATATATATATATATATATATACAGCCTTGGTCAGAATTATTAGGCACCCCATCTTTTTTTGTTTTAAACTACATATTAATTCGTTTAATAATTTCAAATGTGTTGTTTTAGTGATTAATTGAAACTTTAATGCTTTTGATAAGATATCAAGAATAAATAAAGAACATAACATACATTTATTTGTTTGTTTTCAGGAAATTTGTGAGATGTAAAACGAAGATAATACAAATGTAAGCAAGTTAAGAAGAAGAAATGACCTAATATCACATGTTCTATTTGTTTACAAAAGTAGTTGCTACAATAATGGCAAAGAGTAAGCTACTTTCAGAAGGTGAACGGGCCCAAATAGTCTTATTACATTCGCAAGGACTATCCCAGGTTAAGATTGCAAAACAAATGAAATGCTCAAGATTTGCAGTACGGGCAATGTTAAAAAGGTACAAGGAAACCAAGTCTTACAAGAATAGGGCAGGGCAAGGTAGGAAAAGGTCAACAACAGCCCGAGAAGACCGACTGCTGAAAAGAATTAGCCGGACAGATCGTAAGAAATCATCCTCGAACGTCGCTGCAGCCTTTCGGTCAACAACTGGGAAGTCCATCTCCAGTCATACTGCTGGAAGAAGGCTTGCAGAAAAAGGCCTCAAAGGACAGAAGGCCAGGAAAAAGCCATTTCTGTCTGAGGTCAACCGAAAGAAGGGTCTAATGTGGGCCAAACAACACCAAAATTGGACCCTTGAGGACTGGGTTAAAGTGATCTGGTCCGATGAAAGTAGCTTCGAGGCAAGATACACATTCAGAGTAGTTACTTATTTATATTGTTACATTGTATAGAAATGCATTTAAATTCGTTACAACTGTTATGGTAAAACAATTCATTTATCCTACTTTTTTGTCAGATTTTCAGGACCCCTGGCACCATTTATGTTTGCCGAAGAGCAGGTGAAGCATACCATGCTGAATACGTGGTACCTACTGTGAAGTTCAGAGGGGGTAGCATCATGGTGTGGGGTTGCATGGTTCTGGCAGGGACCGGAATGTTGAAAATCTGTGATGGCAGGATGAACTCTATCAAGTACACCACCATGCTGGATCAAGTATATGAGCACTCAGTAGCCAAAATCTTCAACAATAATGTCCCTGAAGGTGTCATCTTCCAACAAGACAACGATCCATGCCACACTTCTTGTCACAGCAAAAATTGGTTCAAGCAGAATAATATCAGTCATGGATTGGCCCCCCTCAATCACCAGACCTAAATTCCATCAAACACCTGTGGGCCCATCTCGGGAAGAGTATCAGGAAGCACAGATGCACCTTTCAAAGTGAACTGAAAAACATTATACAGCAGGAATGGGATAAACTGCCAAGCTCAGTATGCAACAACTTAGTGAGCAATATGGCAAACAGAATAAAGGCAGTAATTAAGGCCAAAGGCAGACATACCAGGTACTAAAATTAATGTAAATAATTAAATTAACAGGTATATCATTGTTTTTATATCCTTTATTGCACTAACATATATTTTTATTTAGAATTTCAAAGGTGCCTAATAATTCTGACCAAGGCTGTATATATATATATATTAGGGTGGTCCAAAAAGTTAAAGCATCAACTAAGTTCTCTCCACAAGGTTGGTTTTATGCCTCTTGGTGTGGACAGTATTTGTGCAAAGTTTCACGTTATTCAGTTAATATTTAGGGGTCGCTCCACTTGCCCCCTTTTTGAAATTTGGGAAAATATATAGACAACTGAATAACAATTTTTTTTTGGTTCTCAAAGAATATGAAAGAAAACAGTAAGACAATAGGACATGATAATGGGTGTATCTTCATTATTTCTTCTGCATCAGAGTCGCCTTGGATGGTATTGGTATCTGTTTTCGGTGGGTGGCTACGAATTGTAGGAGGTACTGCTTCTGGTCCTCGTTTCGTGTCAGTGTAGCGTTGTGCAAGAGCAATACCTCGCTCGGCAGCATCATTGACAACTTTCATCTTTAAGGCGCGATCTCTAAGTTCCCTGTAGTTCTTGTCATTTGGCCATTCCCATGGATCTTTTTGAAGTAACTGGCGCGCTTCCTCCTTACCTCCAACTTTCAAGGCATCAAAGAGGGCCAATGTCCTTTTCGTGATGAAGGATGCCACATCATTTTCAACACCAACTTCCGCCATGTCGATTCATCAGGGGCAGCCATTCTTTTGGGGATGTTGGAGGTGTTGAACCATTCTCCTTTTGGTATCAGGATCGATCCTATTATCGAAGAAGGCCAGGCCAATCAGATGCTCCGACAAGTACCACAGGTGGCGTCTTAGAGCTGTCTTCGCCGCTTGTGCAGCTCCTCCGTGTGGATATTTTTCCAGAAGATGCAGCATTTTGAGATCATTGAGAGGAGCTTGTCCCCCCATTGGCGCTTCATGCCAGTACTTGACACCAGTCTTTCCCCCCAGGAAGAGCAAAGATAGTTCAAGGAACTCCTTGTAGTCATCACGAGGTTGGCTTGCCTGAAGAGCGTTAGGTAAGTAAGTGAGCATCTCTTTTCTCATATCTTGGAGTTGAGGGTTCTCGAACAAGCTGTCCGATGCTGAGACAAATGCTTCGTGGGAGAGAGATGGCCATTCCTTTTGAAATCGCTTAAAAAGGCCTGTTTCAGGACTTCCTGTTGAGCCAAATATTGAGGCAAAGACATCAGCAAGTATGACTTCAAGTATATGATGTCGACAACCGATCCAAACTAGCTCGTGACCCAATGCTTCTTCAATTTATTTCCTGACACAGGCTCCGCGATGTAAACCCGTGTTTGACGCAGTGGTATCGAAGACGAGACCTCTCACATGCTGTTCCACGTTCCATAATTTCATAGTTTGAAGGCATGCCTGGGCCTGTGCTTCTCCAGTTCCTTGTTTCATCTTTGGGACACCAAGCAGCTTCTCCTGTCCATTGAATGTTATAAGGATTGCTATCCGATGCACATTCGTCTTCTTCCCTTCAATGCCGGGGAGAAGCTTTCTGTCCCAATGGAGAAGGACAGGGTCTTCTAGAGAGAATGATTCTAGGTCTTCTCGAGCTGCCTGTTCTCGCCCACTTTCTCTGTAGCGATGAATAGAGCTCCGAGAGCACGTCATCCCAGACAGATCATGCCCCGCGGCCTGTAATACAGCTCCAGTTACGAAAACAGCATTCCGGTCAGAAAGATTGGTGCGATCCATTGCTCCAATGACTTCTGGAGATTGGAAAATGTTCGTAACCTTGTTCTTGGGACGCTTTGGTGCCGGAGCTTCAGACGAAGAAGGAATCGGAACCGATGGTCTATAGTCGTCGTCGTCTTGCGAAAAAAGGGAAGAAGAAGAGGAAAGATCAATTGATGACACTCCTGCTTCTTCCAAATCTTTCTGTGTTGCTTCATGCCTTGCCTTCCTCTTGGCTTCCTTCTCCATTCTGGATCGCTTTCTGTCCTCTTGTGTAGTCGTTTCCTTATCAATGCCAGCCATGCTGCAAGAATTGACGTCCTTGCGCTGCATGGACAGGAAATTTCGGTCCTCAACATTGACGATTGTGCTCATGGCATCACTGGTTGCGATGTCAAACAGTTCCTGGATGTCGCTTTGAAGATGTCTTCATTCATTCTATCACTGGCACGTTGCCTGGTCCTGTGCTTCTTGAGTGTTTTGTAGCGGTCTAAAAGCTTTGAAAGCTTACGGACACAGGAGTCGATCCGTTGAGTTGGGATCCGCGCTCGGGTCCAGACTTCAATCACCCTCTGGCATGCCTGGTTCAGACTGTCGGAGGTGGTTTGCTTTTGATTGATGTGGTGGTATTGCCCCAAGAGGAGGGTGTCAAGGCATGTAGGGAGCCTTGACGTGGATAAAGTTCCAGTTGCCATCCCTAGAAGCCAAACTTTTGGAATTGATCGAGTTTGAGCCATCGGACCTACGGAAGAAAAAGTACATTATATAATATATATATTCAGAGTGGGGCGACCTCTAAATATTCACCAATCACGCTGCAATTTTGCACAGACCATGTGGACACTAAATGGACAAAAACCACACTTGTGGAGACTATCTAAGACAATTTTGAAATTTCTCCCTATGGATTTGGACCACCCTAATATATATATATATATATATAGGGTGTCCCATAAGTCCGCCATCATAGGAGAAATTCATATTTTTCTATTTCTACAAACCATAATTCATATTTTTCTCTTTCTACAGGCCATAATGTCTGTGAGCAAGGAAGAATGAATCCAGATAATTCTACTCATAGGAAATCAGAGTCAGAGAGAGGCTGCTGCTGAATTTAACAGACTGCATCCAGACCACAAGCCAATAACACAGAGTTGTGTTAGCAGACTTATTGCAAAGTTTAAGGAAACAGGATCCATAGAAGATAAACCACGCAGTGGACCTTCAAGAAGGTCCACTGATGATGATACAGCGACTGCTATCCTGGCTCATTTTAACAGAAGTCCCATTGTCCACCGAGACAGGAGTGTCGAAAAGTATCATCCATCGCATTCTTCAGGCTCACAAATGGCATCCATATAAACTTCAGATCCTACAGAAATTAAGCAAAGATGATCCTGACTGGCAGATGGAATTTTGTGAATGGGCTACGGAACAATATGCTCAGGATGCCAATTTCCCATCCACCATTCTGTTCAGTGATGAGGCTGTTTTTTATGGAAATGGTGAGGTAAATCGACAGAACACCCGCTACTGATCTCAAAACAACCCTCACTGGTATACCTCTTCAAAGGAACAAGATGCATCTCGGGTGATGGTATGGTGTGGCATTTGGAAGGATCGCATCATAGGCCTCCTCTTTTTCGATAAACATGTCACTGGAGGCACTTACCTACATATGCTCAAGGAAGAAGCATTTCCCAGTGTCTTGAACAAAGAAGGAAATTTCCCAACATGGTTCCAGCAAGACGGCGCTCCTACACATTACAGCACCCAAGTAAGGGAATACCTGTACCAACAATTCCCTCGTCATTGGATAGGATGTCGAGGGCCTGTGGAATGGCCAGCTAGAAGCCCGGATCTCACACCACTAGATTTTTATCTCTAGAGCCACTTGAAAGCACTGGTATACGCAGAGAAAATTAGGTGTGTTGAACATTTGTGGCAGCGCATTATTGGGGCATGTAACACCATTACTCCTGACATCATTCACTGTGTGCTTGCTGACTGGGTATCACGTCTGAATTTGTGTATTGAAAACAATGGTGGACATATTGAGCACATTCTGTAAATAAAAGCTTTTGTTTTGCCTTTTTTTATTATTTTTCCTATGATGCTGGACTTATGGGACACCCTATATATTAGGGGTGCACCAGATATTGCGAAATATCCAGTATCCAGTAGGATATGGGTTATATCCAGCCAGATATCAGCCAAAACATTAGAAAATTAACACCTGTATGAAAATCTGGCATAATATGATAACACATTACAAATAATATTTTATATACCAAAAAAAAAATGGAAAGCCCTCCAGGGCCCACCTCTAAACCAGTCCAGCAACACTTTTTATATTAAATCAACACAATACTGATGACAAGAATAAATAAAACATCTGTCCATCCTTAATGATTATAGTTCTATTAATATAATCACAGCTTTTTATAAAAATGTCTAGGCATTAAATTTTTAAAAAGAGTAAAATATTGCTAGACCCCTACTTGCTTTCCATTCTTTTTTCTCCTTTTTTTTTCCTTTATTTTCAAAACAATACAAAACATTACAAGCTTGACAAATGTAAAACAATACATTGAATACAATATAAAATGCCTGGAATGAAATCAATGAATGGAGGGCAGTATTGTGTAGGTCAGATGCCACCATTCAGCCTGGAGGTCTTCAGAATAAAAAAAAACTCAACAACAGTGATTTAGAACTTTTTTCCATTGTGGTGTACTCTTTTAGGCAATATTCAGGATCGCCTTGCTTCATAGATGTTTCCATATTCAAAAAACATTCTCTGAAAATACAGAGGATGCGGGTGTGCAGAGAAGCTTTGAAACAATAGTTTTAAGGAGAGGAAATCAGTCCTTCTGCTTCCAAATTTGAACTGGACAGCGTTTCCTATCTACAAGAGGTTCAGATGCATATCGGTCTAACTTCCCTGCAATCAGTAGAACAGGAGCAGTCTTTTTTTCAACCTTTCTTCTCTTGTAACTTACTTCCCTGCAATCAGTAGAACAGGAGCAGTCTTTTTTTCAACCTTTCTTCTCTTGTAACTTACTTCCCCAGATTACTCTCCTTTTGTGATCTCCATAAAACACGCTTCAAGAATGTCCTCTGTCTTTCCTCTTTCGCATAGGAGAACTGGAATTTGAGCTTCTTTCGCTTCCACTTTCATTAGAATCATTACCACCTTCATCATTTTCAATACCTACGACTTCTTCAATCAGCAGGATTTAGCCTGCTCTTTTTGATCTTGTTGAAAGAAAGATAACTTAACTGCGGATCTATTGCAGTCGCAGTCACATAAGCCCTGTTTTTCATTATGTTCAAAGACTTCCCATCATTACTCTCCAACAAGAAACGCGCTCGAAGAGAAGTAAAGGAGTTCTCTCTTTGTCATTTGAACACCTTGGTCATCATGGCCAATCTTTGAAAGAAATCTTTGTAAAATACAAATACTTGGGATTACGGAAGACAAAGTTGATTTTTCCGAACTCATTTCCTGAGTTAGTTGGAAGAATGGTTTTAATATTTTAAGATTTCGTATTAGTGTCCACTTGAAGGATGTGATGGTAGGTAACTCACTACGATCAGCCAAACACAGTTGCACTGGAATTTTTAATTTAAATATAATCTTTCTAGCATCAAATATGCACTGTTCCAACATGTTGGGACATCTTGAACCAATAGGAGAGGCTCAAGATTTTGCTGCACTTGAATGTGTTTGAAATTATTACAGGCCAAAGGAGTGTGATTAAAGTGAATTGCAAGGATATCAATTACACTGCTCTGAACCATAATTGAGTAACTAATAACCAGTTGGAGTAAATGAATGCTGCAGTGTATTGAAGGTATTTCAGCCAGGTCACCACCAAGAGCCATATTACTAGCTCCATCCCTCACCAATAAATTCCTCTTATTTGCATCAAGATCCCAACTATCTCACATAGAGCGAAGCTTTTCAGATATATTCTTGCCAGTATGCAACCCTGAGAAATGAGAGGCATGTAGCACAACATTGTATCTTTCAAAATCTTTACCTATCCAGTGACTCGATAATGATATAAAACTTTCTCGAGAGGTTGTGCATGTCCATACATCTGAAGAAAAGCTGACATACTTCACTTCTTCCAGCTTCTGAGCAATTTTAGACGAACTCATTATAAAGACGAGGAATTATAGTATCAGAGAAGTACCTTCTGCTCGGTATATTATCTTATATTGGGGGGGGGGGGGGGGGGGGGGGGGGGGGGGGGGGCTTGCCCTCAATGCAAAACAAAACATAGCAATACAAGTAAAAATAATATGGTACCTAATAATATATATCCAGCCAGATAGATATGGCTGTATCTGGCTGGATACCTATGAAAAAATTCATATCCAGTGCACCCCTTTTATATATATATACAGGGCATCCCAAAAAAATGTATACACACTTTAAATACTTATAAAGGCAGTGTTTATTAAAATACATTTCATTTTCAAAATGTAATAGAATCTACAGACATTATTTAATTGTTTGTCAACGCCTGTTTTCAAACTGACGTCCGTTCTGGTCCAGGCACTGCTGATAACGCGAAGCAATGGAATCGCAAACATCACGAAACATTTCGTTTGGTATTTGTGTGCATTCTCGTTCAATGGCTGCTCTCAATTCAGCGACTGTTGCAGGTTTTATAGCGTAGTAGACTTTGTCTTTTAAGTATCCCCATAAAAAAAAGTCTAGTGGTTGTGAGGTCTGGTGAACGCGGAGGGTATTCTACGAAACCCCTTCGTCCAATCCACATCCACATCGTGCCAAGTACCACTCGCAATACTCCACTCTTCAATCCGGATCATCTTCATTAATAGCATGGACTAATCTTGGAATGTAACTTTTCCATTGACAGCGCTTCAAAATGCGTTGGACAGACGATTCTGAAATTCCTACCTCACGACTCGCTTGCCGCACAGATTTTCTTGGACTTTGGTGATACGTTTCCAGTACTCTTTCTTGCTTTGTGGGGCTTGTCGATGTCCGTGGTCTTCCAGAACGCTTCTTGTGGACATTCTGAACAGTTCCATCGGCTTCAAACTTCTCTAATTCGAGTGATGGTAAGTCGCGTTGGTGGATCTGTTTGAAACTCCCTCCTAAACTGTCTTTGCACTTCAACTGCATTTTCACACTTCCAGTAGCATTTTAGAATGAATTTCCTTTGTTCAAAGCTTAGTCTGACTGCCATATTAATTCTAATGGGTTTAACTTGGAAAGAAAGAAACATCAATTGAGCTATCAGCTGTTAAAGTGTGTACATTTTTTGGGGATGCCCTGTATATATAAAAATCACAGAATAACACGTGATCTTATTAATAAGCAACCAACCACAGCGAAAAAGAAACACAAAATCTGAGTGCTTTCGTGATATATTCACATCTTCAGGGACAAGAAAGATGTGAATATATCACAAAAGCGCTCAGATTTCATGTTTCTTTTTCCTTTTTCCCTGTGGTTGTTTGCTTATATATATATATACTTAATCGAGATATCAACAAATATGACAACAACATTAAAAGACAATACACATATTGAGGAAAGAAGTAAATTTGGGGCCTTTAACTTAAACTCCAAGACTATAAATTGGGAAGCAATCAGATCGCACATGGCCCAAATAGAATGGAGAACAATTTTCGAGAATAAAGCAACTGAAGAAATGCTAACAACCTTGGAAGAAAAAATGCTGAGAATTTTAGAAAAATATGCTCCGAAATCACAGCCAAAAGGAAAGGGGAGCTGGCTAGAAAGGCAAAAGAGAAGACTTTTCCACAAAAGAAAGAGTGGAGGTGAAGTTAGGCAACTGCGGAAATAATGACAGGAAAGCAATAAAAGAAAAACTGGAGGGTATCAATATGGAAATACCAGCCCTGATTAAGGACCATATAGAGAAGGAAGAGGAAAAGGCGGTAAAAGCAAAAAGGAAAACCCCAAAATACTTCTACAGCTATGCAAAAAGGAAAACAAAAATGTGTGCCGCTATTGGGCCCTTAAGGACGAGAAATAATGAACTAACCGACGATCCAAAAGAAATATCGGATACATTGAGAGCTCAATATGAATCACTTTTCAGTACCCCAAAAAGTGACAAAGCGATAGCTGACATAAATGCATTCTTTGAAGAGGAATTGCAAGGAGAGTATATAACAGACTTTGATTTTACACCAGAAGATGTAGCAAGAGCTATAGGACAAATAAAACTGCATTCAGCTGCAGGTCCGGACAATTGGAACGCATTATTGATTAAAAATTGTAAAAATGAAACAACTACACCTTTATAGTGGATATGGAGAAGATCCTTAGACACTGGGGAAATACCGAGTATCTTGAAAAGAGCAAACATTGTCCCTATATATAAAGGAGGGGACAGATCTCAAGCAAAGAACTACAGACCAGTGTCATTGACATCCCACCTCACCAAAGTATTTGAAAGAATAGTTAGAGAAAATTTATGACTTCCTGGAGAGACAGGAAAGATTCAATGGAAATCAGCATGGATTCCAATCAGGTAGATCATGCCTATCACAACAATATCATAGATGCATTGGAAGGCAATGACAACTACGATGTTATATACACAGATTTTGCTAAAGCTTTCAACAAGTGTGACCATGGTATAATAGCAGGGATGGGGTTAAATACGTATTTGTATTTGTATTTACAAATACACAAAAATGGATATTTGCATTTGTATTTAAGAATTTAAAAAGCTGCATATTTGTATTTGAGCCTTTTATTTGCCATATTTGCTTCAAATACAGTCAAATACACTAATGTAATATAACTGTGCATATAACTACAAATTGATATGAACAGTAAAAATCAAACATTGAGAAATATGAATTTATTTTCTTTAATTATGCAAAAGTGCAGAAATATCAAGAAGTGTGAAATAATTTTCTCTAATAAAAATAATAAACAAGAGGAATTTGTTACTTTTCTTGCCTTGGTGTGAAAATGAAGTCTACTTTGATAAGAGCCAAAGTATTGCAATGTTAAGTTTTATACAATAAGTAATATACCAGTAAATTGTCTTACTTGAGGGGTAGCTGAAGTCAAGTAAATATTATCCGTTTATATTTAGGATGAAATTGGTATGAAATTTGCAAATACAGTAAAAATTGTATTTGCATTTTATTTGTATTTGAAGCTTCATATTTGTATTTATATTTGTATTTGGGGATTTATAAATTCGAATATTTGTATCTGTATTTGAATTTGGCCATAAAAAAAATAGTGTATTTGTATCTATTTGTATTTGGGCAATTGTATTTGACCCCATCCCTGTATAATAGCACATAAAATTAAATATATGGGAATAACAAGCAAAGTGGGAAAATGGATCTACAACTTCCTCAGAGAACATCTGCAGGTCATCAAAATGAAAGGTATATCATCATCAGAATCGGAAGTATGCAGCTCAGTACCACAAGGGACAGTACTGGCCCCACTCCTGTTCATTATCATGCTAACAGACATAGACAGCGGAGTAAACAGCAACAGTATAGTAACATCCTTTGCAGATGATACAAAGATCAGCAGAAAAATCAGTGATGTACATGACGTGGAGGCCTTGCAGAGGGACACAAACAAAATATACAAATGGTCAGTAGACAACATGTCATTTAACACCAAGAAATTTGAGCTCTTGAGATATGGTAGAAAAGAAGAACTGCATATTATGCTCCAGATAGACAGGAAATTCAGAGAAGCACGAAAGCGATCAATCTTGGATTAATATTGACAGATGATGCGAAATTTGAAACACAAAATCAGATAGTGATAAATAAAGCAAAGAGAGTTGCCAGACATGTACTGTTCTCAGAAGACTGATTGTGATCAGACTCTTCACTTTGTGATGTTGATAGCAACTCGTCTTTGGGTCAATAATTTTCTACAGTTGCTACATAGTACAGTATTCCTTTGTAGTTTCCATTTACATCAATCATAAAGTGTTTGGCTGATGGTTCTTATATCCTTGTGTATCTTTTCCTTATGTTTTTGTAAAGGATCATCACAGTATCTAACCATTTTTCATTACTAAAAATACACAATTTTAAATCTCAAAAATAAGATATGATTTGACTCAAAATAAGCACATCTGTAATAAAATTAAGCATAATTAACAAACATTGAGAGAGAGAGAGAGAGAGAGAGAGAGAGAGAGAGAGAGAGAGAGAGAGAGAGAGTGCGTGAATATGAGTTATACATAGGATGTAAATATATCATTTGTAGTGCTCTATTTTATCGCAAACACCCCCTACTGGCCTACTCGGCGCTTAACCTCTTAACCCTTGTCCGGTTAATGGATTGGAAGGTGTCCTCCACCCCGACATACAACGTTTTAGTCTGCATAAAAATGTCAAAATTTCAATGTACAAATGTCAATGTATATATTTTTTCAATAATTTTTAAAATATCTAGCAACTTCATACCCACGTTTTTTATTGTTTATATCTTTTAACAATTAATGGAAATTTAATAAATGAAAATTTTTTTTTGGATTTCAGTCTAGGGGGGTGGGGGTCAAAAATAAAAATAAAAAAGGGGGTAAAATTTTCATTATTGTTCTATACATGGGTCATTCTCTGTCAGATCAACCAAAAAAATTGAAATTAACACCCTCATCTCTCATATTTTGCTGAAATTTCGTTTATAGGGAGTTTGTGAGCCCTGAATCCATTTCTGAAATTATAAGGTCAATCCGACCAACGGTTCAAGAGATATGACCTCGGGAAATTTGAGGTCACTCGCGAGGTTACTAACATTTGGCGAGCCATAACTTGGGTAATAATTGTCATAATTATATAAAAGTATATATATTTAGAATCAGAAAA
The DNA here is from genome assembly GCA_023014485.1 of Bathynomus jamesi. NCBI lineage: Eukaryota > Metazoa > Arthropoda > Malacostraca > Isopoda > Cirolanidae > Bathynomus > Bathynomus jamesi. Next base: position 665,631 of record JAJOZX010001178.1, read on the forward strand.
CGACAAGGAATCCAAATATGCAGGTTTTAGAACTCTAGGTTGAAAAATAAAAAAGTTACACTGTAACCAAAATTGAGGTCACGATTTGACCTCTGGGGTATCAAATGAGAATTTTTTTTTTAAATGTAAAAAATGAAGGCATAGGCATTGGCTATTAGAATCAGCAAAAAAAAGTTTGTTTATGTTAGTATTTTTCATGTAACTAACATATAAGTGAACACCATATTCATAAGTTGTGCGTCAATTCTACCTATTTTTTCACACAAGCTCATAATTTGACCTATAGAAATTAAAATTACATTTTTTATAGATATAAAAAACAAAGTCAGAGTTCTTGACTAATAGAAACAATCATAAAAAGTTTGTTTTTGTTGGTACTTTTCATGTAACTAACTTATAAGTGAACACCATATTTATAAATTGCTTGTCATTTCAAGGAATTTTTATATCTTAGCTATCAATTTGACCTCAAGCTCCAAGAATTTAATAAAAATTGTATTTCACTGCTAATCTACACTGGCAATAATAGTTATAATAGTGAAAGGGGAAGACTAAGCTCACATGTAGCCTAAACAAACCTGTTGAAACATGTTGCTACTTGTCTAAGTGCAGAATCAACACAGATAGTTGCAAAATTCCTTGTCTACAGGTTAGTACAGTTCCAGCCAGCACTGTGGGTGGCTGGTGGGTATGGTGTTTTAATGAGCCTCAGAGACTATCAAGGCCTAAAATAAGTGTATAGCTATATATTTCTAAAAATATATATTACCTAATTGTAAATCCTATATCTTTACAGATCAAAATACAATGGTTTGGCACTTGAAATACTGCCAGGACCCTATTCAAAAACACAAGAAACGCATAACAATCAATCTTAGAAAAGTGACTGATGTACTTGTTGAAAAATGTGCTGGAAGAGTGAAAAAAGACTCATTGTTGTGTGTGAACTGCTGGACACTGATAATGAAAAACCCCACTATACTTAGTACCACTGAAAACAACGAGTAGTTAGGGATGTATTATCGATCACTTAGAAAGTAGAGATTTGATTAATAGTAGTCAGCACGGGTTTCGACGCCATAGGTCTTGTTTAACTAATTTGTTAGAATTTTATAACGAAGTAGTGCGCGAATACGATAGGCATAGGGCAGCTGACGTTATTTATTTAGATTTTAAAAAGGCGTTCGATACAGTTCCGCATAGGAGACTAATTGCGAAGGTTAAAGCGCACGGTATACGCGGTCAGGTAGCTAACTGGTTAGAAGAATGGCTTCGTGCTAGGAGACAGAGGGTCGTAGTTAATGGTAGTGAATCGGGGTGGTTAGATGTAGGTAGCGGTGTCCCACAGGGTTCAGTGTTAGGCCCACTGCTATTCGTAATTTACATTAACGACATAGATGTAGGATTGACTAGTAACGTTTCAAAATTCGCGGACGATACTAAAATAGGCGGTAAGGTTGTTAACGAGGACGATAGAAATAGGATTCAAGACGATGTAGATAGGATTATGGAGTGGACAGATAAGTGGCAGATGCAATTTAACGTAGACAAATGTAAAGTTTTGCATATAGGTTCTCGCAACAATAATTACGCGTACACGATGGATGATAGGGAGTTAGTGAGCGTTGACGAGGAAGTAGATTTAGGCGTACGTGTAACTAAAAATTTAAAGGTTAGGAACCAGTGCCTGGAGTCTTGCGCAAAGCGAATAGGATGTTAGGCTTCATAGCGCGTAATTTCGAATTCAAATCGAAGGATATCATATTGCCCCTTTACAAGTCCCTAGTCAGGCCTCATTTAGAATATGCCGTTCAGTTTTGGTGCCCATACTTGCGTGAGGATATTGATAGGTTAGAAAGGGTTCAGCGTCGTGCCACGAAACTTATTCCGTCGTTGCGCAACAAGCCTTATGAAGATAGGATTAAAGTGTTAGACTTGTATTCACTCGAAACTAGGAGATTAAGGGGGGAGCTTATTGAAGTTTTCAAAATCGTTAATAACATCGATAACGTAAATTTTGACAAATTGTTCACTTTTGATAATAGTAATACTCGCAATAACGGATTTAAGTTGCGTGGCAGGCGTTTTATTACTAATATCGCTAAAAACTTCTTTACGTTTAAAGTAATTGATAAATGGAATAATCTTCCCGCGTCAGTCGTTCATTCTACCAGTGTTAATATGTTTAAGAACCGTCTTGACAGACATTTTAAAGGTATTAGCGTTGTTTAATTTAAAAAACAACAAAGTTAGCAACAGAAGCTCTGGTGGTGGTGCTCGAGGATGAGTCTGTTGACGATGAATGCCAGCTTGTGACATGCCAGCGTGTGATGCCAGCAATAAAATATTAAAAAAAGAAAAAAAAAAAAAAAAAATTAGACTAACACGAATGTAGATGTAGCTCAGCTAGTAAACTAACCCACTTTTTGTTTAACTTTACCTACTTCCCCCCCCTCTCCTTACTTTGCATGTGTCTAACTCTTTTCTTGCATGTTTGTAGTTTGCATGGTATGACAGTGAGTTAAGACTGTGTTTGCATGGTTTGTAAGCGTTCTTATTTTCCTTCTTTTCATCTTTCACCCCTCTCCTATTCTCTCCGACTATTTTTCTGACTTGTCGGCAGTGGCCGGCGGATGATGATGGTGAGACACTTTTCCTCTTTTTCTGAATGAATGTTAACCACGAATGATAGGTGTTGCTCCTTACTTAACCCCTTATCTTCTCTTCTCTTAACCCCCTACTCTTTCCTTTCTCTCGGGCTAGCCTTAGAGTGGATCTTAGGGTCTTTGTTAGCCTTAGCTTCTGTAGATCTGTAGATCTGTAGATCTTCAATTCAAGATCTGGACAATGACAGTGATTGCTTGATAAAGGAAAATCCTTCAACTTCAGTTGAACCAGTTCTAGCATTTCTGGACCAAACACCAGTTAAAAAAAGTAAGTAATAAATTAATATAATAACTTATACTTTACTACAAGGTCTGTTTGATCTACTATATAGCCAATTATATAGCATTTAAGGTACTATAATTAATATTTAATTACTAATATTCAGGTGTGTGAAACCTTTTTTTCTGTTCTTTTCAGAAGGGCTGTCATTAAGCCAGAAAAAGCGCAAGGCTCGTGGTAAGCTATCATCTGCTCAGAAACACCTGAAGGAGAGGCTAGAACTCAGTTATGGTGTTCAAATTACCGAGGAGGTAAGTGATACTTCAAAACCTGAAACTAAATCTGAAAAACATTTAGACAAATTAATGAATGAATTGAAACAGTCATTCCTGGAGAGCAAATGTCACCATCACAAACTACAAATATTGACACTCTCACCATACACAATTGAAAAAACAGCTAGTTTCTTTCAAACTACAACATACATGGTGAAAAGAAGCCATTCACTTAAATCAGAACATGGAATCCTTCCGAAGATTCCACTAATGAGCAAAGGAAAAGTGATATCTGAAGAACACAAAGATATAGTTAGAAGATTCTATGAGTCAGAAGAGGTTAGTCGTATGTGTCCTGGCCAAAAGGATTGCGTGAAAGTTATCAGTGCTGAAGGTGCAATGAAGGTGCAAAAACGATTGGTCCTCGGGAATTTAAGAGATATATTTGAACTATATAAAAATGATGAAAAGAATCCCAAAATAGGATTTTCCACATTTGCAAAATTACGGCCATCATATTGTGTGCTTGCCAGTAGTGGTGGGACTCATTCTGTCTGTGTCTGCACATACCATCAAAATCCAAAATTGCAGCTGGCTGCATTGGGAGAAAGAGGTCTTTCATACAAGGATCTTATGGATTACAGTGTCTGCAGTACAGAAAGAGAGACTTGCATGATGCAACTTTGCAATGATTGCCCAAGAGAAGAGGGTGTCCTGGATTTTCTTGAGTTACTTGACAGTGTGAAATCAGCTCCAAATGAAATATCTTACAAGCAATGGGTGACTGTTGACCGTTGTACAATGGTTGATAAGGTGGAGCCACTTCATGAATACTTATCATCCCTAAGCATGAAAATATCCCGCATGGTTCGTCATCACTTTGTTGCTCAGCAACAATCACAGTACTTCAAGCAGTTGAAAGAAATACTACCACCTCAGAGCGAGGTAGTTATAGTAGGTGATTTCTCTGAGAATTATTCTTTCATTGTCCAGGATGCTGCCCAAGGGTTTCACTGGGACAATTCACAGTGTACAGTTCACCCTTTTGTCATCTATTATAGATCATCTGCAGACCAGGAACTTAGCCATTTTAGTGTCTGTTTCTTATCTGCATCACTAAAACACAACACTATAATGGTTTACTCATTCATATTGAAGCTTATGACATGTTAAATTCAGATGCCCACAATTGAAGAAGGTGCACTATTTCTCAGATGGATGTGCTGGCCAATATAAGAACAGATACAACTTCACAAATCTCTGTTACCATGAAGAGGATTTTGGTCTGTCTTGTGAATGGCACTTCTTTGCTACATCCCATGGCAAAAATGCATGTGATGGGATTGGAGGAACAGTGAAAAGAGCTACTGCTCGTGCCAGTTTGCAGAGAACTACAGAGAGGCAAATTCTTACACCAAACACATGTTTCAGTTTTGTGAAGAAAACTTGAGCAAGAAGATAAATTTTTCTTTGTAACTACAGCTGATTTGAAAGATGCAGAAGAACGGTTGGAACATCGATTCAAGGATAGTAGGGCTATTCCTGGAACTCAGAAATATCATAGATTTGTTCCCCTAAACAAGGAAGAACTGATGGTGTATCCCATTTCAAGTGGCATTGGAGAAAAGAAAAGAATAAGGAAAAGTCATTTTACTAATGAACCTGCAATGCTTGGTAACCTAAAATGTGTCAAACCAGGAGAGTATGTTGGCTGCATTTATGACATGCAAGTTTGGTATGGAATTGTGGAGGAATATTGTGAAGAGTTTGATGATTTCACTGTGAACTTTCTACATCCCTCTGGGTCATCAGGATCAAGTGCATATTATTATCCATCAAACAAGGATTCATGTGCAGTGCCAGGATCATATATTAACTGTAATGAGTTGTCCTACCCTAAGAGGAGGCAGCAGAATTCAATACATTTTTCCACAAAAAGAAATTGATGAGAGCATCGAGCATGCAAAAATTGTATTAGGCTAGCACATGAATCCTCTAAGTAGGTCTTCCCCTTTCACTATTATAACTATTATTGCCAGTGTAGATTAGCAGTGAAATACAATTTTACATTTTTTGCCTTTGTTTTTATATCTATAAAAAAATGTAATTTTAATTTCTATAGGTCAAATTATGAGCTTAAGTGTGAAAAAATAGGTAGAATTGACGCACAACTTATGAATATGGTGTTCACTTATATGTTAGTTACATGAAAAATACTAACATAAACAAACTTTTTTTTGCTGATTCTAATAGCCAATGCCTATGCCTTCATTTTTTACATTTAAAAAAAAAATTCTCATTTGATACCCCAGAGGTCAAATCGTGACCTCAAATTTTGGTTACAGTGTAACTTTTTATTTTTCAACCTAGAGTTCTAAACTTGCATATTTGGATTCCTTGTCGTTTTCTGATTCTAAATATATATACTTTTATATAATTGTGACCATTATTACCCAAGTTATGGGTCGCCAAATGTTAGTGACCTCGCAAGTGACCTCAAATTTCCGAGGTCATATCTCTTGAACCGTTGGTCGGATTGACCTTATAATTTCAGAAATGGATTCAGGGCCCACAAACTCCCTATAAACCAAATTTCAGCAAAATCTGAGAGATGAGGGTGTTAGGCACTGGTTGATCTGACAGAGAATGACCCTATAGAAATTAAAATTACATTTTTTTATAGATATAAAAACAAAGGCAAAAAATGTAAAATTGTATTTCACTGCTAATCTACACTGGCAATAATAGTTATAATAGTGAAAGGGGAAGACCTACTTAGAGGATTCATGTGCTAGCCTAATACAATTTTTGCATGCTCGATGCTCTCATCAATTTCTTTTTGTGGAAAAATGTATTGAATTCTGCTGCCTCCTCTTAGGGTAGGACAACTCATTACAGTTAATATATGATGTCCTGGCACTGCACATGAATCCTTGTTTGATGGATAATAATATGCACTTGATCCTGATGACCCAGAGGGATGTAGAAAGTTCACAGTGAAATCATCAAACTCTTCACAATATTCCTCCACAATTCCATACCAAACTTGCATGTCATAAATGCAGCCAACATACTCTCCTGGTTTGACACATTTTAGGTTACCAAGCATTGCAGGTTCATTAGTAAAATGACTTTTCCTTATTCTTTTCTTTTCTCCAATGCCACTTGAAATGGGATACACCATCAGTTCTTCCTTGTTTAGGGGAACAAATCTATGATATTTCTGAGTTCCAGGAATAGCCCTACTATCCTTGAATCGATGTTCCAACCGTTCTTCTGCATCTTTCAAATCAGCTGTAGTTACAAAGAAAAAATTTATCTTCTTGCTCAAGTTTTCTTCACAAAACTGAAACATGTGTTCTGGTGTAAGAATTTGCCTCTCTGTAGTTCTCTGCAAACTGGCACGAGCAGTAGCTCTTTTCACTGTTCCTCCAATCCCATCACATGCATTTTTGCCATGGGATGTAGCAAAGAAGTGCCATTCACAAGACAGACCAAAATCCTCTTCATGGTAACAGAGATTTGTGAAGTTGTATCTGTTCTTATATTGGCCAGCACATCCATCTGAGAAATAGTGCACCTTCTTCAATTGTGGGCATCTGAATTTAACATATGTCATAAGCTTCAATATGAATGAGTAAACCATTATAGTGTTGTGTTTTAGTGATGCAGATAAGAAACAGACACTAAAATGGCTAAGTTCCTGGTCTGCAGATGATCTATAATAGATGACAAAAGGGTGAACTGTACACTGTGAATTGTCCCAGTGAAACCCTTGGGCAGCATCCTGGACAATAAAAGAATAATTCTCAGAGAAATCACCTACTATAACTACCTCGCTCTGAGGTGGTAGTGTTTCTTTCAACTGCTTGAAGTACTGTGATTGTTGCTGAGCAACAAAGTGATGACGAACCATGCAGGATATTTTCATGCTTAGGGATGATAAGTATTCATGAAGTGGCTCCACCTTATCAACCATTGTACAACGGTCAACAGTCACCCATTGCTTGTAAGATATTTCATTTGGAGCTGATTTCACACTGTCAAGTAACTCAAGAAAATCCAGGACACCCTCTTCTCTTGGGCAATCATTGCAAAGTTGCATCATGCAAGTCTCTCTTTCTGTACTGCAGACACTGTAATCCATAAGATCCTTGTATGAAAGACCTCTTTCTCCCAATGCAGGCAGCTGCAATTTTGGATTTTGATGGTATGTGCAGACAGACAGAATGAGTCCCACCACTACCGGCAAGCACACAATATGATGGCCGTAATTTTGCAAATGTGGAAAATCCTATTTTGGGATTCTTTTCATCATTTTTATATAGTTCAAACATCTCTCTTAAATTCCCGAGGACCAATTGTTTTTGCACCTTCAGCACTGATAACTTTCACGCAATCCTTTTGGCCAGGACACATACGACTAACCTCTTCTGACTCATAGAATCTTCTAACTATATCTTTGTGTTCTTCAGATATCACTTTTCCTTTGCTCATTAGTGGAATCTTCGGAAGGATTCCATGTTCTGATTTAAGTGAACGGCTTCTTTTCACCATGTATGTTGTAGTTTGAAAGAAACTAGCTGTTTTTTCAATTGTGTATGGTGAGAGTGTCAATATTTGTAGTTTGTGATGGTGACATTTGCTCTCCAGGAATGACTGTTTCAATTCATTCATTAATTTGTCTAGATGTTTTTCAGATTTAGTTTCAGGTTTTGAAGTATCACTTACCTCCTCGGTAATTTGAACACCATAACTGAGTTCTAGCCTCTCCTTCAGGTGTTTCTGAGCAGATGATAGCTTACCACGAGCCTTGCGCTTTTTCTGGCTTAATGACAGCCCTTCTGAAAAGAACAGAAAAAAGGTTTCACACACCTGAATATTAGTAATTAAATATTAATTATAGTACCTTAAATGCTATATAATTGGCTATATAGTAGATCAAACAGACCTTGTAGTAAAGTATAAGTTATTATATTAATTTATTACTTACTTTTTTTAACTGGTGTTTGGTCCAGAAATGCTAGAACTGGTTCAACTGAAGTTGAAGGATTTTCCTTTATCAAGCAATCACTGTCATTGTCCAGATCTTGAATTGAAGAGATGTTACTCAAGCCACTGATAGTAGATGATTCATTTGAATCCTGCTCAGACTCGTTGTTTTCAGTGGTACTAAGTATAGTGGGGTTTTTCATTATCAGTGTCCAGCAGTTCACACACAACAATGAGTCTTTTTTCACTCTTCCAGCACATTTTTCAACAAGTACATCAGTCACTTTTCTAAGATTGATTGTTATGCGTTTCTTGTGTTTTTGAATAGGGTCCTGGCAGTATTTCAAGTGCCGAACCATTGTATTTTGATCTGTAAAGATATAGGATTTACAATTAGGTAATATATATTTTTTAGAAAATATATAGCTATACACACTTAATATTTTAGGCCTTGATAGTCTCTGAGGCTCATTAAAACACCATACCCACCAGCCACCCACAGTGCTGGCTGGAACTGTACTAACCTGTAGACAAGGAATTTTGCAACTATCTGTGTTGATTCTGCACTTAGACAAGTAGCAACATGTTTCAACAGGTTTGTTTAGGCTACATGTGAGCTTAGTCTTCCCCTTTCACTATTATAACTATTATTGCCAGTGTAGATTAGCAGTGAAATACAATTTTTATTAAATTCTTGGAGCTTGAGGTCAAATTGATAGCTAAGATATAAAAATTCCTTGAAATGACAAGCAATTTATAAATATGGTGTTCACTTATAAGTTAGTTACATGAAAAGTACCAACATAAACAAACTTTTTATGATTGTTTCTATTAGTCAAGAACTGACTTTGTTTTTTATATCTATAAAAATGTAATTTTAATTTCTATAGGTCAAATTATGAGCTTGTGTGAAAAAATAGGTAGAATTGACGCACAACTTATGAATATGGTGTTCACTTATATGTTAGTTACATGAAAAATACTAACATAAACAAACTTTTTTTTGCTGATTCTAATAGCCAATGCCTATGCCTTCATTTTTTACATTTAAAAAAAAAATTCTCATTTGATACCCCAGAGGTCAAATCGACCTCAAATTTTGGTTACAGTGTAACTTTTTTATTTTTTTTTCTAGAGTTCTAAACTTGCATATTTGGATTCCTTGTCGTTTTCTGATTCTAAATATATATACTTTTATATAATTATGACAATTATTACCCAAGTTATGGCTCGCCAAATGTTAGTAACCTCGCGAGTGACCTCAAATTGCCCGAGGTCATATCTCTTGAACCGTTGGTCGGATTGACCTTATAATTTCAGAAATGGATTCAGGGCTCACAAACTCCCTATAAACCAAATTTCAGCAAAATATGAGAGATGAGGGTGTTAATTTCAATTTTTTTTGGTTGATCTGACAGAGAATGACCCATTAGCTAATTTGGAAATTGTTTCCATCACTCTTAACATAACAGTTTTCCCTCCTTCTTTATATAATATATTTTCTACAAATTCTGCACTAACTGTGGTTTTTTGAGCTACTTGCAACATAATCTTTGTTACATAGGAAATCAATACATAGAACTTGGCACTAATTTCTTTCTCTTGTGGATGATCAAAAAACACACAATTTTCCACAAATCTGTCAAATTGATCAAAGTTGTAATTAACCATGCGAGTACAGATTTGAGTTTTGGTCTCTTAAAACCAATGATATTGTCAAGAACCATATTGGTATAGTCAAGGCCTGATCTCAGATTTGAAGAGTGATTCTGAATAAAGTCTAAAAGCTCACTTAGTTTACAAATTTTCTTCAATGCATCAATGTGGGCTCTGTTCACAAGATGCATTAAGTCCCATCGAAATTTGAAATTTTCTCCAAACAACTTTTTCATTTCGTTTTTAAATGGCTCGTTGTCCTTACAAAAAGCCCCATCTCCAACCATTCCAGATACCTTGGATTTAATTGCTTCTTCAGATAGTTTCAAGTGATTAGGAGACTTCAACACATCAAAAATTTCATTGGCCAAATAAACTCCTGATTTGCTGCGTACTAAATTTATCCCAGCAAGTTTTACAGTCTTATCTTCTTCACTCATAACTAATACAACTAGCATGCTTAATCCCAAAATTGTTCCAATGTCAGCTGTTATTGTTACTGAAGTTTGTTCTAAGAACCACTTTACAGTTTGTTCTTTAAGTTGATTATCTAATAGCTCACAAATTGTCTCGCACGCATGTGTGCTATGATTCAAATTTCCAACCTCACAACCTGACCTATGTAATACAGCTAGAAGTACTGGATATAGAGCCCATGCAGTCTTTGTTTTCATTATGTAGTATAAGATGTTGCCACATAAGTCTTCTATGCGTTTAGTAGTGTTCCGAGAAGATGTTTTCATCACTTCATAAACAGCAGCTCTTTGATGATGCTGAAGTTTAATTAAATGTCTCTTCAGGTGGGTTTTCAGATTTCTAAACCATCTCTCTTGATTTTCTCCTTGTTTGCATACATAGGTTAAATCTTTAACATTGAAGTAACCTTTTATGTTAGAATGTTTGTCTGAAGCACATGCTTTGGGGTCTGTGCAAGCTATGCAATATAATGTAAACATTTTATCATCAGAAGCATCATCAATATCTTCTTGATTATCATCATCCTCAACAGCTATATCTACATCAGGCATATTAGTGTCACTATTTGCAATGTTTTCCATTATATCACTTGGTACTGAAAATGAATCATCAGCATGCCCTAGATCCTTCTTTTCCACCAATTTGAATGTAGATTTGATCAAATCATTGTTCAGGATTTCTTGTATTGATTTACACTTGCTTAAATGGGCTATGGAAATGTCAAATTTGTTGCTTTTTGCTTTATTAGATTTGGATGCAACACTTGAACTTGAAGGCATATTTTGACTCCTCTTTATTAACCACAACAGCTTGGTGAGTTTCTTTTGTTAGGCGCAAAATTGCATTCAATGTCTTCTGGATTTGGGAATTTTCAAATTCCTCTAAAGCAGTTTTGTTAGTCTGATGCGCAGATTCCTCACTTACCTTTTGTTTCTTAGGTGGAGGAGAAGTACTTTCTTCAGTCTGTGAAACATCTAGTGAAAAAGTTTCATTTTCTAGATTAGCAGTTGATGAAGTTGGTTCATTTTTCTGAGGTCTAGCACTAGCACATTTTGTGAACAAACTAAATGACTGCTTTGCCATATCTCTTTGCTGCACTTCATCCTGGTATTTCTTTACTGCAATATCTAAGCTGTGGGCCCAAACTCTGGGACCTCTTGTATTGTAACAAATATTTTTTTGGAATTAAAATGTTCCTCCCAGTTTTGCTTCTTTGAATATTTGTTCTTGCACTGACCACAAAAGTAACCCCTTTTAACACCCTCACTTTTCTCTCCAACTTCATCAATATTAGGATCCATTATTGATTATTATTGACTACCTGAAAAAATACAAAATAAGTAAAAGTTAGTAAATATAGTATGGTAAAAGTGAGTAAAAGTAAGTAAATATAGTACAATGAAAGTAAGTAAAAGTGCTTTAAACTTAGTAAAAGTAGGTAAGTTAAAGTAAGTAAAAGTAAGTTTAAACTTAACTAAACTTTTCAATTCTAGAGTCATGGTGGATTACTTAAAACCGCACAAGTAATTATCTGGCCAATTTATCAAACCTGGCCGAGATCAATGGAACATAGTCCAATCCTGATAATTTTATATTAAAAAAATATACGTTTTAATAAAATTTTAATTATCAAAACATTGAAGCTTAACAAAAAATAAAAATAATTGTTAAATATGGAATTACCAACTAAACTTAAAATAACTAAATTTGTAATTTAAAAAAATTGGTTTGTACAAGAACGTATACGCAAAAAAATTGCATAACGTCTAGCGGATGAACAAAACCCAAACCCAAATTTACTTTTTCTCATAGTCAAATTTACTGGAGCAATGCTCCCAAGATCCCAGGAATCTGGAGTCATGCACTGTGACTAATGAACTTAAACCCTCAAATCACTGTATGGTAATCAGAAATAAAGCAAATGCTAGACTCAATCTCATGCACACACACATTGAATACAAATCTCCCAATATTATAAAGCAACTATACATTTCATATGTGAGACCCCTCCTCGAATACTGTATTCAATTTAATAGTCCCTATTTGATACAAGATATTGAAAAAACTGGAAAAAGTACAGAAACAACCAACAAGAATGATCCCATCTCTAAGACAATTGACATACTGTAAAAGACAAGACTGGCATACCTAAACATGTTCTTATTAAAAAGGAGGAGGTTGAGGGGTGATATGATAGGTATATAAAATGATAAAAGGGTTGGATAAGATAGATTTTGAGTCTCTTTCCATTAAAGATCACAATAACGAGACTAGAGGTCATAGTATGAATTATTTAAGCCAAGATGTAGAACAAATTTAAGAAAACATAATTTTACGGAGTAATTAAATTTTGGAACAGTCTGACAGAAGTGGTGACTTCAGATACACATGATTCTTTCAAAAGAAGGTTGGATAGTTTGATGTCTGCAAGGGACATCTGGTGATAGTGTTTAAGCCCATTTTTATTGCATGAATGGTACTAGTTTATTTCATATATATTATGTGCATTTAGGTGATAGATCCCACAGCTCAACACAGGTGTTGTGGGATATAGGGAGGCAGTATCTTGGGTTAGGGGATACTCTCTGTCCACACACACCCCATTTAGAGAGATTCCTCTGCCAAGCAGTGTCCCCCATAGTACTGTGAGGTATTGAAAAACTCATGATCTTCACTTGCCCCACAAACACCTTTAAATGGGAGACCCAAAATGTGTGCACACACATTTCTACATTACTGTACAGTCTTTACAGCCACACCTACACTTTTCCTCCTAAGTATATATATTGTAATGTATATGGTTGTAAATTGTGACTTGGTCCACAATTGATATGGACTGTGACTTATTTTTGGTTGGCAAGGTACTGGTATTGATGGGTACCGTAATGAAATTGACTGGATTCTTTGGATCTGATATATTTGCATGTCAGTTATAAATAGATATAGAGTGTAACATATTTGTGGATAGTAGTCTATTATGACTTTGATCCTCTGGATCCGGAGATTCTATCTTTAGTTTTAAATTGATAATTAATTAGTTTTAAATTGATAATTAATTGTTTTAAATTGATAATTAATTAGTTATTGCCAATGTACAGGCAGTTTTTACATAGTGGAGCCACCTTGATAGGCCGAAGTGGCCCCTAGTGTGCCCACGATAAAAATTTTGGTAATTGTATACAATATCCCCCTCACCTCAGTTTCTAATAAAAATTATTGCAATGCGTAGAAAAAATAAAACCTTTCCTTTAAGTAAAATTTTTTTAGGTCAATCATATTTAATTAACAATATCCATTTGATGTGATGTTTTTCCAATTGGGCTATTTTTTCGCTACTCTGCGACTTAATTAGCTGGTTAGTTTCTGTTCTGGCTATTTTTTTTTTTCTAATTGGATTCAGTTTGGGTAATACCTCAGTTTGGTCGTGTTTGTAAAAGAATTATGACATGATATTCGTGTGGTTTCAACTTTGAGAACTTGATTCATCATGTGCGCTAGATGAAGACTAAAAAAGTGCATCCTTAACATGTTATTACATTATCATTTGTATAATTTAGGTCTTGGGGGTAGAGGGGCAGAGCCCCGTAAAGATCACGCATCACAAATTGATCGGTATAAGGTTCACTTTGTGATGCGTGATCTTTACAAGGGCTCCGCCCCAATACCCCTGAGAACTAAATTATACAAATGATAATGTAATAACATGTTAAGGTATGCACTTTTTTAATCAAAAATATATTTTTCTAGGTTAGGTAAGGTAAGGTAAGGTAAGGTTAGGTGAGATTAGATTAGGTTAGGTTGATTTTCAAAAATAAATAAAGTAATTACATGCTATTGATAAAGGTTTTACATCGATTGTGAAGTCAATTTCATAAAATTGAGGTGAGGGGGATATTGTATACAATTACCAAAATTTATTATGTTGTTCTTCTCACACTCACCTATGACATCATGGTTATGAAGACTAACATCACACAAACAGTGTCTACCCAACTTAACCATGTATTAATGTGTGTTGGTGCATGAGAAACTTATCACACTGATAGAATTTTATAGATTATTTTGCAGTTTGTATATTAATACTATATTAGGTATTAGTTACTTTTCAGCCCAGAATGTTTCCCGATAATTTTGAGGGGTTCTACATTAATGTCTCAACAGGTACAAAACATTTATCAATAACATTTCCATTGCAAATATTTAGTTTACGAGATAGTTATTTTATTGAAAAAAAAAATTTTTTGAAGGCGCATTCTATCATCGCCATAACAGGAGGTGCCACCATCTAGCGACGAACTATGTAAACATTTTTGAGGTAGCCAATCACAGGCCTCTATTTCATCATATGACCTAATCCAGCAAATCACTGACCGATCTGCTTCCTCATTCATCTCCTGTTTTCAGTTCAAATTCAGAATCGTGTGGGGTTCTCCCTTTAAATATATATCTAATTTATATAATTTAGGTCTCAGGGGTAGAGCCCCTATAAAGATCACACATCACAAATTGATTGGTATAAGGTTTTATATTTTTTAAATTTCATGTTAGATTAGGTTAGGTTTTAGGTTTTTCTCATGGTTTTTGGTGTGTTTCATGACATTCTTACCTTCATTTTCATTGGAAATGAGTTTTTCACCCCCCAAAAAAACGATTCCCCACAGATTCCCAAATACTGATAGGGTATATCTTAACAACTGGTCATTTCCAACGGAAATGAAGGTCAGATTCACATGAATCACATCAAAAACCATGAGAAAACCTAGGTTTCATGGGAAATAGCAGTCTGGGCTGAAAAGTAACAATTACCCTATATTGTAGCTATTTCTATTCATAGTAATGTAGGTAATTGATAACTTGCTGGGTATTGAATAACGCATTTTTTTTTTTATGTCATGACCACATGTGCACTAAGCTTATTTGCATGCTGGCGATGGCGCACGCTGTGCACCGAGACGGTGCACGATATTACACTGGACCATGCGCTGCATCTCGTAAATCGTAAAACTACGCCGGACTTCTCAGGAATAACGTGTATTTTTTCCAGTCGGGCATATGGGGGCCTACTAAGTCTTAACTAACTATGGTAGCCTATACATTATTCACAAGTTACACAATCTTCTCTTTCAATCGTAAGAATGTCTAATAAACAAAACCGATTACTTCGTTGGTGGCTTAAATTTATAAGGGTAAACAAACACACATGAATTACAATCCTCTGACCTTAGTTTTTCTCTAAGTTCGGCCTAGGTTACGCCCACAAAAACTAGTTAGGTCCCTACTTCAAGAATGAAACTCTACCAAGGGTAATACATTTTAAATTAAAAAATGAAAATGCTCGAACACCCTATGAAGAAACAACTCAAAACCGAGGACAAACTACAATGAAAATAATTATTCACATTACAATAATCACAAAACACTATAAATACCTTTTCTTCATCCGAAATTTGGTCAACAAACTCAGACGCCATGATGAAAAATAAGTTTCTTGGATTAGAGATGTAGCATTTGAAGCTCTCTATTTAAACTTGTAAAGCAGGTTCACATATTTTTTCATTTCATTGCTTAAGAATAAATATTCCTACATACCTAACATTTTTATATTTATTAAGTCAAATAATCTTCTTCAAAATTACTTATGACTCCGATTAATAACAATAATAATGTAATAATAGTAATGTAAAGGGTCATTGATATTTCCAAGGGTTAACTGAACTCTAATTCTATATTCACATGATTGATTTGATTGATTGATTGAAGTTTTATATGGAGGAGCTCAGCCAATAAGGCTATTTACATCCTCCAAGACCAAAACACCTTGTTCCAGGAGAACTTCCACTGTTCCTACATCAAGTGCTGGGTCTAATATTATTGGGATGAGACAGCAATAGAGAAAGCACACCATTACCCTCTTCAGTTCTGGGGCCAATTCCAGAACACTCAGAAAGGGTATTCACATGTTAATCGTTGAATAGGTGGATTTATGCAAATGCAAACAACCTACTTATTAATTAGGTATTATTTATGTTTAGCACGAAAATTCATTGGTATAGGTTTACATCGGTTATCCCATATTTCAGTTAATAGCCTACATTCTAAGTACTTGTCACGAAGCAGATCTATTCACTTTATCATACACTCCCATCAAATTATATGTCGTGTACACTTCTTTTTTCTTGTCATTTAGTTTTCACTCAGCTGTAAAGTTCCCAAAGGATCTATAATTTTTTTATGTATCACTGCTCTTCTTCATACTTTTCTATTATACTTAAAGACTTATACCCTTATTTTTTACATTAATTGTTTCTTTCATCCTTATTTTTATACAGTGGTACAGGTACAGTTTTTTCAAATCACCTCCGAAATAAAAAATCGTTAGCCAGTATTGCCCAATATCGAGTCAATATTGGGCCAGTATTATTAATGGTCTACCGTCTAACAATAGAACAATATACTCGTATATTTTTGTTACCGGAGCTGGTATGCACCTATTTTCCCAGGTTTTCTGACATGTTATCTTTCACAGCCATTCAAGCACCATTCTTCCTCCACAGTTAATCATTTCATGTCATAACCCATGAAGTCCTGCTACCTTCCCTTTCTTCAGCTTGCATACTGCTCGTTCAACTACTTCTAATTTGATGTCTTCTGATCCTTGGTATGCACTTCTACTTCTGGTATTGTATATTAAATGAGGGTACGGTAAAATTAGAAAGAAAGTGTAAGCTTTATCTATATGTACAGTAAGGTAGGTTGATTTTCCGCATTTTTTTAGATATCGACTTTGGACTAGTCAAGATAGTCAGGGCTTAATATGATAATAACTGACAAAATATTTCAGATCCCTAGCTTTAACCGTTTTTTGAGGAAACCGTTTCAAAAATCGTCAAAAAATCGTACCGAAAAATACCACATTTTCGCAATTTTCGGCCGAAAAAATCATGCTATTTTCATTAAAAAATCCTGAAAAAAGTTACAATTTTATTGAAAAAAGTAACAAAACATGTACAGAGTCAAATAGACACATTTAGATCCCAAGATCATCATAATTTTCATTGTAAAAGCCCTTAGAAGCAAAGGAAGGCCTCATCTGGGGGCTTAGGGCTTTGGCCAGAATGTGTTTGTGCCTTGATTCGAGTCTATAAACAGTATGGGAAGCTTCAGATGTCAGCTTCACGGCCCTCTCAACACTCTGAGAATGTGAAGGCAGATCAGGCAGCTCCAGCTTGGTGCCATTCAGCAATGCTTCTTGAAGCTCCTGGTCAGAAAAGTCTTCTGTGAGAGCAGGTTCACAGATGCCACTTTGAGAAAGGTTGATTAGTTCTGACCAGTGGGTAGCTTCAATGTTGATGGCTGTGATCTTCTTCAGCCTCTTCTTGGCTGGCTTCCCACTTCTGAAAGAATAATAATTAATTTATTTTTTATTCCAGTTTAAGATTTAATCCCTATTAGTCTTTGAATTGCTGATTTAATTTAACTTAAATTAAAAAAAAAAAAAACCCGAGTTCTCTAAATCCCCATAATTGAATTTTTTTTCAGAAAGAAGGTAAGATTATTTGCATTATCAGAGGGGAGGGGAGGGGGGGAATTGGGATAAGAAAATGTGAAAAAAAAATTGATTATGGGGATTTATAGAACTCGGGCCTTTTTTTTAGTAAATAAATCCCCATAATCACATTTTTTTTCACATTTTTTAAAATTAATAAATGCTTACCTGATGGACAGCATTTTCTTGAGAGCAACTTCTCTCACTTCCAAGTCATCAGACTTCATCATGGAGTACAGCACATTCTCGGGCAGCAAGGCAAAAGCATTGTACTTCAGGTTCTTGAAAGCAACACCCTGGATTTCTTCAGACTGCTGCTTGATCCTCTGGATCATGTTGAAGATGTACAGCTGCTGATTGTGGAACTTGCTGTCCCTTTTGATCTCAAACCAACTGACTGCATACACTTCCACAATGAACTTGATGGCCTGGTAAAGCTTATCCTGTAGTTCTGGAGGGTAAGCACCTCTGGTCTACAGACACATCAATCTAATTGCCAAAGTCAACCATCTTGCATGGTTTAATGGTCCAATTTTCTAGGCAGCAAATCTTGGGTTGACTTTGCCCCTGGAAATTCTAAGCACATACTCCAAAAGAAACCTCTGGTCGCTACTGAGATCATTCAGTGTCTCCTCAGCAAATTCCATGTCATCCAGGGGCCACTGAGTTTGGTGAATTCCACTTGTGGCAGATCTTGGTAGTCAATTTCACAGTTTTCCCAGCGGACCAGTGAAAGCAGTGGGACTTTTGGTACTGCCATCAAGATGTTTAAAAACAGCTGTGAAAGGAAATTCATTCTGATGGAGTGAACAGCCAATGGTGTGCAATTTCCGCTCAATTTTATTTTCCAGAGCTGTTACAAGGCCTCCCTCCCAGCCAGTGTTTGTATTTGTGTTGTCAAGGAGGCCAGCTTTCAGGGTATGAACACTGTTAAACTCCTCCAAGACACTAGCAACTTCTTCACCAAGAAGAACTCCAGTCGCACCTTTAATTGGGATGACTCTGTGAGTAAGATATGTTCCACTTTCAGTTCCCGGCTCCTTTGTGAAAGTCAAATGGTGCTCTTGTCCCTTTCCTTTCTTCAGCTTAGTCTCCCCATTTTCATCCTTAACTTCTCTGTACAGCAAAGTGTCCTTGTCAACTTTCCCATCAACCCCAATACAGACTAACTTTTCCAGACCCTCATTGTGCTTTTCATCACTTTTCACTTTCATTCTAGCTTTTTCCTTGTCCATTTTCGATTTATCAACTATTATCTGTTTCACATCAAGGCCAGGCTTAAGCAGGTCCATAGCTTGTAAGTCCAGGAGGAAGGCATTAGGAAGACTTGCCCCAAGATTGGAAGAAACATCATCCCTGATCAGTTCCATGGCATATCTGGGGGTTTTCAAAAAGCTGTAACCTCCACTTGGGTGCCTCCTTGGCTTGAACTCTTCAACTTCACCACCAGATGGCTGAAATGAAAATAAAAAATAAATTACTAAAGCGAAAATGGGGGAAAATAGGGGAAAAAGTAGGGGAAAATATGGGTAAAAATCGACGAAAATGGGCGGAAATAAGAATAAATTACTTAAACGAAAATGGAGGAAAAAAGTGGGGAAAATAGGGGGAAAAATGGGTAAAAATTCAGGTAAAAAGTTGGCGAAAATGGGCGAAAAAAATAATAAATTACTAAAGCGAAAATGGGGGAAAAAAGGGGGGAAATAGGGACAAAAAGTAGGGATAAATTTGGGTAAAAATGGGATAAGATATAAGAAAAAAAATATATTACCTCTCCTGATTCTCCTGAGCTCGATTCAAAAGAAATATCTTGTGAAGGTGTGGAGGCAAAATTGGCCAAATCCACTTCCTGCTGCTGTTGAATCTGGCTCTATAATCTTTCTGCTTCAGCTGCAGCCCTCTGGTCTCTCTTCACAGCAGCTTTATCCACAGATCCCAGCTGGAAAGAGCCCTTGGGTCCTATTTTGGCCTTTTGATCTCTCAAGTATTCCCTCTCCTCTACTGGAACCTGAAATATTAAAGTATATTAAATAGCGGATCTAAAATAAGAGATAAAATCCTGAAAAAAAAATTATTATTAATTTCTATTACCAGGGGGGTGGGGGAAGGAAGATTACAGGAGGAAAATGTGGATATTTTTCAATTACAGCATTACCTTCTTACTGGGAGGACAAGTGCAGATTATGTGCTGTGTTTGACAATTTTCTTTCTTGCACTTCACAGCATTGTCATCACAGGGACGAACAGGTAGCTTACAGGTGCAAGCAGAAATGTCAAAAAGTTTATCCAGCTTTTCCTCCAGATTCTGCTCCTGGACTGTAGAAAGAGATTTCCTGTTTATCTCTTTTGCTTTCTTGAAGCACACTTTATCCACCAATTTCACTACATAATATTCCTCATACAGGGGCAGCCGCGGGTTCACTGCCTGCCAGATCTCAATCACATCCTTTGCTATCATTTTAGCAATATCATAGTCTTTCAAGTCCGGGTGGCTGTTTTGGAGGAAATAACTGTACTGAATAACTTGGCGGAGGGTAGGAGGCTCTGTTTTATCCAAAGGGGAAGGCTGGCCACTGAATTTTTTGGCACTATCACTTCGAGTTAACACTGCAGACTTCCGTTTTTTACCCATTTTTATGAAATATCTGAAAATAAACACAATTAAATGAACGCATCATAAAATAACTTAATTTAATGCACATTTTATAGGTAAATATCATTAAAAAATACAAAATAATACACTAATAAACATCTATAATGCATTTACAATAAGTTTCAAGCATCGTTTTGTTATAAAAAGCCGAATTTTAATTGATTATTTTGATGAAATAAGATCCGATATTTTGTTTGTTTACATTGCGCGAATGCCGCGCGCGCGATTTTACGCGTAAAATTCGGCAATTTTACAACTTGAAAATAATTAACAATCCTCAAAAAATACAATCATTTTCACAAATATGAGTTGGTGCAACGTTTTTTATACATTAATACCTTTCTATCTAGACTAGTCCAAGATCACAGTGCCAAAATCAACCTACATTGTACAGTAAGGTAACCAGACGTACTGATTTGATCAGTACAGTACTGACTTTAAGACAGAAAACAATATACTGACTGATTTTTTTGGTTTGTACTGATTTTCTATTCTCAGACTAACAATTTCGTTTTTCTAAGTTAGCGATAATAACTGCACACATTCATAGAAAATGAAAGCTTTGTTTTAATGCTAATAGGTGGCGGTTGCGTTTATTGTTTTTGTTTACATAAAGTTTAAAGTGGGTGACACGGTGAGAGGTAAATTTTGCTTGTCTTCATTTATTACTTGTGTTAATGTGATTCTTTAAATTGGCATTAGTAAAATGTGCTGTGAATGTGATGAGCTAAATTTTAAAAGGCTTTGTGATTCTTTTATGTTTTTAAAGTCTATTGTCAGTGGCGTAAATCCGTCAAAAGTTGTGGGGTCGAAGTCTGAAATTGGGTTACAAACTGTTACATATATTCCATAGGCAATTAACAACTGCATATTTTATCGGTCAGATTCATAACTAGTACAACTAATGTAACTTTTTAATTACAACCCTATTTATTAATATATATATATACTAGGTGAGGTACCTTCCCCCATTACCCCCACCCTTCCCTATTTATTAATATATATATATACTAGGTGAGGTACCTTCCCCCATTACCCCCACCCTTCCCCCATTACCCCCACCCCTCTCTCCCACCTACCCCCACCCTTCCCCCATTACCCCCACCCTTCCCCCATTACCCCCACCCTCTCTCCCACTTACCCCCACCCTTCCCCCATTACCCCTACCCCTCTCTCCCACTTACCGCCTACCGTCACCGGGTCTCGATCCCGGGCTGATGGATTCATAGTCAGCGACACTAACCACTACACCACCGAGGTGTGTATATATATACACATATATATACACAAACGTTTTCCGACCTCTTTTTTTTTCTTCAGACTGACATGATGCTTGTGGGGCTTCAATATGTATGTGGAATCAGTGTTTGTTAGTTCTCGTGTCAAGAGAGTTGCAAATGCATTCTCTTTATATTGAAGGTCAATAAAAATTTCAGCTTTACTACGGTTTATCAAATAATATTGACTCATATACATATTCCACCTCCTAATTAAAATATATGTGTGTGTGTGGGTGTGGGTGGGTGTACGGTTCTGTAATGATGTAATTTCTAATCACAGCCTCGATCGTGCGATCTTTGGTCCAGTCTTCACTGACATAACGATGGACCAAAATATTTACCTCCTCCTTCAACAGCAGTTCATCCCGTTTCGTATGGTTCAAGATAATGTTATGGACAGAGTTTGGTTTCAGCAGAACGGAGCAAGACCTCATACAGTAAAATGTAATTTTAGACAGTTTTACCTGAAACTTTTGGCCAAGAGAATTCTGTCTACTCGATATTCACACCTTCACGACTGTAGTCTTACATGGCCTCCTTTGTCATCTGACCCCAATCCTGTGACTCCTTTCTTTGGGCATGTTTAAAGGACAGAGTTTAAAAAATAGTTCCAGAATAGTGGAAGGTCTACTGTAAAAGCATTGACTAAACATGAAACTCACTCTCTTCCTACCGAAATGGAGGGAGGGGCCTCGTGATGAAGAAGTAATCGCCTGGATTTGTCACGTATCTCGTAATTTTGCATAGTGTATCTTACACAGAGAAAGAAAAATTCTATTATTAGCATTACCAAGTTTCATGAAGTAAGTTAATCCGTAATTGATTTCTAATTATTTTTTGAACGTGTGGAATCATTAGAGAATCATCACACACACACACACACACATATATATATATATATATATATATATAATTATGCGGGTTGCTTCTACAGAGCTTCAATTTAATATTTAGTAGAAATCCAATGACAAGGAGAAATGTAAAGCCATGAAAAGTCTTCTTATTGCGCAACGTTTCGAGCAATACGCTCATCTTCAGGCTGTTTAATAACAATGTGAAATTAAAATCAATATTGAATGAAAAACAAACAGAAATTTCTATAACCTATTCGTAAAGACAAATTTTAAAAGACTGAGAAAAGAGGGTTAAGTTCTAAGTTATACAGATTTACATATCAAAATTAAGAAGTTATTTTTAAATACATGTAGTAAATGTGAAATTAATACACTGGAAAAATTACCAATAGTACACTGGAACAATGGAGCTATCTACCTTATACAGCAGTATCCGAGGCCGACTAATTTGAGCAGAGGAGACGGGAATGAAAGATGGCGAGGGAGATAGGGGAAGGAGGGATTATAAGGAATTGGGGAAGGAGGAGGGATCATAGCAGATTGAGAGGGACGGACGATGAGTCAACATTCAGACTAGGGGACAATGCTTTAATGAAAAGGGATTCTAAAATTCTTAGTGAGTTGGGACAAGTATTACAACCAAGAATTGGTTCATAGCATTTAACTTTAACTAACACTCACCTTTATCTTTCAGGTGCCATCATGGAGCAGTGGACGTTAGAACACCGCATGTTCGCGTATGATCATTTTGTTAGGAGTGGCGAGTCAGTGACAGCAGTTCAGCGTGCGTTTCGCCGCAGATTCAACATTCATCGAAATGACTCTGTTCCCGCTCGTGACACAATCTTACGTTGGTTAACAATCTTCGAACAGGAGGCTCAATAATGAAAACAAAAACCGAAGGGGCCGCAACGCACTGTGCGTACTCCAGAGAACGTTGAAAGGGTCAGACAAGCGATGTTGCAAAGCCCAGGCCGCTCTGCTCGGAGACATTCAGCTGCACTCGGAATCAGCAATCGTACTGTTAGACGGATTATTCATTTCGATGAATGTTGAATCTGCGGCGAAACGCACGCTGAACTGCTGTCACTGACTCGCCACTCCTAACAAAATGATCATACGCGAACATGCGGTGTTCTAACGTCCACTGCTCCATGATGGCACCTGAAAGATAAAGGTGAGTGTTAGTTAAAGTTAAATGCTATGAACCCAGGAATGGAATGCTACCTACCGCACGCCCCTCCATTCCTAATGGCCGATTACTAGCTATTCAAAAAACACTTGATTCCCGTGCCCCACCCTGTATATATATATATATATATATATAATATATATATATGTTAAACAGACCGTGCATGGAACGAGGAACTCTTCTGGGAAATTACATCCAGAAGAGTTCCTTGTTCCATGCACGTCCGTGTTTAACATATAAGTTTCTCAGGGGACCATTCTGAGTTTGTATATATATATATATATATATATATATATATATAATATATTGGCTGGAACGTTGCAAATTTAGAATTTCCTGCAATATATAATCGTGTGAGGGAATTATTTTATAAATTCAATTAATGAATATATATTTCGTAGAATTAAAATGTATTTAATTTGTGAAAGGAATATAACTTAAACTGAATGTTTCTGTTTTATGTTTGTATTGAATTAAATACTAATAATGAGATGGAAATCCGACATGGCATCTAACGAGGAAACCTTATGACTTTACCTATAAACAGAGCTGGGCAGTATTTAAATACATTTGCATTTAAATACGTATTTAAATACATTTGTGTATTTAGAACTGTATTTATAAATACATTGTTTTTCATGTATTTAAATATAGTATTTAAATACTTTAATGAGTATTTAAATACTCAAAATATAAAAATGTAAATACTTTTACTGGTTTAATACACGTTCTGTACTAGCACAGTACGACGCGTCGAAAGTGTAGTACAGCATGGTTCATGTTTCAACGTGTCAGTTCAATCAGTTGTGTGCCACTCTTAGTCGAAAGCGGTTGATTTCTTTATCGTGTGCGTGTCATGGCTTAGTGAATTAGTGAATGCATATGTTAAAATTTGTATGTATTTAAAATGTATTTACAAATGTATTTAAATACAATTGATGTATTTTGTATTTAGTATCTAAATACATTCGTAAAATGTATTTAGTATTTAGTATTTAAATACATTTCTCCCATGTATTTAGTATTTAGTATTTAAATACATTCAATGTATTTATTGCCCAGCTCTGCCTATAAATATAAACAGAACGTGACTAAATTTCTGAGCTAAACCGTAATGTACTTTATTCACAATGACTGACTTATTCCAAAACATTTGTTACTAGTACCGTATTATCACTAGAGGACTGTAAATACTAGTTTATTTCTATGCCCTGTTCAAGTGCGGCAAATTCGTGAGAGGGTCTTCTTAAAATGAGTGCGGAAAGTTATCGGTGTGTGAATAGCTATCCTTTCTATAGATATCCCAAAGATATACCTAGGCCTCCCTCTAGGTCCCTCTAGCTATCCTTTCTATATATATCCCAAAGATATACCTTCTAAATCAGTAGCAAAAAAAAAATCAAATAAAAATAATTTATACTAGACACAATGTTCAACTTGATATACAGTACTTACTCAGTTATCCGTGATTGAGAGACAGTCAATGATGACGGATAACCCGATTTCACGGTTTACTCAGTATACCCCGTCAATGGGTGGGTGGTGTAGCCGCTGTTGCCTCCAGCGCTGACTGGCCTCCAATAGAGTGTGCCACTTTTAATAAATGTTTGAAATTTTGAGGTGCAATATTCTCATGTGGTGATCCCTGCTACTTTATTGACAAATATGAAGTTTTAACCCATTCTGAAAATATTTGACCCCGGATCGGGGGCACTGAAATTTTGACCCCAACCTGTGACGTCATCAGACCGATTTTTCATATGTATTTGGCCATAAAATCTTTATTTATTAGCCGATTCGAATGATTCTGGTGTCAATTGATGCAGAATTGGAAATACTTTCTTTCTCATACCAAAACAGTAGCTTTTACTATAAGTGTTTGGTCGAAAACTCAGGTAATCTATAAAAATTAGACAAATTTGGTACAATACAGGAGACATCGTGGGTGTGACGGCCCATCTGAAAAGCATAATAATAGGAAATAGGCTTATTCCGATGGGTGAGAACAATTTTGAACATGTCAAAGTTGAAATAAACCTTTCACAGAAACGGAATGAAAAGTCAAAATTGTCAATGATATGATCAAAACCCGTTTTATTTTATTTTTGCTCAAAATTAGGTTTACCTCTGTTACGAGCTAGTGGAGAACGCTCTTTTATCAAATCTTTGAGTTTGGCTTTAGGCAGAGGATTCTTTATTACATTTTTGGTAGGAATGCTTGCCATATCCCAGACGACCTTCATTTTCCTCAAAGCAATCGCAATCAATTCATCCTGAGAAGCATTTTGGTATTCTCCTCTAGTTAAATAAATATGATAAAATACTTCAACACATCACCATTGGATGGCAACACACTGCCTTTACCAGTTTTTATGTGAGTCAAAAGTTTTCCGATAATAAGATCACTGGAATCATCACTGACATTTACTTCACTTCGCCTTAGCGAATAAGCATTATTATCCATAGTCTGAAAAGAAGTACAATAAAAGATCTGAAAAGAAATACAAAAACATTAATAATTAAAATGCATTAATAACATTAATAACTACTAATAACAATTAATATTAATAAGTACAATAACATTAATAACTAAAGAACTTTAAATTCTCAATCAATTAACGCAAGAATCATTCGAATCGGTTAATAAATAAAGATTTTATGGCCAAATACGTATGAAAAATCGGTCTGATGTCGTCACAGGCTGGGGTCAAAATTTCAATGCTCCCGATCCTGGGTCAAATATTTTCAGAATGGGTTAAAACTTCATATTCGCCAATAAAGTAGCAGAGATCACCACATGAGAATATTGCACCTCAAAATTTCAAACTTTTATTAAAAGTGGCACACTCTAGCCTCCAACCTCGCGCGCCACAACGAACAGTATTATTCTATTGCAGTAAAATACATGATTAAATAGTTTGTACTCACCACAGGACGTGAAGATATGTAAAGCCACACACACACACACACACATATATATATATATATATATATATATATATATATA
Source organism: Bathynomus jamesi (assembly GCA_023014485.1). Classification (NCBI taxonomy): domain Eukaryota; kingdom Metazoa; phylum Arthropoda; class Malacostraca; order Isopoda; family Cirolanidae; genus Bathynomus; species Bathynomus jamesi. The sequence continues at coordinate 692,449 of JAJOZX010001178.1, forward strand.
TATATATATAATATATATCCCATGAAGTGTGGAGAGATACTGACTGAGGCGCGTTGTGATAGGGTGGAGGGAAGCGTGCCACGGATGTAAACACCGCTCCAAATCACGTTTAACGCGGCGTCATGATCACGGATAAGTGGATAATGGTCGCAATAAGTAAATCACAGTTAACTCGATTCACGGTTGAGCGGATCACGGATACCTGCGAGAGTACTGTACTTTGATTTCCAATTTGGTAAAATGGAAAAAATACTATTGCACTTGCAACGAGGCTGGTAAGGAAGTCCCAACAAAAGTATGTAGAGAAGTAGCATTAAAATAAGTTACAGCACATCCATACAATACGTTTTGCAGCTGGAAATTTCCATGACTAGTATAATGAAAGTTCTAAATTAAATCGGTCTGCTGTGGAAAGGGTATATGACGCAGTTTGACATGAACGAGCAGCAATATATTTAGCCGCATACATGATACGTTATAGCACATTGTTTTCGAAGTCTTAAAATAATTTTATGCGTATATACAGGGTATTTTATTTTTTATATGCAAGAAGGAGGGGCCAAGGGCGAATACCGCAAAAGCTCTGCCCCCCCCCCCCCCCAAAGAAGAAAAAGATAGCCAAAATCAAGGTCCAGGGTTTTGGAGGTGCCTGGACACTCTGCGTTTGAAAAAGTGGAGGTTAATAGATAGGGGAAAAGATAGATTCAGGAAGATTGTTCTAGAGTTGGCCATTTGAGTATCTGAAAGATTGAAAATATCTATTAACCCTTGCGTTAGATAGACAGAAAAGGAATGAGAATGTGTTGAAAGTCTGCTGCTGCGTGCTCTCCTTAAAGGAGGATGCATACAGTTAGAGAGTTCAGAAGAGCAATGTTCGTTAAAATAGCGATAGTGAAGAGAGTGAGGCAACATTGCAGCGAAGAGAGAGAGAGAGAGAGAGAGAGACTGAAGACAGTCAGTAAGAGGGAGGGAATTGATGAGACGAAAGACTTTGATTCCACCCGGTCAAGTAGAGCTGTGTGGGTTGAGCCACCCCACACGTGAGAAGCGTACTCCATACAGGGGCGGACAAGACCCCTGTACAGAGACAGCAACTGAGTGTGGGTGAAGAAACTGCGGAGGCAGTACAGCGCACATAACCTCTTCGAAGTTGTTTTGGAAAGAGAGTATATGTGATCTTTCCAGGAAAGATCACGAGAAAAAGAAACACCAAGAATGTTAAGAGAAGAGGAAGGATTGAATTGTGTATTGTTGAAGATAAAGGAATAGTCATGTGGAAGATTGTGATTAGACAATGTTTTATTTTTCAAAATACTATTACAGAAGTTGTTCATATTGTTCAAATTGTTCGCCCCGTGTCCTGTGGGGACATTTGAAATCTGTTGTCTACGTAAACAGACTAAGAACAACTGAGGATTTGAAAGCTAAGATAAGACTGGGATTGCAGCGAATTTTCGCTGAAACAACTAGAAGTGTTCAGAGAGTTTGCCATTTACGAGTAATGAGATGTCTTGAAGTTCAGGGTAAACACTTTGAACACCTTCTGTGATAGTGTTTTGAAAATAAATCATTGTCATAACTCATAAAGTTGTATTACTCTTTCTACATATGTCTCCAAACATATGAAACACCCTGTATATTGAGAGAGAGGCATATAGGGATTTTAAGGATTTATATATATATATATATATATATATATATATATATATGGGATGAATTTCACAATAAAACACGTGAAATGAATGAATACAGCATATATATATATATATATATATATATAATTATGCGGGTTGCTTCTACAGAGCTTCAATTTAATATTTAGGAGAAATCCAATGACAAGGAGAAATGTAAATGCCATGAAAAGTCTTCTTTATTGCGCAACGTTTCGAGCAATACGCTCATCTTCAGGCTGTTTAATAACAATGTGAAATTAAAATCAATATTGAATGAAAAACAAAACAGAAAATTTCTATAACCTATTCGTAAAGACAAATTTTAAAAGACTGAGAAAAGAGGGTTAAATTCTAAGTTATACAGATTTACATATAAAAATTAAGAAGTTATTTTTAAATACATGTAGTAAATGTGAAATTAATACACTGGAAAAATTACCAATAGTACACTGGAAAAATGGAGCTATCTACCTTACACTGCAGTATCCGAGGCCGACTAATTTGAGCAGAGGCAAAGAACGGGAAACACGAAGGATGGCGAGGGCGATAGGGGAAGGAGGGATTATAAGGAATTGGGGAAGGAGGAGGGATCATAGCAAATTGAGAGGGACGGCCGATGAGTCAACATTCAGACTAGGGGACAATGCTTTAATGAAAAGGGATTCTAAAATTCTTAGTGAGTTGGGACAAGTATTACAACCAAGAATTTTAAAATTGTCTAAAGTGACATCAATTTTGCATTTAATGCTGTGTTCACGAATACTCGAGGCTTCCTTAGACAATTTTAAAATTCTTGGTTGTAATACTTGTCCCAACTCACTAAGAATTTTAGAATCCCTTTTCATTAAAGCATTGTCCCCTAGTCTGAATGTTGACTCATCGGCCGTCCCTCTCAATTTGCTATGATCCCTCCTCCTTCCCCAATTCCTTATAATCCCTCCTTCCCCTATCGCCCTCGCCATCCTTCGTGTTTCCCGTTCTTTGCCTCTGCTCAAATTAGTCGGCCTCGGATACTGCAGTGTAAGGTAGATAGCTCCATTGTTCCAGTGTACTATTGGTAATTTTTCCAGTGTATTAATTTCACATTTACTACATGTATTTAAAAATAACTTCTTAATTTTTATATGTAAATCTGTATAACTTAGAATTTAACCCTCTTTTCTCAGTCTTTTAAAAATTGTCTTTACGAATAGGTTATAGAAATTTTCTGTTTTGTTTTTCATTCAATATTGATTTTAATTTCACATTGTTATTAAACAGCCTGAAGATGAGCGTATTGCTCGAAACGTTGCGCAATAAAGAAGACTTTTCATGGCATTTACATTTCTCCTTGTCATTGGATTTCTCCTAAATATATATATATATATATATATATATATATATAATTACTAGTGTACCCGTGCCGTCAAGAATGACGGCAAAATATATATGAACCACGAAAATGGAGACTGCTGCAGAAATAAGAAGACGATTGGCAAGAGAACGACAACGTAGGAGAAGAGCAAGCTTATTAAGTCAGGAATGATACCTTGAACACTGTTAGTATAAAAAGGATAGGATCATTATAAAATATATTTATTATTATTCCCGTCGCTTCGCTGACGGTTAGACAGGCTAAACTACAAAAAAAGAACCCAGCCGTGAAAATTTTGAGCTTCACATTGTGTCAACATTTCTGAATCTGGTATCTCCCAAAACATCCTCACCATTCATACAACTTGGGGCTAACCCACTCCCCCATTACCACACCCATCCCCCATTACCCCCCACCACCCTTCCCCCTGCCTCACCCTTCCGCCCACCCCCACCCTTCCCCCCACCCCAACCCTTCCCCCCACCCCCACCCTTCCCCCATTGCTAAACTACAGAAAAGAACACAGTCATGAAAATCTTGAGCTTCACATTGCCGCCCGTAATACAATAATTCATAGCTTCTAATTATTCCTATCTAATTCCTTCAGAGCGTGACACAATTCTGCAACAAACAGACAGACATATAAACAAACAAACAAAACTTGGCTATTATTATAATGGGGATATATGGAGCATTTTATATGCAGGTGAACAGGTAGCAACAGGTAGCTTATGTCCCAATAGCAATACATCGTCGAACCGTAGATTTATAATACAATACCAAGTGCGAAACTTACCTCACATTTACAGTTAATATGATACATTTATGACCAAAATTTCATCATATTATCACCTCATTTCAGCTAGTGGTAGGATGAACATTCACCATTGGTTTGGAAAATGTGAGCCTGCGCAGTGGCATACAAGATCGTGTGATTTAACACCCGAAGACTTCTGTAAATGGGGTGTGGTTAGAGACTTGTGCCAAGAAATATCACTTCAAATGACTCGTTTGCGGGAGTCGCAATAAAAATAGTGCACAAATTCATCAGTATTTTTCAAGTTGTGTTAATATCATACGAAATTAACTAAAGTTTTGCATTAAAATTAGTTATGTTAAGCTTATTTATTCCATAATTTTTGAGAGAAGAGCACTTAAATTTGTTCAAACACTGCGTGTATATACGGGATAACGTATGTTTGTCTGTCTGTCTGTCCTATGTTCGTTTATACACGCCTAAACGGCTAAGGTAATCTGCACCAAATTTAGTATATACATTAAGGGTAATTTGCACCAAATTTAGTTTACACATTAAAGGAGAACCAGGGAAGGTTTTAGTAACTCACCCACCCATCCCTAGGGTTGTGTTTTGGGGGATTTTTGCTGCGCAAGGTGCAGCGGACCTTCGTGTGTATATATATATATATATATATATATATATATATATATATATAATATGTTATAATGTAATGTTATAATGTTATAATAATGTTATAATGTTATAATGTTTCAGACCAACAAAGACCCTAGGATCCACTCATGGCTGGTCTACCTAACTGTGTTCGTAATCGTGTATTGTGTATGTCCTCCGTGGTGGCGGAGGGGACCTACAATTTTACGTGGGTTCCGAACCACAAGAACATAAGAAATTTATGTAAAAACTGCCGGTAAATTGGCAACGACCAATTTTTACGAAACTAAATAATTATCAATTTAAAACTAATTAATTATCGATTTAAAACTAAAGATAGAATTTCTGGATCCAGAGGATCAAGTCATAATAGACTACTATCCACAAATATGTTACACTCTATATCTATTTATAACGGACATGCAAATATATCAGATCCAAAGAATCCAGTCAATTTCATTACGGTATCCATCAAGTCACGGTCCATATCGATTGCGGACCAAGTCAAAATTTACAACCATATACAGTGCCCGCGAAAAGTATCCGATCACCCTTGAAATTTGTATTTTTTACATAAAAAACAATGTTTAAATGTATACTAACCTTATATTAGTATTTTGTCATCTGTCCTTTGGTTTGGATGACTTGTTCTAGACGTTTTGGCATGGATTTAATCAAGTTTTGACAAACTTCCACTGATATTTCCTTGCAATACCTTTTTGATGGCCTCTTGTAATTTTTCGACTGAGTCAGTGTCGTGGCATTCAACCTTATTTTTTATTATGCCACAGATTTTCTATTGGATTGAGATCTGGACTATTACCAGGCCAATCCAAAATCAAATTTATTGTCAGTAATCCATTTTGTCACTATTTTGGCCCTGTGACATGGTGCACTATCATGCATATATGTTTTTGTCCTTTGGATTGCCATTGCCATTGGAAGTTTATCCTGTAGCATTGCTAAATACCGTGCACCATTCATAGTTGTGTTCTTCGGAAGAAAATATAAGTTTCCACGCCCATAGTAACCGAAACAACCCAAACCATCACACTTGGAGGGTGTTTCATTGTCTTTAGGGTGTATTTAGGGTCCATCCTATTTGAGCCAATAGGCCGGCGAACCTTTTTTGGACAACTTCTGAATGTCAAAATGTCGACTCATCGCTAAATAAAACCTTCTTCCAGTCATCAACAGTCCAATGAATGTATTTTTTACAAAATGCGACACGTTTTTTACGCATTTTTTCATTAATGAACGGTTTCTTAGCAGCATGGCGAGATGGTAATCCGAGTTCTTTTTGGAGCCGCTCCTGGATAGTTCGTTCAGAAACACCAGATAACAAATTATTCATATTAAATTTTATTTCTTTCGCAGTTATTGTTGGGTTTTTCAATACTAAACGTTTCATAAATTTGTCTGTTCGCGAATTTGTTTTTCTCGGTCTGCCAGATCGTTTTTTAGGGACTGGCGTGGTTAGGCCACCATTGTTCTTAGCCCGTGAAACCCATAAATTAACGGTACTTTCGGATATGTTTAATTCCTTAGCTATCTGTCTCTGTGATTTCCCACATGCATGCAAAGCAACAATAGCACCTCGACAATCACTCTTAAGTTGTTTTTTGCACACATTATATATAAATTTTATTTACACCACTTTCTGTAAAAAAAAAAAAAATATCAAGAAATTTACACAAACAGTGAAATCTGACAAATTTGAGACACAGCCACCCGCAAAGAAGGCTACCAGAACACTAATTTGAGAATGCGTTGGATAGCTCTCATATCAGCGAGCAACCTCAAAGTTACCAGATGTCGCTAGAACAAATAGAAAGTGAATTACGTGTCTCTGAATATCAAGGGAAAATATTGTATTTTCTTGAGTGATCAGATACTTTTCGCGGGCACTGTACATTACAATATATACACTTACGAGGAAAAGTGTAGGTGTGGCTGTAAAGACTGTACAGTAATGTAGAAATGTGTGTGCACCCATTATGGGTCTCCCATTTAAAGGTGTTTGTGGGGCAAGTGAAGATCATGAGTTTTTCAATACCTCACAGTACTATGGGGGGCACCGCTCGGCAGAGGAATCTCTTTAAATGGGGTGTGTAAGGACAGAGAGTATCCCCTAACCCAAGACGCTGCCTGCCTGCCTCCCTATATCCCACAACACTTGTGTTGAGCTGTGGGATCTATCCCCACAAAGCCTTAATTTTACTACCTTAAACTATACCCTTTCTATCAACATGCGCGTCTAATCGATTTTTAAACATGTTTATAGAAGTGCTACTAATTACTTCTACCGGCAAACTATTCCAGGTATTTACTATTCTATGCGTAAAAAAGTTTTTCGCAACTGCTGTCTCGAACCTTCTACTTGTCAACTTACACCCGTTATTTCTAGTCCTATTATATTGAGATATTTCGAAAAAGATATCTCTATCTACGTTATCAAACCCATTCATAATTTTGAAAAGATGGATTAGATCACCCCTTGACCTCCTGGTCTCGAGTGTAGTCAATTTTAACTCCTTAAGCCTATCCTCGTACGACTTTGACCTAAGAGACGGAATCATCTTAGTTGCTCGTCTTTGAACTCTTTCGATTTTGTCTATATCTTTGCGCATATGCGGATTCCAAAATTGGACCGCGTACTCCAAATGGGGTCTAACTAATGATTTATAAAGAGGAACTATAATATCGCGCGATTTGTACTCAAAATTTCGAGCTATAAAACCTAACACTTTGTTCGCCTTATTGACCGCTGCTGTACTTTATTTCGCTACTTTTAAATCACCAGTGACTATAACTCCTAAAACTTTTTCCTGCTCTACGCTTGTTAAATCTTTCCCTGACATACTATACGCAAAATTACCGTTATGCGAACCTATATGCAAAATTTTGCACTTATCCACGTTAAATCTCATTTGCCATGTGACTGACCAATCAACGATTTTGTTCAGATCTTCCTGAATTTTACCTCTATCTTCGTCATTAATCGCCCTACCACCCAGCTTCGTGTCATCCGCAAACTTTGAAACTGTACTGACTAGGCCGACATCTAAATCGTTAATATATATAAGAAAAAGCAAGGGGCCCAATACAGAACCCTGAGGAACGCCACTCGCTACATTAGCCCAACACAACTCCGCTCCATCAACGACCACCCTCTGTTTCCTGCCTCGCAACCACTCTTCTAGCCAATTTATTACTACACCCCTGATTCCATGAGCCTTAGTTTTTTCAATGAGTCCTTTGTGCGGCACGGTGTCAAACGCTTTTTGAAAATCTAAATACACTACATCAACCGCCCGATGTCTATCGTAAACGTCAACCACGCTTTGGAAAAATTCTAAAAGATTAGTTAAGCAAGATTTGTTTCGCCTAAAACCGTGCTGCGTATTTCTAACCAGATTATGCACTTCTAAGTGTTCGACTATACGATCCCTAATTATTGATTCCAGTAGCTTACCTACAACAGACGTTAAACTGACTGGCCTATAATTTCCCACCGCACCTTTATCGCCTTTCTTAAAGATAGGTGTTACGTTTGCTAACTTGAAATTATCTGGTACGCACCCCTCAGAAATAGAGGCATTAAAAATCTTTGTTAGCGGCACAACAATGCTATCTTTTAATTCTTTTAGTTGTATGGGATATATGGAATCCGGACCCGGTGATTTACGCGTTTTCATTTTATCAATATAGCGCATTACTTCCCCTTCACTAACGACAATATTATCCAAAATATTACCATTATCAAAAGGTATTATGTCTATGACCGTAGGGATATTCGTTACATCTTCTATAGTAAAAACTGACGTAAAAAATTCGTTTAGCAAGGTAGCCATTTCCTTGTTTTCAGAGACTAGATCTCCATTTCCATTTTTTAATGGACCTAAGACACTTTTTACTGGATTTCTATTATTGACGTATTGAAAGAATCGCTTGGGGTTTTCTTTACCGTCACGAGCTATGGAGATTTCAAATTCGCGTTTTGACTTTTTTATTACACTTTTAGCTTCACGCCTTAGAGATATGTAGTTGTTTCGTAACAACAGATTATCTTTATCGCACTTATATAGCCTATAAGCCCTATCTCTACTCTTTATAATGTCTCCTACTCTAGAAGTAAACCACAAGGGCTTGTTGTTTACTTTCGCACGCTTAATTTTGTACGGTACACATTCCTCATTTATAGTCCTAAATACCGTTACGAACGATTCCCACATTAGTTTTGCGTTGGAGTTCCCCATTACGTTTTCCCAATTGACGTGTGAAAATTTATTTCGAAATTTACTAAAGTCTGCGTGCTGGAAGTTAGGAATTTTAGTGGAGTTAGTTGGTTTCGAGTGACTTACTGAGAGGACAAACTCTACCATATTGTGATCGCTATTGCTCAACGGTTCTATTACTTGAAGATCAGTAATTAGCCTATCATCCGTAGTTATTACTAAATCTAAAATACTGTCCAACCTCGTAGGTTCCCCAACCTTTTGAATAAGAAAGCTATCCTCGAGAAAATTAACTAAACGATTACCTTCCGCGTCTCCCTGCATTGTATCATAATTCACGTTGGCGCAATTAAAGTCACCCATAACTAAAGCCTGCTCACTACCGATTATTCTCTTTAGTTCACGATATAACGCTTCGTCCGTATCAGCTGTTTGATTTGGGGGCCTATATATATATATATATATATATATATATATATATATATACCTCGTAGTAGTTCCGTGCGTTGGTCTCTTCATGAAGATCAAGCTGGTGGCCGCGCCTCTAGGCCTGGCTTGGAGAAGCGAGTTGCTCTTTTGCGATCTCCACCGCATATAGCCACGTACACCCAGCTCATCCGTTACCGTCCTAAGCCATGCACTAGTCTTCTCTTGAACAGGGTGGTGTATCAGGGCTAAAAAAGTAACGCGATACGATACTCGATACATTGGCAAAAATGTATCTCGTTACATATGAATATTTCGTTATATATGAATAATATATGTATCGCGATACGATACGATATATATATATATATGACATATTATGAAACAACTGGATTACTTTTTATTTTTATTGAATTTTACAAACAGTGACTTCTCAAACAATTCATCAGACATTCTGTTTCTCTTTGAAGGAAAGATTTCCAGCTATGCTAAAAAGTCTCAACCGGAGAGCTTGATGGCAGTGTAGTGTATTTTATGACCAGTTCTTTTATCAAAGGATACCTGTGTAATTGTTGAATGTCTCATGAATTATTCGCTAAACGATACAAGATACACGATACGACACAAGATACAGAAAATGTATCGCGATACTACGCCACCCTGCTCTTGAAGACTTCACCTCTGACCCTCTGTAACGTTCCTGAGGTTCTTTGGAAGTTGGTTGAAAAGTCTTGGCCACCTGACAACCAAGCTATCTTCTTTCAGTGTTGAAGAGGTCCCTTGTCAGGCCTTTAATTTGGGAACACTACACATTCTGCCTTTCCTATTCTCCATTGTTGTTTGGATGGTAATTGGGTTTAGTTTGAGGTTTGGTACGTACTAGTTTTTCGATCATTTTCCATATATAGATTATAGTGTACCTCTCTTCTTTTCTACAGGGAGTACAGATTCAGTTTACGTAGTTTTTCCCAGTAGTTGAGTTCTTTGCAGCCATCAATCTTGGCTGTGAAATGTCTCTGAATTTCTTCTAGTTTATTAATTTCCTCCGTTTGATGTGGAGACGTCAAGACTGAGCAATATTCAAGTTTTGGTATGATCAGTGTTTTCAACAGAGGAATCATTACTGTCTTGTCCCTTCTTTCAAAGGTTCTTAATACCTGTCCCGCAACTCCTTTTGCTTTGTTTATCGCTATCTGATTTTGTGTCTCGAATTTCGCATCATCAGTCATTATAACCCCCACATCAAGAGTGTAGTGCTGCGGGAGCGCACGGAGAGCGCCGCTCCCGCACCTCCATTCATCCAAATTTTATTTATTTTTTTTTTAGTTGATACTTGGAAGTTGGGAACAAACATACTGAGATGAAAGCACTGGCTTCTAATTACGATTTCAAATTTTTAATACTCCAAGTCTAAGTGAAGTACAGGCATACCCCGCATAACAAGGATTCGTTCAACGCTGATTCACCATAATGCTGATAAAGCCTTGACACCATTCCCCGAACAGCGATGCTTCAGATTCACTCTTGCACGATTTTGTAGCAAACATTTTTGACAAAAAAAATTTCTCTGCACTTTATTTACTATTTAAATAAAAATTCTAAAAACAAATCAATTTTTTAAAGTTGAATGGAACAAAGTTAACTTTAAAAATAAACGCGATTTTAAAAAATGTCGGAAATATCAACATATTTTCTCCAAAATTAAAGGGGTTAATTTTTAACTAAAATTTTTAACTAAAAATTAAACATACAGTATACAATGGCAAATATGGAACAGCTTTTATCTGTTTGGTTTGAAGATTGTAATAAAAAAAAAAGAATTCTGCGTAGTGAGATGACAATTCATTTGAAAGCGCTAACGTATGAAGAAACTTTTACTGTTTTTAGTTGAAGTCTCGCGGATGCTTTGACAGATTAAAAAGAACGTAATAATGAGCGTACTTTTAGCTAAAAATTAAACATATTCGTAACTAAATTGTTTGCAGTTGTTTCACAATTAAAACTAGTTCATTTTCACGCAAAAAGACTGTTTTTTCAGATTTTTCTTTATCACTGACATCTGAGAACGAAACGCTTTATTTCACATTCATTACATTCCCCCGATCAATGCTGATTCACATAACGCGGTACATTCCGCGGACGAATTAACCGCGTTAATCAGGGTATTGCTATATTATTATTATTATTATTATAAAATAGTTTAACCAGACCAGTGAGTCGCAACTGAGACTCTCATACAGGGCTGGCCAGTAAGTGAAGTAACGTGAATTTTATTATATACCGTACATTATATCATGTCATAATGTACTGATGTACCGGTACATGAAAATAATAGCAGAATTTAAAATTATGTACCAACATGCCGGTATTTCCTTAGAGCGACTACACCTTAAAATTTGCCACCACACCCCTGCCCCAAATCTATCGCTTTCGTACTTCTCTAAATTTCCTGTCTATCTGGAGCATAATTTATAGTCTAGTCCGTGGGCCAGAAGGGTTGATCGGTACCACTCGGGGGAACCAAACGTCCCTTATACCAATGATGAAGGATGTTAAGTAGATAACAATAATGCTTGCTGAACATTTCAAGAGTAGCTTTATTGTTTTATCAACATTTTAAGTTTGCGCCCAATATTAAATTATTAGGTGCCTATGTTTGATGAAGATTTACACTAAAACGCTACCAGATACAAATGTCCAGCAAGCATATTTGGAAACTACAAATTATAAGCTTTCCAAAAACCATTGTTTCATCTGGTTCGCCTTAGTGGTACCGATTGGTCAAAATTTGGGGTCTGGCTCACGGACTAATATTGTCTATTTAAGTTCCTCGTTTCTACCATATCTCAAGAGCTGAAACTTCTCGGTGTTAAATGTCATGTTGTTGTCTTCTGACCATTTGTATATTCTGTTTGTGTCCCTCTGCAAGGCCTCCACCTCTTTTGCATCGCTGACTTTTCTGCTCATCTTTGTATCGTCTGCAAAGGATGTTACTATATTGTTGCTGTTTACTTCACTGTCTATGTCTGTTAGCATGATAATGAACAGGAGTAGGGCCAGTACTGTTCCTTGTGATACTGAGCTGCGTACTTCCGATTCTAATAATGATATACCTTGAATTTTTACGACCTGTAACAGAGATGTCAACCTTGAAGTATGAAAATCCGTGAGATTTCTCAATGTGCCTCATTTTGATAACTGGAAACAGAGCCGGATTTAGACGTGTGGAGGCCCTGGGCAGCCTCCATGTGGAGGCCCCCCTACCTTAGGGGAAGACATAATTGAAGTCATCCATAAGATTCATAATATAATTAACATACATACACTTTCAAAACATCGTGCACTCTTGTGTCTGTCCATTCCACTCATTTCTGCAAAAAATGAAAGCCTCGGGTTACTCGGGTATTCCATTATAGTGAGAGTAGGCCTAAAAGAGTAATAAAAACAAAATAATAATCAGTACACAACAAATAGTAATTGGTAAAAGTTTATGTACTACAGTGGTATTGGATGCGCGTGTTTTTTTGTTGATCATCTATCGGGTTTTTCTAGTTTCGGGTTTTTTCTATTTTGATAATGGCTTGTCAATATGTGGAGGCCCATGGGCAGCTGCCCACTTTGCCCACTCCTAAATCCGGCCCTGACTGGAAACATATCCCACATAAGGGAGTTTGAGACATTCTCCCAGATTTTATAATTATTATTATTATTATTATTATCATTATTATTATTATTAATAATAATAAAGATAATGAGACCGTGAGATAGACTTAAAATCCGTGGGAGTTGATATGTCTGCTGTAAACGTTCTCTGCGGAAGTTGTAGATCCATTTTCCCACTTTGCCTGTTATTCCCATAGTATGTTTCAATTTATGTGCTATCATACCATAATCACATATGTCGAAAGCTTCAGCAAAATCCGTGTATATGACATCGTAGTTTTCATTGCGTTCAAGTGCGTCTACGATATTGTTATAGTGCTTTATAAGTTGTGATAGGCATGAGCTTCCTCATCGGAATCCATGCTGATTTTTGTTGAATCTTTCCAGTGTCTCCAAGAAATCATAGATTTTCTCTCACTATTCTTTCAAATACTTTGGTGAGATGGAACGTCAGTGACACTGGTCTATAGTTCCTTGCTTGAGACCTATCCTCAAGGAACAATGTTTTCTCTTTTCAAGATGTTTGTTCTTCAGTGTCTAGGGATCTTCTCCATATCCAGTATAAGGGTGTAACTATTTCAATTGTACAGCTTTTAATCAATAATGCGTTCTATTTGGCCGAACATGCAGCTGAATGTGATTTCATTTGTTCTATAGCTCGCCTTCCACATATACTGTGTATATATATATATATATATATAATATATAATATATATATATATATATATATATATATATATGATGAATAAAACCACGAAGGGAAAAGAAACACAAAGGGGTGCTCAAGCGCTTTCGTCTAATGACATCCTCAGGAACACAGTGTTCCTGAGGATGTCATTAGACGAAAGCGCTTGAGCACCCCTTTGTGTTTCTTTTCCCTTCGTGGTTTTATTCATCATAATTGCAAAAGTGATGCAGAACTTACAAGCGAGAACACTGGAATGCTTGGCAACTAATGGAGCACATTTGAAAGGAGTCATTTTAAAAAAATAAATATTTCATAATAAACTTGTAACTCTACTCTTTCGAATGATATATAGTTTTTATGAAAGGAATTAAATATTAAGAATATTTGGCTTTTTTTTATGGGTCCCATTTATCTGGATCACCCAGTATAATAATACACACCTTAGTAGTTTTTTGTCCCGAAAACTTTTTCTAAAGAGCGGGACATGTCCCGCAAAACCGGAACGTATGGATACCCTACCCAAGTGGCATAAGCTTCGAAGTCCTCCTCCGAGGCTCCGAGGCTTCGTAGAGATTTACATTGCCAATCACTGACATGCTACGAACAAGACCAATTTAGGCCAAACAACGTGAAGTAGGTTGATTGGGTTTAAATTTGATCAGATTTTTTAATATCACCCACAGTGTTTGAGGGATTTGCAATTTAAAACCCTTTGAGATAGTATTCCCCAGTTTGCATCATACTATGAGATTTATTGCGAGTCATTTATTTTGTATAAAATCTTTATAGTATTTATATTTACATGTTTATATATAATATGCATATATTTATTTAAGTATACTGCATATATACATCATAACAGATATACAGTAAATCCTCGATTTAACGAACTAATTCCAGCCACCCCATTCCCTTAAATCGAATATTCCCTTAAATTGCACAAAATTTCAGGCATTGAAAAAAATTATGCATAGTGCTTAGGAAGAATTTCCTGGACAAAAAAAAGTAAACATGGCTTACCTTAAAATTTGGGGGTTATGGTGTTTGTTGTAGGTGGCCTGACATAGGTATGACTCCCAAACTTGTGCCAGGCTTGAGGGGGTGAATTACTCTGTCTCAACATCACCCTCCAGAAGCATGGCAGGTACCTCTGGGGTGACTGGCTCTGGGGTAGTGGAAGCACCGGTAGCGGCTTATAATGGGGGCAAAGGGGGCATTTGCCCCCGGCCCCAAGAAACTATGTAAACGCTATAATCTACCGTTGAAATAATTGGTCGACCGTGAGGAAGAAAAAAAAATTCTAGATTCCGCTTCTACAAAATCAAGTTTAGTATTCCATTTATGTGAACAAAGTATACATTTTCCGTAATCACATCTTTGTTTTTGTTTCGTTTTCTGTTGATCGATCTCAGTCAGCTGATCACATCACTCATGTATGATGTATCAGGTAAAGAATTGTGTTTTTCTAGTGACACCGGCCCGAAAATATTCATTGCCCCCGGCCCTAACAATGCTTAATCCGGCCCTGGGAAGCACTACGAGAAAAGCTGAGGGTTGGAGCTGGTGAAGATGAAGGGGTTGATGACAATTCTGATGTTGAGGGTAGTGGAACATCAAGAGAAGAATGGCTGTCAGATCTTCGTCTTTGAGGGGCAGGAGGCTTGAAGAAATCATCAAGCTTAGTCTGGATCGGGGCACACATGACTTGTTGTTTCTTGTCGACCCTGGTTCTCATCTCCCTCAGATGGTCATAGAAGGGCTGCAGGTCTTCATGCTTGGTGGTGATCAGGAAGTTGAGGAGCGCATCAAGTTTATTTCGCACCTCAGACAGCTTCATCGCTGGAGTTGTAGATGTCTCTTCTTCTTCTTCTTCTTCTTCTTCCAAGCTTGTTTCTAAGGGATTTGAGGCCAAAGAAATTTCTGCAGCAATCTCGTCTTCAGATTGGATGTGGTACCCGTGGTCTCCACCATCAATCTCCAGCCACTCCTCGATGTCTTCTTGCTGTACACCGTCCTCTCCAGCATTGCGGAAGACCGTTCTGCATTCCTCTACCGTCAATCCCTCGAAGTCTGTTGTCTTCTCTTGCAGCTGGGTTTGATGGTTGTGGCCAAACAAGGCATTCCAGCCATGGACCAGGGTTCGAACACTCACCGTATCCCGTGCTTTTTTTACATTGTGCACTACATCATAAAAGTTGTAGTTCTTGTAGGCCTGCAGACTTCTTTCTCCTCTTGTATCTGGCACGTCTTCTGCCGGGGGAAGCTCCACAACAAGAAGCTCATCAAGCATGAGCCGACGGTAATGCCTTTTGAAAGCGTTGATTACTCCCTGGTCCATAGGTTGGATTAGTGAAGTGGTGTTCGGCGGCAAATACTTGACCCTTATCTTCCCATCGCTGGAGCACAACAATGCCTTCTAAAAGGGCCCGTCTCATCAACAGTGTAGATTTGGAAGTCCTGCAGATTCGTTTCTATCCTCAGCACCTTCATCTCTTCTACGAAGGGAGCAACACTGGCGGTATCAGCACTGCATCTTTCGCCGACAATCTTACGGTCCGTAATATTGTGCCGGGCACAAAACCTAGTCACCTAGCCAGTGCTAACATGAAAATTTTCAATATTTAATTTTTCTGAAAACCTTAATCCAGCTGACTGGAGCTCTGAACCTCGGACCGGCAGCCCTTGAGCCCTTTGCTGTTTGTACCAGTTGTACACGGCGGCGTCCAGGTCTTGATGTGATGCTTCTTTAATGACTTTTTTTTGAGCGCCTTATTTTTGTCACTAGCACTAGCACTCGTCTCCTGCTGCAGCCTATAGCTCTTACGGTGCTGCTTATCACCTTTCGGTTGGTAAACTTGTGTTTTTCTAATGTTATACTCTGCCATCGCAGCAGCCACTGACGCTCCTTTCTCAAGCTTTTCAGTTATCTCTAACTTCTGCGCAATAGTTAAACGCACTCTTCTCACCTTCTCACCACAGCTTGTTCTCTGAGATACTTTCGGCATGATAATAAAAGCACAGTTAAGCACAGACACAGGCACAAACACAGTGAGCAGCAATGCAATACAGCGGCGAGGCGACAGGGTACAGACTGGCCACATGTAAACAAAACACGAACACATGAAAACACGTGCGCGTCCGTCCCTCCTTTTTACGGAGCACTATTCTGATTTAACGAACTAGTTCGCTAAATTGATAACTCAATAACGGAGAAAAATCCTTCCGCTAAATCGCTCCCCGTTATATCGAGTATTTGCTGTATGTGGACTTTGGATGATGATGAACCTGATAATGAATCTCGTAATGAACCTTTGGACAGACAAGTTGACATGGATACACAATTTCAACCACCTTCATGGGATGAACCTCATTTAATTTCTCAGTCAGAATTAATAATCTTGTCAGAGTTGAATCTATCTAAATATCAGGCTGCGCTCTTACGTTCTAGATTGAAAGGTTGGAATCTCTTACAAAAGACTGTAAAAATGTTGTCCCTCAACCCCTAGTAGATCCAGCAAAAGTTTTCTTATCACCTCTCCATATTAAACTTGGTTTGCTGAAAAATTTTGTAAAAGCCGTGAATAAAGACGGACCTGGATTTTTATATCTAAAACAGAAGTTCCCTAGAATCAGCGAAGCGAAAGTCAAAGAAGGCATTTTTGTGAACCCACAGATCAGAGAAGTGATGAAAGACTGCATTTGATGAGTCTTTGAATGAGATTGAAAGAACAGCATGGAAAGCTTTTAAAAGAGATTTTCTTGGCAGGGTAAAATCAGAAAATTGTTTACCTGATGGAGCAAATGCTCAGTGCTTACCAAGCCATGGGGTGTAACATGTCTTTAAAAATACATTTCCTACACTCCCACCTGGACTTCTTCCCATCAAACCTGGGCGCTATCAGCAGTATGGTGAAAGATTTCCTCGGGATATATCAACTATGGAAAAGCGGTACCAAGGAAGATATAGCCCCAGTATGTTGGCTGACTACTGTTGGACACTTATAAGAGAAGCCCCGAGGGCTAGTTATAAGTGAAAATCAGCTGCAAAAACATTTTAGGTAAGGTATTCTTCTTTTTTGTACGATTAAATATACCAAAAAAGTACGAAAATCTGTCAATTTTCATTTGCAGTTCCTTCGAAATTGGCGAGTGATGGAAAAATTCTGTTTTCAAATTCGTAATCAGCGTCAAAAAATACAGAATCACATAAATTCATCTGAAGGAGGAAAAACGTCCTATTTTGTTGTTCATTGCAATTAGACAACTTAACCTAATCACCAATTAGTCACTTTCGATTAGCCACCAAATAGGGTTTAGAATCAATGATTGCCGCAGATAGAAAAATACACGCCGCTTAGATCAGCCCAAGAAACGAACAGACCGCGCCTTCGTGTTTGTGTTGCCATTTAGTGACTTTTAGAAAAAAAAAATAAATAAATAAATAAATAAATAATATATTATATATTATATATATATATAATATATATATATATATACACGTCACCTCAATATGAAACTTTGTTTAGTGAGTGGTTCGGTATTACTATTGGATATTTGCCAGAACTATATTTATATTTATATTTTCAGTTTTGCGTTGTCCCTTGTGCATTCCAAATTTGTTATCCTTCAGTGTTGCATGTTTCGTAGCCTTTGTGAAAGATCTGTTTCTGTTTACCTGTTCTGGTAGCTTCTTACCAGATAACGGTCTCGGTCTCGGTCTCTCATATATATATATATATATATATATAACAAATTTAATGGGCCTATATCGTCAAGGCGAATAGATTTCTGCGCTTCACAAATACAAACCGTTGCGGCACTACAGAATATTTTTATATAACTCAATACATTTGCAATTCGACAAAAGAATGTACAAAAAAGGCAAGAAATAAAATATTTTTATTATATAACTGGAATAAATATAAAATTAAAAAATTTAGAGACAACACAAAAAAGAAGCAGCTAAAAATGGCTACTCTTGAAATAAATATAAGAATTCCAATTCCAAGAGTGAGTTCGCTTTGTTGTCGCTCAACAGAATCAAAAGGTAAGTCAAACAAGTTAGGGAAAGTATGGACTAAAGCCAGGGATAGAATAGCGGTATAGGTATAGCTACAGGTACAGTACAGAAATAAATGAAGATATATTGTTATAGAAATAAAAACATTTAGAAGTACTATACAGGTATAAACATATTTTAAAAGTGTAGTGTGGATATGGCAATATCTTTCCTATTCTTTTCTATATTTGTGAAGCGTATAAACCAATGCTTAACTTTTTGTGTGTGGAAAAAAAAAATAATGTGACGCAATAAACTCCGTTACACCTATGAACATCAGCTTTGTATCATTCGAATATGGGAGTTGTGGCTGACTAAAGTAAGTTAAGTTGTCAACTTGCCACTTAGGCCTTTGGCCACACGGTTTGATACTGATCATGGTGTAGTGAATAGTAATTACTTTTTATTTAAATATTGATAAAGTCTATAGGTTAGGCCTATAGACTATATCAACATAAGGTATTAAACATATTAATACACTTAGAAAGAAGCACAAATTTGATCTGTCAATTTTAGTGTTCTACGTGCTAAAATATACGATTTTAACTTGCAGGGATAGTGTAGTAAGCCAGTAGGGTGTGTCAATTTTGTCAACTTTTTTCAAATCAATTTTGGTAGTGAAAATATAGTGTCTTTTCATGTCAAAACTTGAAATTGGCCACCCAAAATGAAATAAAATAACCCTTACCTACATCAATTTTACCTTAAAGTTTCAGAAATTGACTCTTTTACTAAATAATAGGACATAAATTGATTAACTATTCATCTGTCACAGAATTATCCCACTGATCACATATGGAGTGTTTTCAAGGTCATATAGTTGTTGTACAATGTACAAGTCACAACATGAATAGAACTGTCCCTCACTCTCAGTCCTCAGTTGGCCTCTTAGATGTCATAGACGGTGGTTTTTTGCTGTTATTGCTCTTGTACCTACTTCATAGTTATTCTACTAGACGAATACTACAGTTTAACTGTAAGTATGGATTATTGATTATTACAATTATTTATTATCATCATATTCTTCTGTCTAATTATGTTGTAATCCCATGAAATATTTTTTATTGAATTTTAGAACATCGAATGACTAAACTTTGAAACATCGTAATTGATATAAAATACTTAAATGTTTTTCTTTCTTTTCAGATATTCCTAAGATGCCAAAATTGAAGACAAGAGGTCAGTCGTCATGCCACTTGAACCTGTTAGTCGGTACAGGCAAGGAGCTTCCCGTATCAGAACTACCAACAGTGCGGGACATGCTGAGACTAGGGTTACTCCTTCGTGAACAAAATACAAAGGATAGAAGGAACTACACAGAGAAAGAGCTCATAAGGGACATGATTCCCCCTCTTCTGCATCAGTGGAAAAAAGCTAATGTGTTATTCAAACCACCTGTACTCAATCAGTATAGAACTATTGAGCTAAAATTAACAAAGCTGTGGCACAAAACAGTTGAGACATCACTTGGTAAAGGAACACTAGCAAAGAAAAATAAATTTCTGCACACACTTGATACTCTTCTTAACATTTTTAACTGCCAGTGTCCCATAGAGTTGTGTTCTGAAGCCAATTGTTCTCCCTCATGCAAAAGAGAACCTCACCCTCACATTGATTGTCGCTGTCCTCGTGAGAAGAAGATCCCTGTTTTGGAGCTGGCTTTCATAAAGGTGCAGAGAATAAAGGCAGGAGGCCAAGGAAGTATGCAGATTGGCTCGGCAGATTATTCAGAAACCATAAAACAGATTGTTATTGCTAAGAAAACGCAGCTGCTGGGCCTGCTGAAGGGGCTGACTTAGTTGCTGATGATTTAATCCAATTAGTCAGTTTCGGCACCGTCGCAAGAAACTCTTCTCTGCGCTTCTTATCGTTACGCTTTTCACTACCGGGTTTATATTTCCTCCTTCGATCCCGGTCACGGCTCGTTTCCATGTTGTACGTATTACAATGCCAACAATAAGAACATAAATCATGAATCTGCAACAGAAACAACAAGAAGTAAGTTAGTAACATTAGAAATGAATAACACTAACAAGAACAACAAATTAAACACCATCAAAGCGGATATTAGAATGCCTGATGCCATGCCGCCTGCCGGAAAAAGTAAAACTCGTCGCAGATGGCAAATACGTGATGTTTAATTTTTTTCAATTGAAATTTGCGGGGCCCATCGGGCATGGGGCCTTGGACATTTGCCCGGTGCGCCACCCCCTAAATGCGGCCCTGTCAACGTGTAGAACAAGGGTGCCCGAGCAACACCTGGAATGTTTGAACGCGTCAGGCAGTCTATGACAGGCGTGCTCAAGCGTGTATTCAAGCGCAAGGCGGTCATTTTGAGCACTTCCTTTAACCCTAAAAGGACGACCGCTACATATTGATAATGTTTCAAATACACGCATTGCAAACAATTCCGGCGTTAAAGGGTTAAAGGTAAGGCGGATACTTGCTGGAACACATAACGGGCTGTAACCAGGGGTGTGCTGCCAATTTCTTAACAACCGGTTCTGATACAGATAGGGGTGTAAATCGGCGAGCGCCAGTGGCGCGAGTCATTAAGCTAGGGGGTCTGGGATGAGCGGTAGCTCCCCCAGCGGGGTCCGGGCCAACGCATTTTAGCTTTTCCAAACAGCATTTTGTAACATTTTGGCAGAAATTATTTAACATATTCTTTATTCTCACCAATGACATAATTATCTAAAAATAAACTAATTTTTCATCAAAAAATAAATAAATAAATATTGAAACGACCACTGCTTGTGATACTACCTATATGTTTCTATAAAATCCTGAAAAAATGAAAAAATTTAGATATAAATTTACCTTCTCAATCATGCTGTCTCTTTCAAGAAGTTTCCATATAACCAGTTCGTTCTGCAATGATTGAGTATCAGTTTTCTCATGAACTCTAGTATCATCAGCTTGACGATGACTTCTTAGCCAAGTCTTGACATGTGGCACAGCATCCCAGTCTGCTACAGGCTTTCCTAGTATTTTTATTGTCATCAGACTGGAAATATGATTAACAGAAAGTTTGCTTCTTTCCGCTTTCGCAATATTGTTCATGACACAAAAGCCTCGTTCTGCTTCCGCGCTGCTAATAGCAATTGTGCTCATTATTTTCTTAGCTTTAGCAATGGTAGGTGGAAGAGCAATATTCTTTGATTCCACATTTGGATCAACAAAATCCCGAAAGTCATTGATGTCAATTTCAAATTTTATGAGTTCATTCAACTGCCTTATCTTTTGTTCACCTTCCAGCCATGGTGATAAGATTTCATCATATTTCCAAGATGTTGGTTCCAGTAAATCAAAAAGTGCTAGGAGGTACTCACAGTGAAACCGACTTTGAGTAACTTGCTTCAAATTGAAATGACTTGTAGATAAAAACCTGGCTGTCATTTTGTCAACTACACTCTGAATCAGCTGATTTCTAGGCAGTCCTGCAGTATTTGAACTGATATTTTGGCTGTCTTGAAACTGAATGTGTTTAAACGCTTCAGACTGGATTAACTGCTCAACTTCTGTTTCATGGCACCCCAAATTTTCTTTAAGAGCTTATAGTGCTCTTATTGTACGTCTTATAAGTTTATCTGCTTTCTGAAATGTTGTAGGACGTGCTTGGAAAGCATTAGATAACAAGGGAATTTCCTCCAGAATATCAATGATCAAAGCCAAGTCATACAAAAACGTTGGGTTACTAATTTTTTTTTGTCATTCCAACCAGGTTTGAATTTCTATAAAAATGGGAATATAAAGCTGGATACACTCTCCAGGCTGTTTTAGCTGCTCTCACCCTTCAGGCTGCCCAGCGAGGACCCAGGACACGCCCCAATTTTGATAATTTCTATCCCTAAATCTTTTGCAATTTCATTTAGCTCTGCTTGGTTTTTGTTTGACTGATGATAGATGGAATAAATTTTGTCCAAGAATATTTTGTAATGATTCACTTGATTTATATCATTCATAGAATCATCCAGCGCTAGCTGTAAGCGATGATTTAAACAATGCCAGATTATGATATTTGGAAATAACTGTCAGTTTTGCTGCTACTCCTGAGTGCCTTCCCAGCATTGTACTGGCACCCAGGGCCGTTTCCTGGCATAAGCAGACTAAGCGGCCGCTTAGGGCCCCGCTGCTACTAGGGGGCTCCTAGACAGGCTCCCAGGTCATAGCTCAGTGGGCAAGAATAGGAATATAGCTGAAGTTATTATTAATATTATTATTATTATTATTATTATTATTATTATCGTATTAATTAAAGTTTTTGTATGAGACAAATGTGATAAAATGGAGACAAACGAAACGTTTTGGTCGTTATGTCTAAATAACTATTGTGAATCTTATTTCTATATTATTTAACTTTATTCTTACTCTATGCTTATACTTTCCTAAATGCTTAATTTTTCTAGTAATGTAAAACATTATTATTATTATCATCATTATTATCATCATTATTATTATTTAGCAGATTAGTTGTGGTTAAATGTGACTTCGTGCATCTTGGAAAATGAAACATTATCCATCAGGAGCTGAAAAACGGAAAAAGAAGAAAATAGAGAAGCTTTCCAGTAGCACAGGTGAGATGTGCCACTTGTATATTCTTATGATTACAGTTCAGGCAACTAGGTTAGGTAGACCATCAAGTTAGGCATGCTCAGGAATCGTGTAGAGTAAGCTAGTCTCTGCAATATTTATATTTCGAAATGTGAAATTTAATGGATTACATCACCTCAAATTCTGTTCACACAGATCAATTAATTATCAAACAAGATAAGAAAGCGTATTTTAGCAAAATCTAACAGAATATGTAATGTTATGTTCTTCTCAGGAGCACTACTGAAATATTTGGAAAAGCCATCCTCAGCAAAGCCTGATGAGCATCATGAGCCAACAGTAGGACCATCCTCTATGCAACCTCAAACACCAGTAGAAGTAGAGCCTGATGAACCAACAAGTGGCCCATCTTCTGTTCAGCTTCAAACACCACATACAGGCATTTCTACTGAGCAACAAGAACCAAGATCTGCTCCACCGTTTGATCCGTATGACTGGCCAGTTGTCCTGTCAGATGCCTTGAAGACAGATCTGGTGTCTCGAAGATCATTTCAAATCAGTCCAGATTTCACATTCCCTAAAAGAAAGGACGGTAGAAGCTTTCATCACCATTACATGTACAGAACATTAATTAATAGGGAAAAATAAAGCGAAGCTGGCTGATGTACTCTAGAAGGAATGATACTCTTTATTGCTTCCGCTGCAAGGTGTTTTCAAGGAAGTCGTACAAACTAATTACGGATGGACTTTCAGACTGGATAAACGTTGGTTCGCTTCTGAAAGGCCATGAAAATAGTTCAGAACATGCAGATAACATGGCAACATGGAAGGATCTGGAACTGCGGCTAAAAACTGGGAGGACCATTGACCAAACTGAAGTGTCATTAATGGAGGTAGAGCGAAGACGCTGGCGAGATGTTCTCACACGTCTTGTAAGTATAATCCAATCACTAGAGAGAAACCTTGCTTTCAGGGGGTCTTCCTCTACATTGTACAATCGAGACAATGGCAACTTCTTGAAGGAGGTTGAGCTGCTTGCCAAATTTGATCCAGTGATGAAACAACACATCAGCAGAGTCGAAAGTGGCCAATATAGTCATTCGAGTTACCTAGGAAACATCATTCAAAATTAGCTCATTGGGTCCATTAGTGAGAAGATCTTGGATGCCATTGTTGCAGAAATAAAACAAGCTAAATATTACTCTCATTTTAGACTGCACTCCAGACATAAGCCACCAAGAACAGATGTCGATTATTATCAGAACTGTTAAAATGGGTGAAGTACCAGAAATAAAAGAATACTTCTTGGGATTTCTTGAGGCTTCAGAAAGTACAGGCCTGGGTTTATCAGTTCTGATTCTGAAGAGACTAGATGAACTGAATATTCACTTTGATGACTGCAGAGGACAGTCATATGACAACGGAGCGAACATGAAGGGCAAGAACAAAAGTGTTCAGGCAAGGTTATTAGAGAAGAACTGTTGGGTACTATATGTTCCATGTGAGGCTCACACTCTGAATCTTGTAGTGGCTGATGCAGCTAAAGCTTCCACAGATGCCATCAGCTTCTTTGGCAACGTACAAAAATTGTTCAACCGTTTTGCAGCAGCTACACAGAGATGGACAATCCTAAAGAAGCACGTGAACATAACACTCAAGTCTTGGAGTGAAACCAGGTGGGAGAGCCGGCTTAAGAGCAGTGAGGCTGTGCGATACCAGAGCCACAACATCAGAGAGGCCCTGTTGGAAGTCAGAAACAATGCCACAGATGCCATAGCCAGGACTGAAGCACAAGCACTTGCAGAGGAGGTAGGGTCTTATCGCTTTCAGATTTGCACAGTAGTATGGTATGACATTCTTCATGCAGTTAACCATGTGAGCAAACTTCTGCAGTCTCCTACAATGCAGTTTGATGTGGCAGTCAACCGCCTCACAAAAACAAAAGACTCACTCACCAGCTACAGAAACACAGATTTTGTTGCAGCACAAATCATAGCTAGGGACATATGTGAGGAAATGAATGTGGAGGCTGTGCTGAAGGAGAAGAGGCTCAGATCCACAAAAAAGCACTTTACTTACGAAGCTCCTGACGAACCATTTACAGAAGCCTTAAAGAGGCTGGAAGTCAAATTTTTCAATGTGGTGGTGGATTGTGCCATCGGGTCAATAAATGAGAGATTCAAAACATTAGATGATGTGAGGGACATATTTGGGGTTCTCCTAAACTTCACCACAATGAACAAGGAAGACTTGTCCTGCAAGTGTGAAAAGCTCTCTAAGATACTGAGCTCTGGAGCTGACTTTGACATTGATGGAAGAGAACTGGCCGACTTTACCTTCACACAACATGACTGCATTGGAGCTTCTCTCCTTCATTCATCAGAAGCAACTGGAGGAACTATACCCCAATCTCTGGGCTGCACTAAGAATTGCCTGCACTCTACCTGTGACAGTAGCGTCAGCCGAGAGGAGCTTCTCTAAGATGAAGCTAATCAAGAACTACCTCAGATCATCAATTGGGCAGGATCGCCTCAGTGGCCTTGGCATCATAAGTATCACCCAGGACGTTGGCAGGGAGATTTCATATGATGATGTTATTGATGATTTCGCCCAGAAAAAACCTAGGAGGCAAAAATTTTGAAGATACAAACTGTTCTGTATAACTATTAGCTATTACACGATTGTATCGTAGAGTTAGTAATTGTTTGGTAGTTAATAATTGCATTATTTTTTCATACATAGTTCTGACATTTATTCTAAATAATGTATAAGCTAATTTTCAGGAATTTCATGAAGAGTATTTTTTCTGTTTGTCTTCTGAAAGTACGTATTTGTTGTTTTGGACATAAATGTTTCATTAAAATTTTCATAATTGTTTTTTATTAACACAGCCATTTTTTGTATGTGTGTGCTGAGGTGATGTAGTAAGGCGTGAGTTGGTGGATGGAGGGGTGAGGCCTCAAATGGGTATACTGCTTAGGGCTCCCTAATGGCTAGAAACGGCCCTATTGGCACCATCTGACCAAAAAGCTATAAGATTTCTGGACAAGTATTCTTTGTCAAATCCATAGTTTTTTAAACATTCAATTAAAGTTTCAAATATGCTGCTTGCAGTCATAGATGATAGTTCCTTCAAATCAACAAAAATGGTTACTGGCTCATCTGCAGATTGCACTTCACAGCGTAAATAAATGACTAACACACTGTTCTTAGCTATTGTTGATGCTTCATCAATGATTATGCATACTTTATCTTCTTTCTTGACTATGTTGGAGAAGTGTTTTTTCATTTGAGCTGCTGTGTGTTCATATATTCTAGTTGCCGAAAACCAAGAATGGAGACAATTGCCAACGTCCACTCCATTTTTCTTTTGGAGTTCGAGTGCATCATCAATGTCAAACAGAGGCTTATTTCTCTTTACTAAACTGTAAACCACATTAAAAATATTAATAGTGGTATCTAGAGCTTTACTGTTCATTGTGTCAATTACTGATGGCAGTACATTTTCTTGGGTTTCTTTTAATATCTTTGTGACCTTTAAATGAGCACCTGATAATGAATGTTCTTTTATTTTCTTTCTTAGAGATGCCTGCTGAGTTTCTTTTGTTGTTCCACTTGCAACTACAGAACAGTTTTTCCACTGAAAAGTTACATGCACATGCTTTGCTTTTTCTATACTAAGAGAGCCTACTGTTGAGCGTGGTTTGCAGCCTAGTTTTTTTTATTTTGCACTTCTAACCATGCATTCTGTTCCTTAAAATATTTAAACTGTTTATTGGACCAACATTCTGGCAACACTTTGTGTTCTTGAACTAATCGGTGATGGCGATGAACTATCACTCGAGCCATAAACAACAGGGTCACTAGTTTTTTCCGATATTTGCATGACTTCTGTCCTGTTAGAAGTGGACGAAGTTTGAATGGTGGTGGCTTTATCTTCATTTTGCACATCTTTTGTTTTCTGTTGTTTTTGTTTAAAAATTGGAAACAGAGCCTCTCTTTATTTTGATTACAAATTATTAGGGTACAGTATTTTCTTAAAGAATAATTCACGTATTTACTGTTTTAGATGATAGAAATGGAAACTGAACGAAATTTATACTGTCCATCTCAGTACAAGTTCACGTCAATAACACGATCACTTTGACGTTGAGCTCAACACTAGTGACACACACTGACGCACACAGTCTAGACGACTATTCTGTCCAACAAGGTAGCGACTCGCAATGAGATATAAATTGTGAGCTGTTTATTATATCATATATATAGGGTCTTTTCGGTTTTAGGTCCGGCATTGGATTTTTTTCATGTTTTTGGTATAGACATAGATTTTTACGCTGAATCCATTTCTGCAATCCGTTCCTTGGAGAAATAAACACGAAAAAAGTTATGGCTCAAAACTTGTATTCAAATATCCACCTATACTTAACCTAACCTAACCTTCAGTTACAAAACAGTGAACCACAGCGAAAACTTCGTGGACCCTTCAACTGGAGCACACACGCAACGGATAGAGTCGACGTGGAACCAACTCAAACGCGGTAACAAGCGCCATTGTGGTACGCACCGTTCCATGATCGACTCGTATCTCTGGCGTCCCCGACACGCAGGCAAAGATCTAGTGCGCCAAATGCTGAACGATATTGCGCAGTTTGGCAAGTAGCAAACTTTGGTTTGTGTTCCGTTCTGTGTTCTGGAAACCAGGCACGTGCCGTGAGTAAATACTCAGGGTAGGCAGACTCAATGCGCGAGCGAAGCGAGCGGCTCCAAGCTAGGGGGTCTGGGGTGGGCGCGAGCTCCCCCAGCGGGTTCCGGGGCGGAGCCCTAGCCACCAACGAATTTTAAGCCTAATTAACCCCTTCCGCACCATTTGTGCTAATTTTTGGTCAACAACAAATATTTACTTACCGCTTTATTTGTAGATGAATTCCATTCGTCTCTCTTTGTTAGTAACAAAAATATCTGTAATTTTTTCAAAGAAATTGTAAATGGGATTTTGCTCCATTTTAGTAAATCTTTCCTTTTCAATTGAAATTAGGGCAAGTGATGAAAGCCTTTCCTGTTTCATTCTATTCCTGGTGTAGCTTTTAATTCTTTTCAAAGCTGAAAATGACCTCTCAACAGAAACTGTTGTAGCTGGAATTGTTAAAATCAATTGCAACAGCTTCATCGCTTCAGGAAACGTTAGTTCAAGTCCATTTTGAAATATGAAAGCAAGCAAATCTTTAATTGATTTATCCCTGAACACTTGTGCACTATAAATTCCAGCTAGATCAGTTTTCAATCTTATGACATCGAAGAAGTTACCATAATTCTTCTCTAAACTTTCTAGTGCATCCTTATCAATTTCTGTAGCTAGTTTTAGAAACTTTTTACTATCAACTAATGAAATAAATTGTAAATTTTTGAAGTCACTGTATCTTGCTTCCATATGCTGCAGTATATCATTCAATATTAGACAGAATATTCTTTCTCTTTCTTTTTTAATTGGACCTTTTGTACGACATTTTGATTCAGTCAAGTTATTTTCTTTGAAACATTCTTCAAACTTCTCATAGATATCATCAAAATTTTTGCGCAGACCCTCGAGGGAATTCATTGTTTCATTGATTCTTTCAATGCAATATGGAATATCTATAATTTTAGTTTGTAAGATATTGAAGAGTGTGTCAGTTCTAATGAAAATCTTATCATATACCATGAGAAGAAAGTATGTTGAATCTTTCGTTAGCCAATTATAAAATCCATTACTCACTAAAGTATCTGAGTCCCACAATAAAGGATTGCTGTCAAATTTGTTGAAAAGTTTACAAAGGTCACTATGATAGTGTAAAATAGTTTGCACTAGCTTTGAGTTAGAACTCCATCTCGTTGGTGCAGCCTTTGGAATGCGTTTATGTACTATTTCATCAAGAAATTGCGTTCGTTTTGTAGAGTGATTGAAAAATGCAGCAAGACCATCAATGGTCTTGAAAAAGATTGTACATTCAGGTATAAATTTCGCTGACTGAGATAGAACAAGATTCAACTTGTGAGCGTAGCAATGGGTAAATAACGCTGATGATGCCTTTTCTCTTACTTTAGCTTGAACGCCATTTAAATGCGATGCCATTACCGATGCTCCATCATATGTCTGTGCTACAAGCTTCTCAGCACAGTTGTATTTATCTAAATTTTTAAATATGCATTCTGTTACACCAGTAGCTCTTCTGTCTTTAAGTTCGTCAAATCCTATGAAAGCCTCTTTAATTTCAGAATCCAATACATATCTTAAAACTGTGGAACATTGAGCTGTATTTGAAATATCAGTCGATTCATCCACTTCTATAGCAATGAATGGGGATCTTGCGATATCTTCTTTAATATTATTTTCTACAGCTATGCCTACTGCTTCAATCAAGTCATTTTGTATCTTGTTAGAAACGCCAGAAAACACGGATGAAGTCTGTAAATGTTGTGCTAATTTTGGTCAAATTTTGCAGTGTAGTTCAATAACTCAATATAGTTTCCACGATTTAAAAAGGATTTATCTTCATTATCACCGCGGAAAGCAAGTTCTTGTTTAATCAAAAAGCAAGTAGCAGAAATTAATGTTTTCAGTATGTCTCTGTTTTCCTTTACCTTTTTATTGTGAATTTCAATGCTAAGTTTTTTTGCTTATCTATGCTCAAGTCGATTCGTGTAGATCCAAATGTTTTCAACGATATTTGACTTTCATAATGCGCAGCAGACCTCTCGTGCTTACTTAAAGCATTAGTCAAATTATTTAAATCACAATATCCTGTTCTTATCCACACACTTTCACTAGATACGGAAAATAACAAGCATGGAAAACAAAAGAGTCTACCTGTTGTAACACAACCACACAACCACTCTTTCTTGCTGTACCACGTCGTTTGAAACGTTCTGATTATTTTTGTTCCTTTACGCTGAAGCAACTGTTTCAGTTCCGGTGTCGGCCTACCATTTTTAATCACATTCAACCTTTCTTCATAAGACAGTTTAGAAAAATTCTTAAGATACTCACTGTCCATATTTGAAAAGGGTTAAATTTTGAAGTAAAATGTCTAAAATTTAGTTCAATCACCAGAGGCAAACGACAACACAGACGCGCGCACAGCCACACACCCGACCATGTGCCCGAACGGCAAAACACTGAGTGAAAAGCAGAACTAAATCTGCTTATATAGCGCAGTATTTGTCACAGCTTGGAGCTCCACTCACGGCACGTGGGAAAATTTCATTGTCAAGCGTTAATATATATAGAGGTTGAAAGGCACGGGAAATTGTACTTCTAACACAATATTATCCATTTACAAATTTATACATTGAATTTCATACATTAAATTAACATTTATATAATGAAGTGAAAATCATTTACTTTTTATATTTAATATTTTTAGTTTTATTCAGGGTAGGCACTGCCTACCTTGCCTACCCAGAGGGCACGTCCCTGCTGGAAACCTGTAAACGTAATAAACTTGCACATAACTTTTTTCGTGTTTATTTCTCCAAGAAACGGATTGCGGAAATGGAATCAGCGTAAAAATCTACGTCTATATCATAAATATGAAAAAAATCCAATGCCGGAACTAAAACCGAAAAGATCCTACATATAAATATACATGTGTATATTTATGTACACATACGTACATAAATATACACGCTAACAAGATCCCGAATTCTCATGTTTAGACTATCCTTAGCACCGATTGACGTGTGTGTGTGTGTGTCTCCCTCTGCATTTGCTTGTCCTTTATATAGCAGTATGATATTATGATGTGTGCTAAAATACATACATGCAAATAAGTGTACATACACATACGTACATAATTACACACGCTGGTAAAGTCTCTGATTTAATGTTTAAATGTCCTAGTCCGGCTGACTCAACCACATGTTTCAGTTCCATCCAGCAAGCCAGCTTTGCTTATTACGCAATTGTTCGATCGATCTTTTCATAAATACTTTCTAAAAATTTCATAATGAAATAAAATCACTCTAATGGCATGCAACGAATGTAACATCAAATGTGACATTGTAAACTAAAGCCATAATTCCCCAAAAAACAATTGTGAACGAGACAAATCCCGGGCATCATGAGCATTCGTAAAATTCATCAAGACTGACTGACAAATTGCAAATTTCAAGATAAATTTTTACTGACTGTTAAATATTTGTTAAAAACAAACAAAAGGTTCGGTGATCCAATCAACATTTAACAACCGGTTCGGTAGGTCTAAGGTGGAGTGACAAGCTTGACCTTCGTCAGAATGAACAATTCGGGTAGAAGCAAAACCAAGGTTATATATATATATATATATAAATATGAAATAGGATCCCTCCTAAGGAGACGTAATTTTACATTTAGGATAAAAACGAAGACGTAGAGCAAGAAAGTCATTATATTTGGCTGCAGCCGACGTTTCGGGCAACTCTACCCATTTTCAAGGCCTAATAAATAAAAAGCTAAAATTAATGCATGACAAAAAAAAAAATATACGAATGTCAAAAACAAACTAATTCATAGCACAGAATAAAACCACTTAAAGAAAAAAATTAAAAAGCGTAAAAACAAGCATAAGCCAAAAACAAAAATAAAAAATTATATACATGACAAATAACACATGATAAAAGTAAAACTTTAAAACTAAAAACATTCAAACAAATTAGTTAAAAACTTCACTAATAAAAAGTTAAATGAAAAAACGCAAAAGTGCACGAAACATACCATGCTAACTTGACATCCACAAACAACTGAGGCGAAAAGGAGACAGGGTCAAGGGGAAAAACAGAAAAATTTAGTTGGTAGGCATTCTAATTAATATAAAGGGGGTAACAGCTAGAATCAATATTTAAGCTGGAGTTCAGAAATTTAATGCACAAAGATTCATAAATACGGAGAGAGGACGGACATTTTAATGATTTAAGAATTTTAAAGTTATTAACGGAAATATCAACTTTACACTTAACAGAATGATTTCTAATGGCAGACTGTTCCTTTTTAGATAAAACTTTCCCTGTCCTATGGCTAATACCCATATGGGAGCAAAATCTTGCCTTTATATTAATTAGAATGCCTACCAACTAAATTTTTCTGTTTTTCCCCTTGACCCTGTCTCCTTTTCGCCTCAGTTGTTTGTGGATGTCAAGTGAGCATGGTATGTTTCGTGCACTTTTGCGTTTTTTCATTTAACTTTTTATTAGTGACGTTTTTAACTAATTTGTTTGAATGTTTTTAGTTTTAAAGTTTTACCTTTATCATGTGTTATTTGTCATGTATATAATTTTTAATTTTTGTTTTTGGCTTATGCTTGTTTTACGCTTTTTAATTTTTATTCTTTAAGTGGTTTTATTCTGTGCTATGAATTAGTTTGTTTTTGACATTCGTATATTTTTTTTTTTTGTCATGCATTAATTTTAGCTTTTTATTTATTAGGCCTTGAAAATGGATAGAGTTGCCCGAAACGTCGGCTGCAGCCAAATATAATGACTTTCTTGCTCTACGTCTTCGTTTTTATCCTAAATATATATATATATATATATATATATATATATATATATGCAGGGCCAGCAAGAGCTACCACGGGCCCCGGGGAAGGATTGGTACATGGGGCCCCCTGTTTACTCAGTATTTTATTATGAATGTTTTTCTTATGAATTTTTATTATGAATGTTTTTTGCAAACTGATTATATCTCCAAGTCACTATTCAAAACATATAGTATGATAATCTCTATAAAATGTATGTTCATTAATTATATTTCCTCTGTTATTTAATCAATTGCTTTATTAATATTTTTAGATTTTATCCCCCTCTTTCCGGGTCCCCTAGAGGTCCAGACCCCGGGGACTTAACCCGGCTTCCCCGCCCTCTCGGCGGTCCTGCTATCAATCATAGGGCCAACTAACTTAGGCCCACTAGACTCTGAGCTAGCAGCTTTCTTAAACCTTGCCTTAAGTACGTCACTAATGACTAACCTCAGCTAAACACTTTAGGCAAAACCACAAAATACTTGACTTCATACAGTGGCACCCGAAGATCTCCAAATAAAGATACCCACATTTTTTTTGGGTACAGATTTATTAACGAAATAATATTCAAACAGAATTAACGAAATACATTCGAACATAACACACATTTAAAACGAGAATTACAACTATAAATTTATTGTTTTTCTAAGAGGAGGGCAATATGGCGATGTCCTGAAGTATCTGTATGAATTGGTCCCAATTAACCAGTGGCGTATCAAGGGAGGGGCGAGAGGGGCGACCGCCCCGAGCGGCACTTCCCGAGGGGCGGCAAATTACTGTCAGGCGGGCGCAGTATGCAAAATTTTGGGTTTTTATGTTTTAAAATGCAACCCTCCAAAAAATTATATCTCATCATTGTCGCGCGTTATTTGTGTACAAAATATCCATGGTTTTGATGAAAAATCATCATTAAATACTATATATGCCACCTCAATGCCACTATTTCCACAAATAGTTGCGTTAAATTTTCACATCGGAAAGGTTGCCAGCCCTATTTTTCAAACTTTCCCTATATTATTTAGGTTAGGCTTTGCATTCTTTGAGCTTTGATGATGTTAATAATTAATAGTTGTTTTATTTTGCAGATACCCTACTGAATTAGCAAACATGAGCAAACGACAGAGACTGAGTGGTGCTGCATACAAGAATCTTCGCGAAAAAAAAGAGGAGGAAGCCAAGCGTGCTGCTAAGCGATTTCATCAGTTAATGGGATTCTCAGATACACCAGTGCCTTCTGGGAAGCAAGGAGATCAACCGCAATGTGATATATCTTTAGAGATAGATGTTCAAGTGGCAACTTCAAGTGAACCCTCAAATAATCAGGATCAACCCTCATCTACATCACAAAGTCACCCATCCACCCACCCTTTTGAATCAGTCCAAAGATGAAGAAATTAATACCAAGGTCAATAATTTTTCTCCCATCTACAATGACATTAATCCAGGAAGTCTACTGGAAGAAATAAAGCGATTGCGCAGACAGTTGCTCAGTTTCGAAAGCATAAGCGTCGACGATGATCCAAAGAACTGGGATATGTTAAAACTACTTCAGTGGATCGTTAAATGGGATCTAGTGGAATCTTTGCCTCATATAACAATTGCCCTCCGGATCTGTCTAACTACATGCATGTCCGTGGCAAGTTGCGAACGAAGTTTCTCGAAACTGAAACTTATAAAAACTTACCTCAGGTCAACTATAAGTCAATCTAGACTGAGCAATTTGGCGATTATTTCAATTGAACGCGAAGTTGCAGACAATGGACATAGAAAAAATCATTCATGAATTTTCTGTTATGAAAGTCCGAAAATTTAACTAGGCATTATACATTATATAGTTATTGTTAAAATTATGTAGTATATTATGTATGGTACATTATGTAGTATTGTTAAAATTGAAGTTGCTTTATTTAAGTTTTTCTTCCAATAAAAGTTTTGTTTAGAAGTGTATTTTTGTAAAGGAATTGTTTTTAAAATTGAAAATTGTTGCGGGGGGGGGGTTGGCATTTTCGCCCCGAGCGGCAAAAAGTATTGGTACGCCTCTGCAATTAACCCACCCCCATCTCCAGTCTAACTGGAGAGTAGGTTAAGCCTAGCCTTGCAGGGGGGTCAGCCTAAAGATTCCGGAAATGGTCCAGAGCGGGCAGAGTAAATTGATGTCCACAGTAGAATTCTTCACCAAATTAGGTTAGGGTAATTTACTTAGCCTTTGTTAAGCTATGAGTTGATGCTAGGTCTTAGACCACAATGTAGGCCTAATTTAACTGGACCTAGTCTATATGCTATCCTCAAAATGGGGCTCAGAAACACAATGGTTCACTTACTGAGTGTTATTGTATAACTCCTGCAGTCCCTCTTCACTTGTTTTTGAGAGCGTACTTGCCTGGTGGAGATCTTTTATTGTCTTCAAGCCCCTTCGACCACCATGCGTTCTTCCTTCCCACCTCGCGTCCTTTTCGATGGTTGGTTGATTGATAGTATGTATCAATACCAGGTGTATGTGTATATACAGTGTGTCCGTAAAGTCATGGTGGGATTTTAAATAGCTATATTATTGCAACGAAACATGATAATGAGATGAAACAATGCCAAATTGAAGAACAACTCTCAAAGTTGTATCTTGTAGTTAGTCTAGGCTAAGCTTAACCTTTATATCGTAGTTAGTCTAGGCTGTCCACATGCCTATGTTGAACATGAGCGTAATAGCCCGAAAGTTAAAGTGTGGTGTGCTCTAGCACGAGATCGAGTGATTGGCCCATTTTTCTTCGCGGAACCCACTGTGACGTCACACAACTACCTCGCTATGTTGGAACATTTGGCAGTACCCCAATTTATTGACAATAATGTCATCTTTCAGCAAGATGGTGCTCCTCCGCACTATGCCAACGTTGTTCGAGAATTCCTTAATGAAAAATTTCCACAGAGATGGATAGGAAGAGGAGGATGGAAGCCATGGCCTCCACGCTCTCCGGACCTGACACCTTTGGACTTTTATTTGTGGGGTTACGTCAAGCAAAGCGTGTACAGTGTACCCATTAGGGATATTCATCACTTGCACGAGTGAATCACGGAAGCTATCGCATCCGTCACTCCTGATGTTCTTGGGCGTGTGTGGCTGGAATTGAATCACCGCCTAGATGTCTGCAGGGCTACCAGAGGAGCCCATATCGAACTACGTTAAATAAAGTTATTCTTTTAGAGTTGTTCTTCAATTTGCCTTTTTTTCATCTCATTATCATGTTTCGTTGCAATAATATAGCTATTTAAAATCCCACCATGACTTTACGGACACACTGTATATATATACAGCATGTATAAAAAAAGTTATGTTGTATTGCAAGAGAACATTAGACTACTATAATAGGCTAACTGTTCACATTTTCACCTTCTCAAATAGGTTAAATATACAACTCTAATGGACTTTCATAAATAGTTTTCTTACCTTTAAATTGTGGCAAGTTTTCCCAAAATTTACGATAATTTTGATTTTTTGGCATCTCAGAAATCAAAACTTATCTATGACAAAAAGTAGGCCCAAGTACGTTGACCCATATAATTAGCAATATGAAGACAAAGCGCGGCAGTGCTGTTATTCACTAACCAGCATTTTTTTCCCCAAAATGTGCGGTATTGCCATTTGATAACTTTAAATAGTCAAATTATAAAAATAAAAAAATTTATAGGCAAAACATTATGACTTTTTTGAATTCCAGCATTCTCCTACATTCTCCTAAAATTATTTTTCATTCTCCAAAAAATTCTCCTACTTAATTTTAGGATAATTTTTTTCTCCGCAGCCCATTCCATTTTCTTATTTTTGGAGAATTCTCCTACATCTGGCAACCCTGAATTTATTCAATACTACCAAGTACATTCTATCACAGTATACAAATACTAGTGTGAAGAATAACTCTGGTGAGCAACCAATTGGTTTCATCCACCCAGTTATTGACAGAAAAGGAGTTTAATAATTGCTAGATTAACTACCTACCTACTCAGTGGATCATTTTCGTTATCTCCCAACTACCCACATGTATCAGTTTTCCATAGTATCGAACGCGTGCAGAACTGATTCAATGTTTATGTTTACATTTTGATGAACGTTCATTATGTACAAAATAAACAAAACATCTTTATTGCGGATCATTCACAATCTATAGCTACTTAACCTAACATACAAATACAATCTTACGTATACAGTGAACTTAATACAAAATAAGGCCAACATAGCCACTTAACCTAGCATACTGGCATACTGTTTGATTAATTATCTGACAATTTTATATATATTGTTATTACA
Source organism: Bathynomus jamesi (assembly GCA_023014485.1). Classification (NCBI taxonomy): domain Eukaryota; kingdom Metazoa; phylum Arthropoda; class Malacostraca; order Isopoda; family Cirolanidae; genus Bathynomus; species Bathynomus jamesi. Next base: position 729,345 of record JAJOZX010001178.1, read on the forward strand.
TCATAACAGTTATTATAACACAACTTAATATGCATATATAATCTTTGCTACATTACAAAAATAAGGTATTGTAAACCAGCAGTTGTCTGAACCAAGACTGCCATATAGGTGAGAGGTGCACAGTATCTGAAGACAGAACATTGCACAATAACACATTAGAGCTGTTTTGGGCCGTAGTAATGAAATTATATATATTCTTCCGGATTAACATTTGGCTGGTAGGTAGATTACGCGTAGTAAACATAAAACTGGCACTGCACCACTTTGGTTCCTACATAGCATACGAAAAATATTATTATAAGCAACAGAGAGTTTATTCATAGCAGTTTTTGTATAGTTCCACCACAGATGGGATGCATACAATGCAGTACAGTAAGTTCTAAAAAGATAAGTTTTAATTGATTCTGAACACATACCAAATTTCCTTACTAGCATGTTACGCTGTACATACAGCTTTTTATGTTGCCTCTCAATATCGAATTCATCTCGCAGCTCGTGAGTAATTACATGTGTCTTTGACAGGTATAGTATGACCATTCATTTCAAAAGATCCACATGATACATGTTTCAGTAAATTACACCTAAAAAACAAAATACAACTCTTTGCCCCAAAAAATCAATAAATATTTTAACTTGCTCTGCATTGCGTGTCTGAAAAAAAAGATACACAAGCTCTATTAAAACATCGTGCATATACTGCATCCCCCTCTGGGTGCCACTGACTTCGTACCCCTGTATACTTGATTTGTAATTTTGATGCAGGCTAAGTGATACCACATTGCAGGTATATAACTAGAGTGATACCAGTCATCACAACTCTCACATGCTACAGCCTTATTCTCTTCCCTAACTTTCTTCTCACAAACTTTGCAGTCACAGTCTAAAGTCATCTTAAATACTATTCTTTAACTCGGTTAAAAGATTTATGGTCTCAGTTTGGCTATCCACTGCATGGAATGAACTAACGGGGGTCTGGGCTAATCAAGCCAAAACTTTTCAAATTTTTTTTGCCACAAAAATGTGCAACTTTACTTAATTTTCTGGAAAAAGTGGCATAATTTGCCATAAGTGGCAGCTTCTGGCAACCCTGGGCTTGGAACTGAAGACTGATGGTGTCAATAATCCAGCAGGGTTGAAGCACCTTAAACAGAAAAAACAAACAACAAACAACCCTGAGGTGTAATAGGAATGGAGCATAGGGGCTAGGCTTTACATTACATTCGATTTGGAAAACATGAAGCCACCGGGGTCTATCGAAGGCAATATCCTATTTTGGCGTTCCAAATTATTCAACCAACCAGTTAGGACTGTTAGTCTGTTTTTCTGTTAGATCAACTATATGCACTTGACGATTGGTTAGGTTAAGTCGTGATATTAAACTAACGAAAATATCAAGACTTAACCATTTATCAAGGGCGTACAGTTGACCTAACCCGGCAGTCAATTAACCTAATAAACACAAAACAAGTAATTTGCGAATGTTGGCGTATCGTTTATTTTTGGTTAGTTGAATAATTTGGGATGCCAAAATAGGATATTGCCCCATCAGTTTATCCAAATCATCCAAGGCTTTTTAGGGTGTGTTGAATTTAGGCAATTTGCACTGAAATGAGAGGGAGCATAACTAGAGGTTCATTTAGTGTATAGTATCTCAACATCATGATTTATTGTAACACTTCGAGGGTTATTAATTTTTAGTTGGTCAGGCTATTTGCTTTTTTTAAATTTTTGGCGAATATAGTTTCGTGAATGTAATTAATTTTTATGAAAATTGATATTGAGACTAGGTATTGAAAAATTTTAAAAATTTATTGTTATAAACCGGATTTTATGGTAAGTTAGGGTTAAGATTCAGTAGAACACATCCACCAAACTTGATATTGATATTTATATAGCGAGATAGTGAAAAAAACAAGGGATCACTTTAACATATTGCGTCCCAAAGCATTCCATTCAGGAAGCAATATGTTAGTGATCCCGGTTATTATTCATTTTTTGACCCAGTCACACCCAGCTATAACAGCAATATATATTGAATAACCAATCAAAACTGAATAAGAAAATATATATATTGTGCAAATTTGTATAAAATGTTTTTTTATTAAAATATATTTCTTATTTTTGGTGTTTTTTCAATATATATATACAGGCATCCCCCGTTATATGATCGTTCGGTTTACGATTTTTCGCGTTAATGATTTTAAAAAAGTACCCCCATCTTTCGATTTACGATTGCCTTATTTCGCGTTAACGATCTCCAACTTGAAAGCATGTCTCAGAAAGGAACAAAACCGTGCCTACGTTGAGTCCAGCCCAAATGAGGAGGACGATGAGGACCCAGTCAGAATGCTTGATCTCAAAACCTTGAGAGAGATTCTGACTGGATTTGACACGTACATCGAGTTGGACAAGGACCCTAACTACGAACGTAGTGCTGCTGCTGTCAATCATATTGAAAAGGGTCTGAGCGTTTATCGGGAGATCTACCTGCAGAAAAGGAGGAATGCCAAGCAAACTACGATCTCCCGATTTTTCAAGCCTGCAACAGCTGCCGAGGCAGGAGAGAAGTGCGTTATCAGCAAGTGCAGCAACAACAACTGCACATCGGCAGCAGGCTAGATCTCCAACTCCAACATCTTCGGGGATGGATTCTCCTGCAACTTCAGAAACTCCTCCATCTCCGAGGGACTCTCCCGAAGTCATCGATCCTCCTCCATCCTCCTCCATCGCCCATCGATCGTCCAGCATTGCCCATCGATCCTCCTCCATTGCTGACCGATGCGGGAGCTGGCCCTCCTCCCCCATCACCACCACCCGGTGGCGATGAGTAGGCATCGTTACCTCAGACTGATGCATCGTTGACGACTTGGACCGGATTTGAATACGATTAGGTGAGTGTTCATGTATAAATTGTCTTTTATTAATCACAATTTCTTACTTTCAGACACTTTTTGTACATAACAGTAAAATATATAGCAAAATAATAGTGGAATCTGCAAATTTTGGGGGTCTTCCAGAATGTTTGGGAACGTATCCCTATTTTTCCCATAAGGCCTTCAGTTCGATATACGATCGTTCGATATACGATGGGGTTTTTAGGGACGCATCCCAATCGTATAACGGGGGACACCTGTATATATATTGACTATTTGGTGAATATTTCTTATTTTTGGTGATTCTGGCTACTTCTGCGTAATTCAATTTGTCCTGTTTTACAAATAAATCATTTTTAGCAATTGTTCGTCTGTTGAACTGTTCAGTTTGGTTTTTTTGTGATTAAGTATGATGTGTCAGTTATGCATATTTGATTTTGAAGACGTGATCCGCCATATTGCCCTCGATGAAGACAAGAGTTTAGACCTTTTTTTCAATCACAGAATAATTAAGACATCCGTAACCTGCCCTAAATGCAACAGTGCTTGTATTTTAAGAAAAGACCAGAAGGTCTTTAGGTGCCATAAAAAAAATCTTAAAAATAAACGTGTCTCATTTAAGGGTAGGCGAAATTTAGTGGACTACCCATCAGTGGCGGCTCGTGACTAAAAATTCTAGGGGTGCTGTCTCTAAGAATGGGTTGAAATAATTACTGAAATAAAAGGATTAGCATTGAGTAATGAATAAAAGTTTAAAAAATTATTGAAAAAGTTATTCAGTGAGCTCATCCTTATATTCTTGATTATTTCAATTGTAAATAAAAAATTTAGGGGTGCTGCAGTTCCGCAGTGCCTACCGACGAGCCGCCACTGCTACCCATGCAAGGTTGACACATGTTATTACATTATCATTTGTATAATTTAGGTCTCGGGGGTATGGGGGTGGAGCCCCCATAAAGATCACGCATCACAAATTGATCAGTCCTAATATTTTGCAGACAGTTCAGTACGTGACACTGGTTATGTTGTCATGATATTTTCGTTTAAATTTGTTAGTTTAAACGAAAATGACAAGTGCAAACTTTTCTGGTTAATTTTGAGGTGTTTTGTATGAAACTGCCATCCTTTTCCTGTGCAAATGCATAGTTTTCAAGATGATGATATCTCGAAAACTATGCATTTGCACAGGAAATGGATGGCAGATTCGTGCAAAACACCTCAAAATTGACCAGAAAAGTTTGCTCTCATTATAAAAAGAGACTGTGTCAAAAAACGAATAATTACCGTGATCCCTCCTGGGAAGCAATATGTTAGTGATCCTAGTAATTATTCGTTTTTACACCGTCTGTTTTTATGATGAGAACAAATGGATAATATTTGTTTTAACGCCCATTCAAACTTAATATTTTTAGTCAGATATACCTGTAAAGCAGTTCAAATGCTTTACAATGACAGTATTTTTTTGTTTGGGAAATTTGTTGAAATGTACTTTTTTTTAATAAAATATATTTCCTGTTTTGGCTATAATGTACTTTTTTTCATAAAATATTTTTCCTGATTGGGCTATTTTTTCGCTACTCTGCGACTTAATTGGTTGGGTTTTGTTCTGGCTATTTTTTTTTTTCAAATTGGATTCAGTTTAGTGGTGTTTGTGATAGAATTATGGGTTAATATTCGTTTTAATGCTCCCTTTGTTTTTGATAGGAGACATTCTTTGACAATTTAACACATAATTCATATTCAGGACACCTTGAAACCTCATGGAAACTGATAAAAATCAAGGAAATGTAATTATTTTTTACGGGAAAAAAGAAAAATTTAGACGTTGATAAGCAGCCATTAGAGGCCATTGATCCAGTGTTTAGCTCTTTCCTCAGTTAAAATTTTGCCACTGTTCTTCCTTTCCAGTTTTATGGGGAGACATCTCGTGGCAAAATTAGGAAATATAGGTCAAATCAGCTAATTAAATCTGGTTTTTGTTTCACGTGACCTTATCCGACCAATCAGAGATGTGCATTTTGAATCTCCCATAACGCATACTCATTCCAAAATGCTTTTTCAGTTCGCTTTTTGCTATGGTTTATGAAGGTTATGATTTGGATTACTATCAATTAATACAAGATATTTATAAAAAAGATGGTATTGAAGTTTTCTTTACCAGTCGGTGTATTGCCTACTCGTGTTATTTGTCCGCATTGTGGTCATGAGTGTAATTATAGACAAGTTGCTGACCAATATTATTGCAAAAGAGTGACTAGAGACGAGCGTGGCAGGAAAAAAAGTGTTCCCTCTCTGTTTCCCATTGAAAGGGCATGTGGGTTGAAAAATCCCACCTCAAACTGTGGCAAAACTTATTGTACATTGGGTTATTCTTGACAAAGCATTCGACACAGCTAGATGCATAGCTCTATTTAGCGTTGGCTTCCGAGAGTGCAGTTAATTGGTAAGAAATTGCGAAAAAACGTGGGTTAGGTTAGGTAAAACATTTTTCTGATATTTTGTTTGTTCAAATCCGAACTTCATTTTTTGTGGGAAATGAGCCATTTTTGAGAAATTTTAAAATTGAAAATTTCTAAAAAATGGCTCATTTCCCAAAGAAATGAAGTTCAGATTTGAACAAATCGCACCAAAAAAACCTAGAAAAATGTGTTTTGGTTCAGAAAGGAGAAGGAGCACTAAAACGAATAATTACTGAATTATGATGTGCCATTTGTGTGATTTTGACTTTGAAAGAATTTGATTCGTCATGTGCCCTAGGTGAAGACAAAGGATTGGATGTTTTTATCAATTCCAGCGTTATTCTCTCATCCTTAACTTGCCTGAAATGTGACAGTGAGTGCCGAATACGAAAAGATCAGAAGATATTTAGGTGAAATAACCAATATTAACCTGTTAGGTTAATTGAATGCCTGGTTAGGTTAATTGAATGCCTGGTTAGGTTAATTGAATGCCTGGTTAGGTTAATTGAATGCCTGGTTAGGTTAATTGAATGCCTGGTTAGGTTAATTGAATGCCTGGTTAGGTTAATTGAATGCCCTGGTTAGGTTAATTGAATGCCTGGTTAGGTTAATTGAATGCCCTGGTTAGGTTAATTGAATGCCTGGTTAGGTTAATTGAATGCCCTGGTTAGGTTAATTGAATGCCCTGGTTAGGTTAATTGCATGCCTGGTTAGGTTAATTGCATGCCCTGGTTAGGTTAATTGCATGCCCTGGTTAGGTTAATTGCATGCCCTGGTTAGGTTAATTGCATGCCCTGGTTAGGTTAATTGCATGCCCTGGTTAGGTTAATTGCATGCCCTGGTTAGGTTAATTGCATGCCCTGGTTAGGTTAATTGAATGCCCTGGTTAGGTTAAATGAAAATAATGATGAGCAAACTTTTCTGGTTAATTTTGAGGTGTTTTGTATGAAATAGCCATCTTGTTTCCTGTGCAAATGCGTAGTTTTCAAGATGACAATATCTCGAAAACTACGCATTTCCGGAGGAAATGGATGGCAGATTCGTGCAAAACACCTCAAAATTGACCAGAAAAGTTTCTCATCATAAAAACAGAGTGGGTGTTAAAACCAGGGTTTCGGAGCTGGTAAAAAAACTTCTGGCTCTGACTCCGGCTCCGGAGCAGAAATTTTTTACAGTCTGGCTCTGGCTCTGGCTCTTTTATAGTAAATTCTGTTAATTATAAAATAAATATCTAGATTTATATAACTAATTGTCCAATTTAAAATATTGCACAAAAATATTTTATTATTAAATCACTTTAATACTCAAAATTTAAATTTCTTATGATTTTAAATTAGGCAAATATAATGATAGAATGAAGTTATTTAAATAACTAAAGGAAAATGATGAAAACTAAATGATATTAAATATTTATTAACAATGGTAGCTTATATAAATTAGAGAAACTTGCCTCCTAATTAGTTCAAAGTTCAAACTTAAGAATTCTCGTATGGAAAATAGTAACAATCAAACTTTCTGAGATAATATATGCATCTTTTTTTAAGTGTTGAAACTTGAAAGCTTCATGAAAGCCAACTTGGCTTGAAAAAGAGCTGAATATTTCAAAAAATTCAGTTTTTAAATTTTTAATAGGTTATATTATTTACTTAAAAAGAGATTTTCTTTTAGTCAAAAAGTTTTGTAATTTAATTAAAAGCAATTCAACTAAAAGTCAAAAGTTCAAACTACTAATACATATTATAAAAGAAAATTTACAAAATCATTTACCCTACGCTTATAAAATCAATACTACTCCTTGGATTAACAAATGAAAACTAATGCAAAATTTTTTTTATTCTAGCTAAGGTATAATCAAACTAATTTTAAACATAAAATCAAGATATTCTTCTTGTAAATCTGTTTCCTTAAAATAATTGAAAATGAAAATTACTAAGTTTATTTATAATTTTTTTTTTAAAACAAGATGGCCTCAATTATATTTTTTTAAGTGTAACCTTAAATCAGACTTTATCTTTAAAGTTCAAACTACATATTAAAAAATTAAAAAGTTTGCAAATTCAATGATACATTTACAGTATCATAAATCATAATACTCCTTGTATTAAAAAATGAAAGCAAATAATAACTTTTGCAGAAATTTTTACTAATGTAGCTAAGGTAGGAAACTAATTTTTAAACATAAAATCAAGATATTCTCCTTGTAAATCTGTGTCCATAAAAAAAATTATGAATTAAAATTATTTATCTAAGTTTACTTATAAACATTTGTTCTTAAAAATAACATAGCCTCAACAATATCTTCTTTCATACGTGCCCTTAAATCAGATTTTAAAATTTTCAGTGCTGAAAATAGCCATTCAACACTGACTTGTGTTGAAGGCATAGCTACTAGAAGATTTGCAACATCTCTTATAACTTTAGAATACCTTTCTATTACTTGTTCAAAAGACAGTTTTGACGAATGGTCAAATTTTTCAATCTCAGGAAAAGATTCCTCAACTTGCAATTTGAGGGTACACATTGGACTGAGAGGTGGTATTAGTTCACTTTCTAAACGAGGACATTTGATTTCTTACCATGTTGAATATCAATAATTTTTTCAAAATCAAACTCGCTGACATCAGAAGTGGTGGAAGGAGATGATGAATTTGATGATGATGCAATAATCTCGGTTCCACATTCCTCTCTTAATAGAGAGACTTTATTTGAAAGGTCTAGGTTACTTTTCATTCTGATTGCTATATTGCATAGGGCATCCTTGGCTTTAACTACCTGTTCAGATGTTAATAAGCATCTATATCTAGGATCTATATAAACAGCAGCAAGCAATACTTCATTATCAAGTAAAATATTTTCTCTCCTTTCCATGGAACTTTTAATGTCATCAGCTATGGTGCCTTCTATCTTGGAAAGAAAATACATCAAAGATTTCCACTCTTTCAAAAATTGACTGGGAGTCAAATCTTCACTTTGAATTTTTTTTTGTTACTATATGGCTGGTACAGTACTCTTTCCAATCTTCTTGCTTGTTCCCACATTATTTCTGAAAGATTCACATTTGAATTTGCCATGTCCAAGAGTACAGGTTTTAATTCTAATAAGCGCTCTATCATTAAATAAGTGCTGCCCCATCGAGTAGGTTGATCTAAAATAGCAACCTTGCCTGCACGTCTCTTAATTATTTCTTCCACTTTTGGGTTTCTTGCTGCTACTACAACCTGTCTCAACTTACCTATGAGAGAGGTAGCATGCTTATCTCTCAATCCATCGCAAATAGCAAGTTGCAAGGTATGTGCACCACAACACATGTGGTTGATTCTGGAGAAGTGTGAAATTTCAGATACAATACTGTCAATTTCTTCTACACAAGATGCCACTTCCTGAGTGTCTGTTGAATCATCATGTTCACCAAATGTTTGTATATCATCTGAAGTTGCCTCTTGATTATCATTCAACTTCTCAACAGTTTTAATCATATTTGATGCATTATCACTGACAATGCAGAGCACAAATTCTTTCAGTATGCCGTACTCTTCCAGAGTTCTCATAATTAGATCATGCAGATAGTCACTAGTTTGCTGAGCATGTGTATCTTTTACTGCTATAGTGCGGGTGAGGATTTTATTATCATCATCAATAAATCGGACATTGATGGCAAAATAATATGTCCGTATTCGTGTGCAACCATCAACTTTTAAATATATGAAGCGCCCTTTTAATTGCTCTTTGAGAGCAAATTTTTCTTCTTTTGATTTTTCTATCACTAAATGACAGATATTGTCTTTATCTAAACTAATCTTGAATTTCTGAGCCATTTCTTCTAGTAGACTGCGCATAGCTGGCTTTTCAAACATAGATAGAGGCATAGAATCTTTAACAACTAACTCAATTATGCTATTTTTAAAATTATCTGTAGTCATTGAGATAGACTTTTTGAGACATCAAAAATTTAGTAATGTTTTGCTGGTTTGCTTTAGTTTTTGAACTGGCAGAAGTACTGGGTCTTGAAAGCTCAAGCATTTGCTTCTTTTCTTCCATCATTTTTGATATTTCAGGATGTAATCGACTCGTGTCTTTTCAAATTATATGCTCTTGAGGAGACATCAGGCTTTTTGCTTTGAGGCTTGGTAATTTTAGTTCCACACGTTGAAATATTTCCCAAAGCATCAGAAACTTCACAAATACAGTGTTTCTTATCTGAACTTTCAGTAAAATACTTGAATATATCAGACTTCTTTATTGAATCTCTATCCATTATGAAGGGTCATAGACTGATAATTATAATTAAAGAATCAAGTACAAATTACAAAGAATCTGAAAAAAAAAATTTAGCAATACAAGATAATTGACCTAAAAATAAAAATAGTTCAATCCAAGTCAGAAGGACCAACCTTACTAGGTATGTATCTAGGTAGTTACCTACTTAGATAAATAGTTAGTACCTACCTACCTAAGGTCTCCACCGCCATAAAAAAATTTTACCTATATAATTAAGTGTTAAGACAAATCTTCCCAAATATTTAATGGTTAAAAAATGGAAATTTGCAGATTATTCCTGCAACTCCCACACCTCCATAAAATCCAAGAATCCTATGGTGCCATTTTTCGTAATATATTACAAGAATTATAATTTGCAACTAAACCTATATTTAACAAATAACAATTTAGGTAGCAATATATCGCCCGGAGCCAGACCATGGAGCCGTATTTTCAAGGTTTCTGGCTCCGGCTCCAGGTAAGCAAAATTCACTGGCTCCACCGACTCTGGCTCCGGCTCCGGCTCCGAAACCCTGGTTAAAACAAATAATTACCTAACAGATTAATATTGGTTATTTCACCTAAATATCTTCTGATCTTTTCGTATTAGGCACTCACTGTCACATTTTGGGCAAGTTAAGGATGAGAGAATAACACCGTAATTGATAAAAACATCCAATCCTTTGTCTTCATCTAGGGCACATGACGAATCAAGTTCTCAGTCAAAATCACACGAATGGCACGTCATAATTCTATCACAAACACCACTAAACTGAATCCAATTAGAAAAAAAAATAGCCAGAACAAAACCCAACCAACTAATTAAGTCGCAGAGTAGCGAAAAAATAGCCTAATCAAGAAAAATATTTTATGAAAAAAGTACATTATAGCCAAAATAGGAAATATATTTTATTAAAAAAAGTACATTTGAACAAATTTGCACAACATAAGATATATATATTCTTAGTTTTGAATGGCAATTCAGTATATTGTACTGTTTTAACCGCACGTGAGTGGGTTAAAAGACGAATATTAACCGTGATCCCTCCTGGGAAGCAATATGTTAAAGTAATTAACACGGAAGCAATGTGTTAAGAGAAAGGTTGGTTGGTAATCTAGGAGCCTATAATTGAAGACCTATAATAATTGAATGCCCGATTAGGTCAACTGTGTATACCCTTCATGATTGGTTAGGTACAGTATATCAAAGTTAGGTTAATTGAATGCCTGGTTAGGTCAAATGAATGCCCACTTAGGTCAACTGTACACCCTCAATGATTGGTTAGGTTGTCATGATATTTTCGTTAGTTTAAACAAAAATATTATGACAACCTAACCAATCATTGAGGGTGTACAGTTGACCTAACTAGGCATTCAATTAACCTAACTGGGCATTCAGTTGACCTAACCAGGCATTCAATTATAGGTCTGCCTGCCATGTTTAATTTATAATTATTCAAAAAATAACTAATTTAGTGCATTAAAAGCAATAACCATTTGTCAAATGATTTTTTAAGGTAATTATGTATGTAGACATGTTCAGTCATTTTACACACCAAAATATATTTTTCTAGTTGTATTTGATGTGATTTGTTCAAATCTGACCTCCATTTCCCTCTGAAATGAGATCCAACAAAGTTATAGTACAGTAGGCCTTGCATAACAAACGCCTTAAATAGCGAATTTTTGCTTAACAAATTACCTCCATAAGGCTCCATTGATTTAAATAACGATTTTACCTTGCAGAATGAATTTGGTAACGAAAAATGTAATAACACGTTTTCTGTTCAGTTGGAGGTTGGTAGCTGTCATGAGTAGTTGTGTACAACACAATTGCTCACTATTAAATTTTAATTTATTAGCTTTATAAGTGTATAAAACGTGTAGTCATGGCCCCTAAAAGACCTTCATCTGCTAATGCTCCAAAGAAATCCAGGAAAACTATCAGTCTCCAGATGAAGCAGGACATTATTAAAAAAAGTGAATCTGGAACGAGCACCAAAGATCTTGCTGCTGAATATGGATTGTCTGCCAGTACAGTTTCGACGATTTTTAAGAAGGAAGAAATTATGGAAACTAAAGTAAGTGATGCTACAAGTAGACTTATTAAAGGAAGGGAAGCTATTGCTGAAATGGAGAGAGTTTTACTGATATGGATTAGAGAAAAGGAAATGAAGGGGGAATCCATTACTAAGGCATTCATTAGTGACAAGGCAGTGCAAATATATGAACAAATTAAGGAATCCCTTCCAGCATCAGTTGAAAGATAGGAATCATTCAATGCAAGTCGTGGGTGGTTTGAAAATTTCAAGAGAAGGTCAGGAATTAAGAACATTATAAGGCATGGTGAGGCTGCAAGTGCTGATACTGAGGGAGCAAATGAATTTAAAATAGAATTTGCAGAACTTGTTGAGGAGGATTATTATTTGCCTCGAGTTTTTAATGCCGATGAAACTGGCCTATTTTGGAAAAAGCTACCGAAGAGAACCTACATTACTAGAGAAGAGTCCAAACTGCCTGGCCATAAACCAATGAAAGACCGATTTACTTTACTTATGGCTGGGAATACATCAGGGGACCTGAAGATTAAGCTTATGCTTGTGTATCATTCCCAAAATCCAAGGATATTCAAGCAGAAGAAGGTGAACCCATTTAAAAAATGGGTAAACAAGCGCAAAAGGTCAAAATTTGGGCTCTGGAACGAATTACTGAAAATCCCATTGAACTAATGCATTGCATAACAAATTTTTCAGTTAACGAATGACCTGGAACGAATTAAATTCGTTATGCAAAGCCTCACTGTACTTTGAAGTTTGGCTCATTTTCAAGGGAATTCTTATGGAGGTCAAAATCTAAGCAAAACACATCAAATATTACTAGAAAAATGTATTTTGGTATTAATTAACCTTACCTAATCTAACATGAATGTTTTACATTATCATTTGTATAATTTAGGTCTCGGGGGATATGGGGGCTCCACCCCCGTAAAGATCACGCATGACAAATTGATTGATATTGATCAGCATTTTAGCGTCAGAAATTCAAAAATAAAAAATATAAAACCCTATACTGATCAATTTGTGATGTGTGATCTTTATGGGGGCTCTGCCTCTGTACCCCTGAGACCTAAATTATACAGATGATAATGTAATAACATATTCAATATTTCTATTGCTCGGGAGTCATTAGAATCCACTTCGTATATTAAATCCTCAAAATAATAATCGCACCCTTCACATGTCATCGCAACCAACATCTTGAAAAACTAACGTAAGTGGAAGTAGTAACCTAAAAAGCCTAGCTCATATATCATGTTTTCATGACATCACCAGGCAAATATTGGAAGGGTGGGAAAAAAATGCTGCAAAAATGTCATAATATTCAAATCTACATAATTTGGTAAGGATGCATCTGCAAACATAGTGACTTATATCAAAATGATGAGAAAATTATGCTTTAATATTTTATAATTATACTTGCTTTTGATATTCTGAATGTCACGATAACTCATATTATCCTTTTTTAAACTAATATATAGCCAAATTCTGAAGGATCACCACTAAACCTAACCTAAGGTTAGTTTTAGTTAGCAACAAAAATAAAGGATCACTTTAACATATTGCTTCCCAAAGCATTCAGGAAGCAATGTTCATGATCCACTTTAACATCTTGCTTCCGAACATTTTTTATCATACTCCTTATCCAAAGTATTAAAATGATATACACTGGGAAGCAATATGTTAGTGATCCAAAACAAGAATACTTTATTCTATACTAATTTTGGTGGAAATTCCTATTTATCAAGATATTTATTAGGGTGTTTCACGGCAGTGTGGTTGATGGATGAAGTGGAAGGAAGTTCAATCCACATTGATGCCCCTGTTCCTTTTGCCGAGGAAACTCATCTGAACAGGTTTCAACCAGATCAGAACACGTTTAGGGGTCCCGAGATTTGACGCTTCAGATTGCTTAGGTATTTCTAATTTCAGCTGTTCTAGTGTTAGTCGACTGCCTTGCTTCCTGATGGAAGGGTGCACTGCTCTCTCTCCTTCGTGTCAGTTGTCAAGTTTTGTCCTCGTTGTGTCTACTGTTGCGTATTTGTACTCTCTTCTAATTCGTATATTTCCTCATTGCAGATAAACATGGCAACTTGAAGCAAGAAAGAGGTTTGGCTCATTGGACACCTGAATAAGGAGCTCCTGGGTAGCCGCCTGGTGACGAAGTTGCAAGTCTTGCAAAAGTGCTTCCATCAAAAACAGGAAAACCTAGGATGGAGAAAATGTCTGAACCTCTGTTTGGATGCTGTGATGGTGTTCTGGAAAAGAGCAAGGATCCCTACTATGAGGCGGGACAGTGCCCTTCAGAAAAAGGAAGCTCTACTCTAGCATTACGACAAGTTGGTGAAAAGCAGGAACAGATCCGAGGAGAGCTGTCATGTTGCGGAGGACATATTCAAGGCGGAACTCAAGAATGAAATCCTTGATATTGGTCATTCCAATGCCCTTTCTATGATGACAAACAAGGAAGACAAGCTCTTCTACAAGAGTTAACAGGAGGACCCAACAGAGAGCAGTATGGGATCGGTAGACATGAAGCTGGCCCAAATGGAGAGTAGGAAAAGGCGTCTAGAGGAACAGCAGGAGGAGAGATGACACCGGGAGTTTGAGTGGGCCAAGATGGTTACAGAAGCTGCTACTCTTGAAGACAGCTCCTCATCCTTGGCATCGCCATCTGCAGAAGATGATCCCTCCTTGGCTGCCTCCATGTCTGCTTCATGTCCTTCTCTGAGGAAGCAGTCGAGGAACCCCATCACTCAGGATGTGGCTGTCGCGTACGACTGGATGAACATTTCTTATGATGCAGCGATGTCCTACACCGTCGTCGCGCAATCCTTGGGGCACAATTTGAATGAGGTATCCATCTCCTCTTCCACAATGTATCGTGCTCGCCAGTTGCTTTGGAAGCAAGCAGCAGAGGCGTATCAAGAGGGAGAATTCTGTCCTGAGGAGCCCTTGGTGTTCTACTGGGATGGGAAAATGTTGCCTGAAATCACAGGTGACGGATCTGTGGACCGGATTGCTGTGCTGGTCACCAGGAATGGCCAGGAGAAGCTGCCTGGAGTTCCGAAAGTTCCAGCTGGCATGGGAGCGGAGATGGCACGCATCTGCATTGATCTTGTGCGGGAACACGACCTGTCCGAACGAATCAAGGGGGTTATCATTCGACACAACGGCATCGAACACCAGGATTCACGTGGGAGCCTGCATCAAGATTGAGGAGGGTCTTGGGAAGCAACTTCTTTACCTAACATGCTGGCACCATATGTACAAAATCATCCTGGCCCAAGTCTTCCAGTCTTCGATGGGCCCCACCTCTGGGCCCCGAGACTGGGATCTTCAAAAGATTCCAAGAGCAGTGGGGTTTCAGCGACTGATCTCTTATCACCACTGCTATTGATTCAGATAGCTGCAGCATCGCTGGACCTCTTCAGGGTCTCAAGGACCGAACTGTCCTTGTCGTGAGGGAAGTTCTGAAAGGAGTCACAGAAATCTGCCTGTTCATCACCCTGGCCTACGCAAAGGCTTGGAGTCGTGCGACGAGAGCAGAGCAGGCCCTACATGTGGATCTGGAGTTCTTGCTGGACCTGGAAGTACTGCAGGAAGATGCTGTGGACGTTGCCAAGCAAGTGCAAGCGGCCATGAAATGACACTTCTGGTACTTCTCCGAGACGCTGGTTGGCTTGGCATTCTTCGATCAAGGGGTTCCTCAGGAAGAGAAACAAAGGACGCGAGAGAACCTCGCCAAGCCGGCATCAAGGAAAGCGTTGAAGCATCTGGAGGGGAAGACCGTCCTCGGCTCCTTCAAAGGAAAGAAGTTTTTTGGATTTCGTCACCTCAAGGATGAAGGATCTCTTCACTGCACTCGGGATCAATGGCGCCTTCGTCGAAAATCCCGCTTCGTCTTGGGAAAGTGACCCACACTACCAAGCAGGCCTAGCTAGGGTCCGTGTCCTGGATGTGGTGAATGACTTGGCTGAATGGGGGATTGCTCTCATCGAGAAATTCAATACTGCCCTAACAATGAAGGAAGAAGACAAACAGTACCTGCTGAAAGAAGTTTTCAAGAACAGGAAGGATTTTCCGAAGAAGCAGAAGGGGGAAATGATGAAGTGATGAGTCTGTGCTCTCTGACGTGAGGCATGATTTCTCGGGACCCCTTATTGTTGTTGGTCTCATTTTTGGTTAGGAGTGATAAATATGTAAAACGAACATGGGTATCTATGTGGATTAAAAATATAATGTGGTTCGCATTTATGAAACACCATAATATTTATTTTCTAAAAATCATCTCATCCAGTGATGTAGGTATATAGTCATGTTATTATCATTAGCCAATCAGTGGCAGCCCCAGTGTCATGTGATAAGGTACTCCCACGCAGGTCTGGTGGCTGAAATTTGAATTCAACAGTTGCTTTAAAATGGTCGTCTGTGGTCGGAACCCCCAGTTCAAGTGGGATGTCATTTAGGCCTAGGTTAGGTTAAGGGTACTACTTACTTTTCCTGGTAAATTTTTACAAGTGTACATTACAGGCTTTGTAAATCAACTTTTTTTTTATGGTTTTTGATGCGGTTTGAACGAAGGTTAATTTCATTTAAAGAACATAAAAAACAATTGGAAAAAACAGTTTTAATATATAACCTAACTTAACCTAACCTAACCTAACTTAACCTAACCTAAACTTCCAAAATTCCTCAAAAGCCTGTAATATATGCTTGTAAAAAAATAACCTTTTCTGGTTCCTGAATTTATTATGGGGTACCCATGCCTGGTTAAGTTAATTGAATGCCCAGTTAGGTCAACTGTATGCCCTTGACAATTGGTTAGGTTAAGTTGTGGGTTAATGTTTTAAATGACATGGGCTGGACCTGTAAATCAAAATAACTTTTTAGGAGGTAGTTTTAGTCACTTTATTCAAATTTGTCACTCATTTTTTGTGCAAATGCATATTAATGGTGGAAATTATGATACTTATATATATATATATATATATATATATATATATATATATATATATATATACTCATTTTTGGTCTGATAAGTATAATTTTGGGCTATTTTTTTGCTACTCTGCGACTTAGTTTGTTGGTTTCTGTTGTGGCTAATTTTTTTTTTTTTTTTTCTAATTGGATTCAGTTTGGTGGTGGTTGTGATAGAATTATGACATGCCATTCATGTGGTTTCAACTTTGAGAACTTGATTCATCATGTGCCATAGATGAAGACAAAGCATTGGATGTTTTTATCAATTATGGCATTATTCTCTCATCCTTAACTTGCCTGAAATGTGGCAGTGAGTGCCTAATAGAAAAAGATCAATCTCCATAATGGTGTATTTGTGCCAAAAATGAAGGTTGGGTTTAATTGAAACAGCATGAAATACACCAGAAAGACTTGTTTTTGTCACTAGTTTTGGGGATGTGTTCTACTGAATCTTTACCAAAGTTAGCTAAGTTTGGTTGAGGCCAGTGTTGAGTTAGAATTTGGTAAGTCTTGAGGAGATGTCATCACCTGAATTTCGAAAAAATAACTACAGTATATGGCCATAAGCTACATAACAGTATAACACTTTTTTCAAGAGTACTGTTTTTTGTGCAAATATGTTATAAGCAAGTTATTATTACGTTACATTACATTTCATTTGGAAAACATGAAGCCACTAGGGCCTACCAAGGTTATCTAAGTCATGAGCTAGTAATAACAGAATTCTGCAAAACATCAATCTCAATTCAGCTAACTAATCTACAGAAGCTAAGGCTAATAAAGACCCTAAGATCCACTCTAAGGTTAGCCCGAGAGAAAGGAAAGAGTAGGGGGTTAAGTAAGTAGCAACACCTATCACTCATGGGTTAACATTCATTCAGAAAAAGAGAAAAAACTCATCATCCGCCAGCCACTGCTGACAAGTCAGAAAAATAGTTGTAGAGAATGGGAAAGGGGTGAAAGATGAAAAGAAGTAAAATAAGAACGCTTACAAACCATGCAAACTACAGACATGCAAGTAAAGAGAGGATAAGGAAAAAAAAAAAGTAGGTAAAGTGAAACAAAAAGTGGGTTAGTTTACTCTACGACAGTGGTGGCCAACCGCGGCGCATTGCGCCAAAGGTGGCGCATAAAGTACTTTGAAGTGGTGCATCGAGGTCTAGTATGAATTGTGCTAAATTTTCACTTCTAACACTAAATATTAAAAATCAAAGATTTAAGCAGTTAAGATGTAGTTAACTAAAAATACAGAGGGAACGAAAAGAGGCGCTGTGCTACTCTATGTACCAGACGCATGGCAAATAATAAGCACACCGGACAAAAAATTAGTCACCCCTCTCAGAATGTACCTAATAACGTGTGACGGCGCCTCTGGCCTTGATAACCGCACGAATCTGGCGAGGCAGAGACTCTACGAGGTTGTGCATGTACTGAACATCAATTTGCTGCCACTCGTTCATCAGCCGGTCCCGAAGTTCCGCCAGAGTCCTGCGCTTCACTTTGTTTCCAGCCTGAACAACACCTTCTACGCATTCAGGATTAAAGGCTTCATTGGACCTGCGATGTACTCGTCACCTCCCATCATTGGAGAACAAACAAAAACGGGACTCATCGGACCAAATTACACGTTTCCAATCTGCCGCAGTCCAGTTTTTGTGCCTCTGAGCCCATTTATAACGTGCCAATTTGTGACTTGCTGTTAACAGTGGCCTCTTCCGTGGTACCCTGCTCCAGATGTCCATCGCATGCAGTTCTCGTCGCAATGTCCGTTCGGAAATTGGTTGCTGGAGAACCTCATTGGTTTCTTGGAGCAATTGTTCTCTGGTTTGAAAACGATTTGCAGTACTAGATGAGAAACATGGCGGTGGCCCCTATTGTCGAGAATTGTTTTCCGGCCACAGTTACGCCGTCGATTGTCAGTTGATTGCGAACTACACCACTCTTTGTAAACTCGCTGGACAGTACGCGTTGACACACCAACAAATTGGGCTACTTCAGACATTTTGTGTCTGTGGGCTCTGCCAAACATGATGGCTCCTTTTTGCCACTAAGTAACGTCTGCCTCACGACCCATTTTGCAGACTATATCCAACACACACTTTGTTCTTCACCACCTCACGAAACAGATCTGATCCTGTGTGCTACGTCACCGCTACTTGTCACTTACCATGCTACATCAGCACCCTCTGTGTGACCTTGAACTTCCTACTATTGGTGGTATGAAGCCTAACATCCTATTAGCTTTTGTGCAAGACTCCAGGCACTGGTTCCTAACCTTTAAATCTTTAGATACACGTACACCTAAATCTACTTCCTCATCAATACTCGCTAACTCTGAACCATCCATCGTGTACATGTAATTATTGTTACGAGAACCTATCTGCAAAACTTTACATTTGTCTACGTTAAATTGCATCTGCCACTTAACCATCCATTCCATAATCCTATTTACATCGTCTTGGAGCCTATTTCTATCATCCTCATTAACAACTCTACCACCTATTTTAGTATCGTCCACGAATTTTGACATGTTACTAGTCAATCCTACATCTATGTTGTTAATGTAAATTACGAATAGCAATGGACCTAACACTGAACCCTGTGGGACACTGCTACCTACATCCAACCACCCTGATTCACTACCATTAACAATGACCCTCTGTCCTAACACAAAGCCATTCCTCTAACCAGTTAGCTACCTGACTGTATACTGTGCAATTTAACCTTCGCAATTAACCTTTTATGCGGAACTGTATTGAATGCCTTTTAAAAATCTAAATAAATAATGTCAGCCGCTCTATGCCTATCGTATTCACGCACTATTTTGTTATATAAAATACTAACAAATTAGTTAAACAAGATCTATGGCATCAAAACCCATGCTGACTACTATTAATCAAATCTCTTTCTAGGTGATCGATGATACAATCCCTAACTACGGATTCCAAAAGTTTACTGACAATTGACATTAAGCTAATGGGCCTATAATTGCTAGCTAGTGTGCGGTCATCTTTTTTAAAAATAGGCGTAACGCTAGCTAATTTAAAGTCTTCAGGAATAATCCCTGTGTCGAGTGACTGATTAAAAATCTTTGTTAAGGGGCCTACAATGTCTTTCAAATGTCTGGGATAAAAAGAGTCAGGGCCTGGAGCCTTGCTAACTTTTAGCCTATCTATATAATGCGCAATCTCACCCCCGTAGACAGTTATTTCGTCCAAAATAGTCTCGCTACTAAATGGAATGATATCACATTATTTACATCTTCTACGGTAAAAACTGTCGCAAAAAAGTTATTGAAAATACCTGCCATTGCCTGAGTGTCAGAAGCCAAAGTGCCATTAATATCCACTAGAGGGCCTATGTTATCTTTTATTGGCTTACAATTATTGACGTATTCAAAAAACATTTTTGGATTATGTTTACCATCCGCAGCTATAAGTATCTCTAAATTCGCTTAACATTCCTAACTGATCTTTTAACCTGACATTTAAGCTCGATATATGTAGGTATTGAAGTTAGTTGCCATGCCATTGCATTTTAAGTCTATATGCTCTGTTATGCTCGTTTATGAACTCGCCTATTTCCCTAGTCCACCATTTGGGCCTACCATGATTTCTAGTGTGCTTGGGCCTGTGAGGAATAAACTCCCTTTCAATATTCATAAAACTTTCTTTAAATGCCTCCCAATGTAAATTTGTTGTCATTACCCATAAATAAGTTATCCCACTATTTACTACTATCAAAGTAGCCTTCAAACTTAAGCTAAAAATATACAGTAATTACAATCTACAAACACATTCGTGAAAGCATCCAAATTGTTCTTAAAATTAACTAACCAAATACTGTTTACCACATCATATGGCAAGTCATTCCAACAATCTACTACTCTGACTGAAAAAGTAGTTTTGTAGATCAAGTCTACAAAGTTGTTTTCTAATTTTTTTATTATGCCCATGAGTTATCCCATCAGCTTCTAGTGAGAAAAAGTTATGTACACTTATCCATTTACACAGGGGTATGTTCCTGAAAACCCCTGTGCAAATGGAGACTAAAACCTTATGGAAAAAATATTGAATCCCAAAACCTTCTGAACCCCTCTCAATGACCAACTATTTTTACTCGTATGTCACTAAAACAAAATACATCATACACCAGCCTTATAACATTCATTTATAATATATTAACTACACATATTATTATTACTGCCTCACACCATCATTTATTGTGTAAAAAAAGGTTTCATCTGCAAGGCACCAATCACTGATCTCCACTCCCCTAGTCTTACAGAGTAGAGATCAGTGATCAGATGCCAACCACTGATCTCCATTCAGAAATGTATGAAGAATATTTACAGTATCTTCTTTAAAATGCTTGTAAATTCCGAGTGGTTTGTGACTGATGATGGGGTACAACATGTTTACCTTCTAGTTTAGATCTTCTAACCACAATCCTAATAACTTTTTGTTCCTCTGCAGCAAGGGATTTCTCACTTTAAAAGTTGCAGTAGCCTCTAGTGAGGGAGTATCAACCACTGACTGAGCACTGGATTTTCTCAGCATTTCTCTTGATTGTATGAATTGTAATGTACTCTCATTCACACCATACATGCAGCCTAGTGACACTGCCAACTCCCACTTCGCCATATGTTCTAAGATTGCAAGCTTAGTTTTTAGTGGAATAGAGGTTCTAGACTTCTTTCTTGGAGTGTTTTCTGTTAAAGATGAGCTAGGATGCTTAGGGGCACTCATTGTGACCACACACACACACACACACACACACACAGCTGTGTCAGGTTGGTCCAGAGTGCAGTAATTTTAAAACTGAAACTGTGTAAGTCTGAGACCACCCCTGTGTTTTCACAGTGTGGGGAGCAAATTGAAAATGTTGTATAGCTGAAACTGTGCAAATGGAGGGTGTAGTGTACGTCACTGTACATCTAAGTTGTCCAAACCTGAAAATATAATCTCATTGCTATTTGTTCATTGCATTTTGGTATGATTTTGTAGTTGATGACATTTCCCTGAGATTTACTTGAGGCAGTTATTTGTGACATTTTTCTGTTTTAATGAAACTATCACAACTTAACCTACCCAATCATCAAGGGTGTACAATTGACCAAACAGGGCATTCATTTAAACTAACTAGCATTCAATAATTTTCCCATAGGTTTTGGTTAATTTTATTAGTTAATTGAAACCTATAAGAAAATTATTGAATGCCTGGTTAGGTCCAACTGTACACCCATGACAATTGGTTAGGTTTAATCATGATTTTTTTTCATTAAAACCAACAAAAATATCCCAAATAACTGCCTTGAGTAAATCTTAAGGAAATGTCATCACCTGCAAAATCATAGCAAAATGCAATGAATGAATAGCAATGAGATATTATATTTCATAATAACTTGTTTATAAGGTACAGGCATCCCCCGTTATACGATCGTTCGGTTTACGATTTTTCGCGTTAACGATTTTAAAAAAGTACCCCCCCCCTTTCGATTTATGATTGCCTTATTTCGCGTTAACGATCTCCAACTTGAAAGCATGTCTCAGAAAGGAACAAAACCGTGCCTACGTTGAGTCCAGCCCAAATGAGGAGGACGATGAGGACCCAGTCAGAATGCTTGATCTCAAAACCTTGAGAGAGATTCTGACTGGTTTTGACACATACATCGAGTTGGTGAAGGACAAGGACCCTAACTACGAACGTAGTGCTGCTGCTGTCAATCATATTGAAAAGGGTCTGAGCGTTTATCGGGAGATCTACCTGCAGAAAAGGAGGAATGCCAAGCAAACTACGATCTCCCGATTTTTCAAGCCTGCAACAGCTGCCGAGGCAGGAGAGAAGTGTGTTGTCAGCAAGTGCAGCAACAACTCCTGCACGTCGGCAGCAGGCTAGATCTCCAACTCCAACATCTTCGGGGATGGATTCTCCTGCAACTTCAGAAACTCCTCCATCTCCGAGGGACTCTCCCGAAGTCATCGATCCTCCTCCATCGCCCATCGATCGTCCAGCATCGCCCATCGATCCTCCTCCATCGCTGACCGATGCGGGAGCTGGCCCTCCTCCCCCATCACCACCACCCAGTGGCGATGAGTAGGCATCGTTACCTCGGACTGATGCATCGTTGACGACTTGGACCGGATTTGAATACGATTAGGTGAGTGTTCATGTATAAATTGTCTTTTATTAAACACAATTTCTTACTTTCAGACACTTTTTGTACATAACAGTAAAATATATAGCAAAATAATAGTGGAATCTGCAAATTTTGGGGGTCTTCCAGAATGTTTGGGAACGTATCCCTATTTTTCCCATAAGGCCTTCAGTTCGATATACGATCGTTCGATATACGATGGGGTTTTTAGGGACGCATCCCAATCGTATAACGGGGGACACCTGTATTTGCACAAAAAAACAGTACTCTTGAGAAAAGTATTATGTAGATTATAGCCATAGTTATTTTTATGAAATTCAGGTGATAACATCTTAAAATTTACCAATTTTGTATTGCATTTGAAAAATATTGAAGCCACTCAGGCTTGTCAAGATTATCTAAGTCAGTTAAATAATCTTAAGCTATATTTTAAGGAACATACCAATTTCAACTTGGCTAATTATCTTTATATACAAAATTACTGAAGTTGCCTACATTACTCAAACCCTAGCTAAAATACATATTTATAAAATTTACAAACATTCATAAAAGTATCAAATTTTTCCTTAGAGCATCATATGGCAAGTCATTCCAAAAATCTGCTACTATGACAAATTACTTTTGCAGATCCAGTCCATAAGTCTGTTTTCTAATTTTTTTAATGCCCTTGAGTTTTACATCAAACTGTACTGAAGAAATCCAGATTTTTACACTAAGATCTTAGGATAATTTGCTATTACATTTGGAAAACTTGGTCATTCTTGCCTATATTATACAGTATGAAATTTTATAAAAATTAAGTAGTGCATGATCTTAAACTGTAACCTAATATATTGTTGTAAAGACTAAAAAAATTATCATAAGTGGATAAAAAAAAAGGGTGCTACTATAGCGTGATTCCTACCGGTGACTTCGATACTATAGGGTGATTCCTACCCGTTTTGGTTCGAAACTACAGTACTGTAGTGTGTGATTCCTATCCAAGGTATAAATGAAACTATAATAAATATAAAATGCTATTTATTATTCAATTTTATTTATTTAAAAAATAGTTTCGGTGCTACTATAGTATGTGGTCTACCTACGATTGGTTAGGTTTAGTCATGATATTTTCGTTAAAACTAATGAAAATATCATGACTAAACCTAACCAATCAAGGGCAATGGACATTGGAATGTAAACAAGCAATTAGTAAACAAGGTAAGAAGCTATAATTAAAAGGTAGACCGTCGAATCGAGGTAGGAATCACGCTATAGTAGCACCAAAAATAGCATTAAAATGGCAAAACTCCAGAATCCAGCTATACACTTCAGAGCTGGAGTTTATAATAGTTTAGTTATATGTCAAATTAGTTTAGATTAGGCTAGGTTTAGTTGTTAGGTTAAGATAGGTTAGTAAGTATGGAATTTGTATGGATTGTGGAATTTAAAAAAAATATATTTTGGATACAGTAAAATATAAAATTGTTTTTAGAAATATAATAATAAAAAAAACAGGATAGCATTGGCCAACTAGAACGTAGCTATAGGATATTTGAAATTTATCAGGATGATGATGGTATTTTTAAGGATTATTTTAGTTCTGTTTTTACTAAAGAAAATTTGAATAAATGATTTTAATTCTTAAGATTCTCTAAACTCTTACCATTCTTGATAAGATTCATATAAGGAAGGATGATGATAGGCAAGTGATTAATAGAGTGAAGTGAAGTAAAGCTGCTGGACTTGATAATATACTGATATAGGGCTTATGCTAGGATTCTCAGAGTAGGGGAGGATAGCTTATCTGAGGCATTATTTTATTTGCCAAGTCTATTAATTATGCAGAAGTAATTGATGGATGGTAAAAAGCAATTGTGTACCCACTTTTTTTTATGCCATTACAAAAAGGGTAGTGAAAAGAAAATAGGAAATTGTAGGCCTGTTAGTTTAATATCATTGGTAGGAAAGATGCTAGAAAGAATTATAAAGAATAATAATAAAGATAATTTGGATAATTTTAATCTTATTTATTAAAGTTCTCAACATGAATTTAGATCAGGAAGGTCTTGTTTATTTAATCTCTTACTTTTTAGTTTGTAACTGATAAGGTAGATGATGAACCTGTTTGTTATTTGGATTTTATTGAGGCATTTGCTGAGGTCCCACATGGGAGACTTCTATATAAATTAAAAGCTTGTGGGATATCAAGGTCAGTTGTAAATTGGGTAGAAAAATGGTTGGAAGACAAAGAATGGATTAATTTTAAAATGATCATGAATCATTGTGGTGGAAAGTGAAATGGGGTACCACAGAGATTAATGTTAGGTCCATTACTTTTTATTGTATACTTTAAATGAATTAGAGAAAGAATTATGCAGTAAAATATCTAAATTTGTGGATGATACAAAAGTAGTTGCCCCAGTTTACAAATATAGAAAAAATCTTATAAATAGCGAAAAAAAACTTGATAGATTGGTTGCCAAGTAAATGGCAGATGGAATTCAATGTTAAAAAATGCACACACATCCCTTTTGGCAGAAATAATGTAAATTGAGATATGAGATTAAGGAAACTGGTAAGAGGTTGTTAGACAGGAGAAGGATCTTGGCATAGTAGTGATTTCAAATTTTCTTAGTAGTGTTTAGAATAAAATGCTGGATATTATTAAGAGGAATGTTAGTTAGAGAAGTAAAGAAGTTGTCTATAGATTGTATAATTCTTATGTTAGGCCTCACTTAGAATATTGCATTCAACCCTAGTCCCTTCACTGTAGGTGATATAGATACGGTTGAAGTTGTGTGCAACATAAGGTAACCACATTTATCCCTAGCTTAAGAAGATTGGAATACAGTGAAAGATTAAAGGAATTGGGGATATTTAGTTTTGAGGGAGATATGATGCAGATATTCAAAATGTTTTCAGCTCTGTAAATAGCTTTATATGAATTAGCTGACTTGAAACTGGCATTTTGCAAAACTTGATTATAAAATATAGCTTATGACTTGGCGTAACCTCAATAGGCCCAAATGGCTTCATGTTTTCTAAATGAAATGTAATAGTGGTTCTCAATTTCTCTTGACAAATGCTACAATATTAATATATATAAACACATTAATATTAATAGTTTCTTTTATATTTTATATTATGATAATTTTA
Organism: Bathynomus jamesi; assembly: GCA_023014485.1. Classification (NCBI taxonomy): domain Eukaryota; kingdom Metazoa; phylum Arthropoda; class Malacostraca; order Isopoda; family Cirolanidae; genus Bathynomus; species Bathynomus jamesi. Next base: position 755,269 of record JAJOZX010001178.1, read on the forward strand.
ACATTACCCATGGTGTATGCACAATCATGTAGGTTTATTTTGCATTGGGCAGAGCTTAAAAAATAAGCTATATCTGTCATTGACAATCATTTGTAGAGTTGTCAGATCATTCATTCAGTTAATTGTTGAAATTGTGAGTCTCTAGTCCTTATTTCTTTCAACATGTTATATAATTTATGTATATGTTATGCCCAAACATCAAAATTGCTCAGTGAGTGAAAAATATAGCCACAATGCATTGTGGATGCACCTAAGTAACCACAAACACTGATGTTAGATATTTTCTCGCTTTATGGCTATTCTCAAACAACCACAACGTGTTGTGGATGGTTTAAAAATTATTGAATGCCTGGTTAGGTCAACCGTATGCCCTTGATGATTGGTTAGGTTGTCATGATATTTTCGTCAAAACTAACAAAAATATCACAGCTTAACCTAACCAATTGTCAAGGGCATACAATTAACTTAACTGGGCATTCAATTAACCTAACCAGTTGGTTAATTTTTACATTTATGTCTCATTCTAAAATTGCTTGAAATTAATCGAAACCTACGGGAAAATTATTGATGATAATTTTTAAAAGGACTTTATCCTTTTTTTAGCATATCTGCTTAACTTTGCTTTTTAATCGGTGAATACATCGATAAATATACATCACGTTTATATCATTTCAGTATACATCGTGTTTAAATAGAGTTTGATGGAAAGACCAGTGTGTGGTTATTTCAAATCATCTACAATGTGTTGTGATTGTTTGAGAACAGCCATGAAGCGAAAAAATATCAGCTAGACTGCATGTGTAATTATTATGTTGTCTTTTTCAGCATTAGGTGGAGCTTAAAAAAATCTTCCCCAAAGTTAACTAATGTGGTTATATTATATTGTTGGTCCAAGTGTCATACTATCACTTCTGACAATTGGGATACATACCATATCAACCTTACAGCTCAGCTTTTCCCAGCTGTTGGAACTGATGGTATCTGGCTAAATACTAAAAAATAACTAGCTAGGCCTATATAGATTTTAAAAGTGGATGATTAGATCAACTATTCAGAATAAAAATAGATAGAGTATCACTTCATGTCAGTGATAGAAATGGCTAGTTTTTCATTAAGCTTATGACACTTGCAGTGGAAAATTTTTCAGAATTTCCTTCTGAAACCTAAGTAGGTGGTGTATGATCAGATTAAATAAGGCCTATTTAGATTTATGGTTTAATATCTAGTGGCCCTTTATAAAATTGTTGCCAATATTGGTTTTCAGTGATTATAATTGGGAGAGATCACCTGGTAAATCTACCAATTGAGTTTATTATTAAACTATATCTCCTATAAATCTTCCCTTTTCACTCACAATTCTCTCACTTTGGGCATTTAAATTTGAACTAAAATAAAAGGCTTTTGTGTAGAATGGTGTATATATACAGTATACAGGGTGTCCCATAAGTCCGGCATCATAGGAGAAATTCATATTTTTCTATTTCCTCAAACCATAATTCATGTTTTTCTCTTTCTACAGGCCATAATGTCTGTGAGCAAGGAAGAATGAATCCAGATAATTCTACTCATAGGAAATTGGAGTCAAAGAGAGGCTGCTGCTGAATGTAACAGACTGCATCCAGACTGTGAGCCAATAACACAGAGTTGTGTTAGCAGACTTATTGCAAAGCTTAAGGAAACAGGATCCATAGAAGATAAACCATGCAGTGGACCTTCAAGGAGGTCCACTGACGATAATACAGTGACTACTATCCTGGCTCATTTTAACAGAAGTCCCAATAAGTCTCTTCGGTGATTGTCCACCGAGACAGGAGTGTTGAAAAGTAGCATCCATCGCATTCTTCAGGCTCACAAATGGCATCCATATAAACTTCAGATCCTACAGAAATTAAGCGATGATGATCCTGACTGGCAGATGGAATTTTGTGGATGGGCTATGGAACAATACATATTGAGCACATTCTCTAAATAAAAGCTTTTGTTTTGTCTTTTTTTATTATTTTTCCTATGATGCCAGACTTATGGGACACTGGGTGTAACAAAAATCCATTCTCATGGGAAATAAAATAATATAATTGAATGAGAAAATAATTTTAACTACATTTCAAATAATATATTCAACTTACCAATTAATCCCAGTACATGCTCATTGCTCCAGTAATGGTAATTGTGATAATTCACTGTTCCACGTAAATGAAAACGCTAAACTATAAAATATTTGAATTGATTCCCCTATAAGAATGGACTTTTGTTACACCCTGTATATACAGTATATAACAATGTGGATTATAGGGAGCTTATTTAGTAATGAGATTTCAGCTATTTTTTTCAGTTTTTATTTATTATAATAGTTTTACAGTAAACTCTGTAGAATCCAGCACCTTTTGGGATTTGCATGTGCTGGGTTTTAAAATATGCTGTTTTCGAGAGGTAATTTTATAATAATAATAAAGTACAGGGTAAACAAAAAATGAACATGAACTTACTGTTTCATTAATCCAAAGATCGTAGTTATAAAAGCCAATGGGCCAGTAATGCATTATAGAACATCATTGTCAATTAAGCGTAATTAAGGAACTTTATTTATTTGAAAACTGTATTCTAAACTTAATCTAAAAACATTGTTGTTGCTACATTGACAGAATGGGCCCAGAAATAGCAACACCTGACCTTTTTTTAGCAAACCACTCGTATAAAACTTTATCAAGTTGATCTAATTCAGGTTTATGCAATGATTTCCACTCTCAAATGGATTTGTTAGTCTCTGAAGCAGTGTCACTTATTATTATTTTCATTTATGATTTTAAAATTAGTGATTTCAAAATGTACCAAATTTTCAAGAGTTCCCTGTATAACATTGTTAGCTACTATTTATAATGCCATACAATGAGATCTCGTATTCACACTCAATATCTTAAGATTAATTTGAAACATTTTTCATGGACATGATGGCAGTTGTGCAAGTTCCTTAATACAGTTTGTATGATATAAGCCTCACAAATTTCTTTAATATCGAAGTATTTACTAGAATTCATTTAAGGCAAGTGTTCCATTCCTTTGAAAGAGTTGTAGCAATAGCAGTTAACCAAGTTCCATTAATTAATTTCTACTTGCAAAAATTTCCCCTGAAGGAGAAGATAAACAAAAATTATTTTTAAGTTTTTGAAAATGCCTAGTTACTCGTGCATTATAAATCTGTTCCATTTAATGGTATTAACATCAGATAATTTGTGTACGAAAATGTAGTACCATATTTCATGCGCTTTGGTTGTATTTTGGAAAAAAAAAAGAATGCAAACATTAATTTGGACAAATTTCATGAAAGCTATTTGCCAAACCTTGCTTTTTAAATAATTTAACTTAAAATCTGGTAATATCTCATTGGACATGTTTTTAACATTAAGGACCACTGGTAGATTTTTCTACCAGCAAAAATCTGTTTTTAGTTTTCTGGTCCCTTAATTAACCCCTTGAACTTGACATGTATCTTTGTGATCTGTTACATAATACAGCTTTTTACTTTTTGATTGAGTGAGAGCTAAATAATACAACTCAGTGTTAAAGAAGAAAGCTAAATTATACATTTCTGCTTTTAGTTGTAAATATTTAAGTTTTGGACATACACATGTATGTTGTATATTGGAGTATGCTAATCAGATATACACATGTATATTGCTGTATTGAAGGGGTTAGTTAATGAAATTAAAATGACTGGTATCTAATTTGGCCTAGGTAGGGCTGGGACTGGACTAGATTGGATTACTGGAGTGTAATCCACCAGATTGGCCCTTCCAAACTGGATCTGGACCAGAATTTTTACTAATCTCAGCAATCCAGTACTAAAACAATCAAAAAGCTAGCACTGCTTGCTATGACTTACTGACTTATTTCCCATCCGGTTAGAGCTGGGTTGGGTCCCTCTGATGACTTCTGTACTCCATCCAGGTTCATCTGTCTCTCACCATCGTTGTCAGCTCTCTCCATTCTCTCCCTGCATTTCCGCTCTTAAAGCTCATCAACCCTGTTCTTCTTGGGCATCCCCGCGGTCTAGTTCCATCCTCTCTTGCGTACATGGCTCTTCTGGGCAACCTCTCCTCCCTCATTCTCTCCACATGCCCAAACCATCTTCTCTGAATATTGTTGACTTTGCTATTCACTGGGATCTTAACAATGGTCCGGGTCCTGATCTCCTCATTGGTCACCCGGTCCATCCATCTCACCCCACAAATCTTTCTCAAACAGTACATCTCAGATGCATTTAACTTTTTCCGCTCTTTCTCTCTCATTATCCAACTTTCAGCTCCGAACAGTACTGTTGGCAGTACTATGGATTCATATAATCTAACTTTGTTTCATATTGATGTGGTTGTCTTTCCAGATTGTATCCATTTTATTCATTACTGCATATCCCAGTTTAATCCTCTCCTGCATTGCTCGATAAGTGTTGTTGTCACTGATAAAGTAGACTCCCAGGTATTTGAATTCATGTACTTGTTCAATTTGGCTGTTTGCAAGGCGTAGATCCACTACTTCATCTATTTTCCCTATTTTCATTATTTTGGTTTTTGCTGCATTTATTTTCAGGTTGTATTTGTTGCATGTTTCTTCCACTCATTCTATCATTGTAGCCGCCTCTTCTTTAGTCTCTGCCAATAGCACTATGTCATCTGCATACCTCAAGTCCATGCTGATTTCACCTCCTATTTTGATGGATCCTTCGTAATTCTGCAAT